>CM075863.1:10755106-11269690 GCA_038021265.1 Cyprinella venusta
AAGGTTAGAGCATTAGGGTAATAAACTATATAAAGCTTACAGCACCTGGTATTCCCAGGCGGTCTCCCATCCAAGTACTAACAGGCCCGACCTTACTTAGCTTCCGAGATCAGACGAGTTCGGGCGTTCTCAAGGTGGTATGTCCGTAAGCAAAATCTGCTGCCAAACGTTTATGATCCAGATGCTAAGAACTTAATCACATTTTTGATCGTATCATGATGACTACAACATCCAAATATTTCAAAGAAAACAAACCGCATGGCGACCAGGCAGGCACCTTTAACGGACACTAAGGCAGCTTCGAGTTCGCCCGAAAAGCAGACTGACGCTAAAGTGAGCTTAGAAAAAGTCTTTGCTGAAGTTACTAAAATGAGTAAGACTCTTCAGGCAGTGGCAGCGGACACAATCGCCATTAAAGAGACGATGACAGAGATAAAGGATACGGTGAATGGGCTGCAAGTTCGAATGAAAGAGGCGGAGGGCCGTATCTCACAAATGGAGGATGTGACAGAGAGGTTGGTGACAGATAAAGATGCTAAAGAAAAGAAGATAAACGTTTTGTGGGATCATGTTCAAATGCTTGAAAATCATAGTAAGAGGAACAATGTAAGACTTGTGGGGCTGAAAGAGAAGTATGGAACGAACGGCACCTTGGAGAGATGTGTGAAGAAGATTTTGAGTGAAGGCCTGGGGATCGACGACATGGAGGGCGAATTCAAAATTGAGAGAGTCCACCGAATACTGGCTCCTATGCCAAGTGAGGATCAACCACCGAGACCGGTTCTGATCAGGTTTTTGAGGCAGTCAGCGAGGGAAAAGGTACTTCGAGCCGATCGGGAGCACCGGGGAATCGAGTGGGAGGATGTTAAGCTATCCGTGTTTCTCGATATGACGAAGGAGTTGGCTGAAAAAAGAAAGACCTTCCTGCCTGTCAAGAAATCGCTTCAACAGCTAAACGTGAGATACATGCTTGCTTTCCCTGCTACCTTGAGATTTACTTGGAAAGGTAGAAACCGTTGTTTCACCAGCACGGAAGAAGCGGAGAGTTTCATCAGCACCTTACGCAATGATGGGTTATTAACAGGTACGTTGTATGCTTTTGTAAGACAGCGATACGTTTGGACGATGCTGCACGGCGGGTACCCCACGGACCAACAGGAGTTATGTTTCGTTGTTGCGTGTTAAATTCTCAACTTTTTTTTTCTTTTTGTCTTGTTCTCAGGCTTTGGTTTAGAGACCAGGGAATGGTCAGAGCTCTCAGGTTCTGTTTTAAGGGAGCAGTTTAAGTTACCTAATGGTGTTCGCTATTTCTTTTTTTTTCTTTTCAAATCTTTTAAGAAAAAAGGTCCAGTCATGACAAAGTTTACTACTAAAAATGTGTTATCGTACTTGCTATGCAGGAAGGTCTATAAATATACAACAACGGGTTATTTTGTGGTTGGAATTAATTTTATTTTATTTTACTTTACACTTTCTCCTGATGTCGATACTTCATAGTGCACAATGGTGGGGAATCACATAATATGTGTGTCTTGGAACATAAAAGGCTGTGGGAGTCCCATAAAAAGAGGCAAAGTTATGACATTTGAAAAATAAAAAAGTGGATATTGCATTTATTCAGGAAACACACTTTAAAGGGTAGGAGGCTCTAAAACTGAAGTATGGGTGGGTTGGACATGTATTTCATAGCTCCTTTTCCATCAAGCGGAATGGGGTCGTCATATTAGTTAATAAAAAGCTAAATTTTTTTCTGACTGGTGAGGTCAGGGATGGTGAAGGGAGAATGGTTTGTGTACAGGCCAAGATAAATGGTACTGCTGTGGTGTTATGTAACATCTACGCTCCAAATATAGGGGATCCTCATTTTTTCTATGAATTAAATAAGAATTTAGGGGAAATGGATGGCCAAATAATACTAGCTGGAGATTTTACACTGGAAGACTCCAAAAACCCCAGAGTTAAAAGAATGGGTCAACATAATGACCAGGACTGCTTCATACGAACATCTGCTTTGCAAATTACGTAATAAGAACAAAACGGGGGTCCCGGTGGAAACCCCAGTTTGGGAAGATTTTTGGTCATTTGTGACATTGTCTTTACATGTGAAATAATAATTTACTTATTTGTTTTACTTCATTATTATTATTATTATTATTTAATTTTTTTATTTTATTCATTATTACATTTAACCACTGTAATACTTTGGCCCAGCAAGCAGTACTGATACATTGTATTGTCATGTACTGGACGAAAAGAATAAAAAGTTGAATTACAAAAAAAAAAAACAAAAAAAAAAAACATTTCTTTCTCTTGTGTTAAAATGTTTTTGTTTAAGAACAGCGGTTGATTTAAAATGTTTTCTCTCCCATGTGGATCATACTCGACTTTGTCAAAAAAATTTATTATACTTGGCATTACTTCCTTTAACCTGTTTGCTAAAACTTTTGCTAAAATTTTAAAATCTGTGTTTAGCATTGTGATCGGTCTGTAGTTTTTTAAATCTACTTTTTCTCCTTTACTTTTATATATCAGCTTTATTATCCCCATCCCCATTCTTTCATTAACTACTTTTTTTTCAACAATTTCCTTAAAAACTCCCTTTAAAACCTTGGTTAAAATCTCTTTAAAACACATGTAAAATTCACTTCCCAGATCATCTATTCCTGGATTTTTCTTTTTATTCAGCTGCTGTATTGCTCTTTCTATCTCTTCTTCTCTGATTTCTTGATCGCATTCTTTTTTATCTTCCTCGCTAATTTTTGCTTTTATCTGCTTCAACAATTCCCTTTTTTTGTTCTCATCTACACCCCTTGTACTAAAAAGATCTTCATAAAAATCCCCTATTTCTTCTAAAATCTTTTCATTCCCTTCTACAATTTCTCCATTTTTTCCTCTTATCTGTTTTATCGTTATTTTTTATCGTTATCGTTTTATCGTCTTTATTTTCTTTATTCAATTCTGCTTCTAAACTTTCCTTCATTTCTTTGTATCTTTTACATTTATGTATTAAATGGACTGCATTTTATATAGTGCTTTCATAGACCCAATGGCCACCAAAGCGCTTTACAATTTGCCTCACATTCCCCCATTCACACACACATTCATACACCGACGGCGACGGCAGCCATGCAAGGCACCATCCAGCTCGTCGGGAGCAGCTGGGGTTAGGTGTCTTGCTCATGGACACCTCGACACTTGGTCAGGTGGAACCGAGGATTGAACCACCAACCTTTCGGTTTGTAGACAACCCACATGAACCACTGAGCCACTGCCGCCCCCATATTAAAATATTAAACTACAATATTTCATAGAGTATTTTTTGATTACAAACTTCTTTTATCTTCTTCATACATTTCATTTTCTTTTTCTATAATTTCTTTAACCTTTAAAATATAGTCTTCATTTTCTAGCATTTTTGTATTTAAAACCCATATTCCTGGCCCTCTTTGCACTTTTTTCCCATCTATTTAAAAAAATAAAAACTTCTGATCGCTAAAACTTGTCTTCATACTTAATATCTTCAATAAAATTCTCCACATTCCTTGTACATAAAACAAAATCAATTCTTGTCCTACACACAAACTGCCCTACTATTTGTCTACTTGGACATTCTTTTTTACTTTTCATTTCTTTCTCTCCACACATCTATCATATTATTTTCTCTCATTAATGCTTTTAATTCTTTTCTCCCTGTATCTGTTCTAAAAAACCATTCCTTCTGCCATGTCTTGTTTACTAAAAACCGTGTTAAAATCCCCCATCATTATTATTTCCTTATACTTCTTTACAACACTCCTTAAAATACTAAAAAAACCTCTTTCTTTTCCTTCTCCTCCGTTGGTGCATGTACATTTACTAAAATCAATTCTCTTCCTTCATGTATTGTTTCAACCACCATACATTTCCCCATTGTATCTTTGTATAAAATTGTACTTGCTTTAAAAAAAACATCATCCTTCATTAAGAAAGCCACACCTCTCCCAAGCCTTCCATCTCCATTATTGTATAAAATCCCTCCTTCCCATCTCTTTTTATACTCATTCATCACATTTTCTCTCCAGTTTGTTTCTTATAATACAGTAATGTCTTCTCTTTTACATTTTCCTTTTACATTTTCAAATTTTCTTAAGTTCAACTTAGTACCATTAAAAATAAAAAGAATAAATATCTAAAAACCATCAGACCTTAGTCTTTCTCCTCCAGTTCCTTTAATACCTCAAACCTATTTAAACACTCCATTAGTCCTTTTTTTAGCAGTTTTTTCCTTGAAGTTTCTATATTTGGCTTTACCTTTAACAATCTTCTTCATCCTTGTCCCTTCTCCTCGTTTTTCTTCTTGTCCGCTTCCATCCTTATTTCTCTTTCTCTGTCAGTTTCTTTGTCCTGTTCATTTCTTTGTTGTCCATGATTTGAAGATGTGTCCTTTGGTGTTGACTGCGTGTCCTCTTCACTTATCTGTTCATTATCATTTTCATTCTCTCCTTCTTCTTGTATGTTGTTTGTTCCTTCCTCTGCGTCCTTTGGTTGTGATTCTTCCTCTTCTTGTCTTTCCTCGTATTGTCCTTCTTCCTCGTTGTTTCTTTCATACACCTGCCCGTCCACCTGTACTTCCCGTCCTCCTACCTCTCCATCCCTCCAGCATTCACATTTATTTAAAATTCCTTGGCAATCCGGGCACCTGACAGCGTTGCAATCTCGTGCAAAATGCCCCCTTACCTCACACTTATAGCACTTGAAATCTGGGCAGTCTTTCAGTACATGTCCTGGGCTCATGCACAGCCGACAGGTCTTCACCTGGTTGCTGTGCATCACCCTAAAGTACAGTGGCCCTTCTTCTGTTTCCAATTTCGTGCTATAAGGGAGTGATGCCACTTCTCTGGGGAACCTCACCTTCACAAACCTGGTGCCGTCTTCTACTTCAGTGCCCGGACAACACCTTCTTTTGATTTTAGATATGGGGGAAACCCCCCATCCTTCCAATTTGTCCAAGATTTCATTATCATCCAGGTAGACAGGCAGGTGCATGAAAGAAAAAACGTAGTCTTTATTTTGCAGCTTCTTTACTTCACAGTCCACTCGCTTTATTGTCAATCCTTCTATTAAAATGTCGCACATTTTTTCCTGTTCCAGCATCAGTTCATATTCTTTTCCTTGTCTGGGTCTTACAGCCAATACCTTTCCACTTTCAATTTGATCCGCAATTGCTTGCTTTTATTATATCCTCCACTCTCACTCCACTCACTTTCTCCGTATTCACGATAACTGTTGCCTCCTTTCAATATTTCCTTTCATCAAACCTTTTCCTTGCTCCTTGCTCCTTTCCATTTCCATCTCTTTGTCGCTTCTCCAGTCCAGTGCCATTTGCCATTCGTGTTCCTCCATCCAGTCCAGTGTCGTTTGCCATTCGTGTTGCTCCAGCCAGTCCAGTTTCGTTTGCCATTCTTGTGTCCAGTGTCATTTGCCATTCGTGTTTCTCCCGCCAGTCCCGAGTTGATACCAGATGATCCGTCCATTAGTGGAAAAAAAATAAATAAATTAACCACCCTCCAGACAGCGATATGCTGCTGTTAGGTGGTTTTCAAAAAAATTAAAAAAACAAACAAAAAACAATCAAACAAACGTACAAACAAACAAACAAAAAAAATAAAAAAACAAAATGGGGGAGAGCCTTCCTCTCCCAACTGTTGCCACGTCACTTCCTGTGAGCTCTCTAGCGCTCTCAAGGTGGTATGGCCGTAAGCGAAATCTGCTGCCAAAATTGGGCTATTTGAAAGGTTAAAACATTAAGGTAGTAAACTAGATAAAGCTTACAGCACCTGGTATTCCCAGGCAGTCTACCATCCAAGTACTAACCAGGCCCGACCTTGCTTAGCTTCCGAGATCAGACGAGTTCGGGCATTCTCAAGGTGGTATGGCCTTAAGCGAAATCTCCTGCCAAAATTGGGCTATTTGAAGAAGGAAAAAAGAGACTGTTTCAGGCTTTCTGAAGAAATTCAGAAGTTATTTCAGACATTTTGAAGAAAAAAAAGACACATTTTACGGATTTTTGAAAGATTTCATTGACTCCTTTTTATTTTTTTTAAACAATAAAGCTTACAGCACCTGGTATTCCCAGGCAGTCTCCCATCCAAGGACTAACCAGGCCCGACCTTGCTTTGCTTCCGAGATCAGACAAGTTCGGGCGTTCTCAAGGTGGTATGGCCATAAGCGAAATCTGCTGCCAAAATTGGGCTATTTGAAAGGTTAAAACATTAGAGTAGTAAACTAAATAAAGCTTACAGCACCTGGTATTCCCAGGCTGACTCCCATCCAAGTACTAACCAGGCCCGACCTTGATTAGCTTCCGAGATCAGACGAGTTTGGGCGTTCTCAAGGTGGTATGGCCGTAAGTGAAGTCTGCTGCCAAAATTGGGCTATTTGAAAGGTTAAAACATTAGGGTAGTGAACTATATAAAGCTTACAGCACCTGGTATTCCCAGGCGGTCTCCCATCCAAGTACTAACCAGGCCCGACCCTGCTTAGCTTCCGAGATCAGACGAGTTCGGGCGTTCTCAAGGTGGTATGGCCGTAAGCGAAATCTGCTGCCAAAATTAGGCTATTTGAAAAAGAAGAAAAAAAGAGACGCTGAAGAAATTCAGAAGCTATTTCAGACATTTGAAGAAAAAAAGACACATTTTACAGATTTTTGAAAGATTTCATTGACTCCTTTTTTTTTCTTTTTTTTTAAAACAGTAAAGCTTACAGCACCTGGTATTCCCAGGCGGCCTCCCATCCAAGTACTAACCAGGCCAGACCTTGCTTAGCTTCCAAGAACAGACGAGTTCGCGCGTTCTTTTTTTTTTTTTTTTTTTTATTAAGAAATTTCAATCAATAAAATACAATAAAAATGAACACAATAAAAAATACATATTTTCCAAACATTGTGAAGTTAAACATTTCTACATTACATATCTTCCATTTACATACATAATTTATAAAACTCCTTCATCTCCCGGCAGCTTCCACATTAGATCTTTTAAAACACAACAAACTTTTGGGGTAAAAACATCATAAAAAGCATTCAACATATTTTCACCTTTAAAATACACATACAATCTTTCAATATATAATTCTGTTTTCCTTTTAAAGACAGTCCACACATCCAATACAATTTTTTCCTTTTTAGCCACAGTTCTTCTCTCCCATATTGCACTTTTCATTAACATTACACACAGATTTATAAAACTTTTGTTTTGACACTTCTTTTCCCAACCGAACATCACAACTCTATTCCATTCCATTACATTCATCCCACTCCTCTGTCAACTCCTTAATTAAACATTTACATTTCTTTAAAAAATCCTCCAATTCTTTACAATACAAAAACATGTGTAAGATCCACTCTTCCTTTTCCTGGCACACTTTACAAAGATTGTTTTGTTCAATTCCTATTTTGTTTAAAACTGCCTCAGTAAAAACCACTTTATGTCTAATAAAATATTCCAAACATCCCAATTTTGTTTCCACACATCTCCCGCCCATGCTTCTCCATATGCTTGCTTCTTTTAAATCCTTGAATTTCTGCACCCAGTATCCATTTACAATTGGCTCCTTGAAAACAAAATTTCTAAAAACACCATAAAACATCTTCACCGTACATGTTTTAAAACCATACAATTTTTCTCCCAACCTCACATACACTTCTTTTTCATTTGTCCCCTCTTCCATGTGTGAGATTACAAATTTATCAAACGTTTAATTTAGGTTTCCACTCCAATGGTATAAAACCTGAAAGTTTAGTATTGAGTCTCCAGCAAGAGTCTCCTTTCCTGATAGTCCTGTTTTCTCACCTATCAGCCTAGAGATTGAATCGTTTAGGTTGATTGGATCAGCTATAGGGGAGACTTCCACCTTTTGTCTTTAATGGCTCTTGGATGGCTCTTTGGAACCAGAGTTCCTGGCCCCTCAGCATTTGAATAGTTATGCTGATTCAATTGGATTGGCAATGCCCTCAGAGTAGGGTGTGTTCCTAATTCATTTACATTTGCTTTTGTTTCAGTTTCTTCCCCCTCAATGTAAACTCCTCCTCTCTAAATGTATAAATTGTAAGAGAATGTTTTCCTTAGTGAGACTATCTTTGAGATGACTACAGCGACGCAATAAAGAACTTCTGCGTGAGAGATACCTCAAAAGTCTCCTGGTCTCCTCAGTTGCTAACTTTTCTACAAGGAAAGAAAAGTTTCCTACAATTTGGTGCCGTGACCCGGATAGAGCAATCTTACCTGAATCAAGAACTGCAACAAAAGATTTCAACAAAGAATCTTACCTGAATCCAGAACTGAAACTTCAAGCAACAAAAGATTTCAACAGAGAATCTCAACTGAATCTTGAAAACTTCAAGCAGAACAAGATCTCAAAGCGGACTGAGTTCCAGAACAAGATCTCAACAAAAAATAACTTTTCTGACTGAAGTCCAGACTGAATCTTTTCATCGCAACAACGATTCGGTGAGTTTTCACTCTATCAAAAGAACCACTGATGACCAGTACAAATTTAAGCCTCTGCGCCGTCAGAGAAAGAGTTATCAGACAGCTGTAGTGTTTGATTAACTAAAGTTATCCTTTAAAAGTTGACTTTTAAAGATGAAAGATATCCTCTGTTGTCAGGCAGGGAAGATTAACATTACGTGTTAATATTTGGTGATAACCTCTGTTCACAGAGAAGGATTAGCATTTTTGTGCTAGTTATTTTGGTCATCCTCTAAAAGTTAGGAAGGTGAAATATCCTTTCCATTTTCTTTCAGGGAAGATTAGCGTAACATGCTAATAGTTTGTTTTTTTTTTTTTGTTGTTTTGTGGTGCTACCCTCTAAAAATGTATTTTAGAGATGAAAGTTTGAACCTCTGTACAAACAATGAAGTATTAGCATAAAGTGCTAGTAATATTGTGGATTTTCCTTTGCTCTGTCAAAGAAGGTTTACAACAGTCGATCTGTGTCAACAAGTGTAGCCTCTGTTGATCAGAGTAAGTTAGTTGTTTTGTTTTGTGTGATAACAAAGAAACTCACAAAATGGTTAGGAAAAATGCTAGGTTGATTCCTACAACTGAGAAAAGTGGCCTTGCCACTCCATTGTGGTCAGATAGCGAATTTAAGTCATTGTTAGGAGAACACATTGACTCCATAGTGACTCAGTCAGTCAGATTGAACTTGACAAAGAAATTTGGCATTCACCCAGAAAAAGTATGGTCTATTGAAGATTGTAAAAAGGTGCTAGGGGCAAGTATTCGCAAGAACAATGTGAAAGCCATTATCTGTTGTTACAAAGAATACAGTTTATCCATTGCACAAGAACAAGCTAGGTGTATTGCTAAGTTAAATGAACAGAACAAACAATTGCAGACTCAATTGTCCTGTTTCAAGACAAAGGTGGGCCATAACCAGGCCTCAACCAAAGGTAACCCTGAAGACCAACAGTCAGATGAAACTTATCCTGACTTACAAGCGTTGTTTGAAACAGATTTAGACATCCCATCAGTAACTGATAAGCATGTAAATTCAGTGAAGGTATGTGCTGCTAGAAAAAGGCCGCAGGGAATTGAACAGTCAGAAAGTGTTCCTTCCAGTACTTCTGTTGTTCAAATCCAAACTGTTGCTACAACGCTTGGACCCAGAGACATAGAGAGATTGTCACAGAGTTTACCCCCAGCACGCACACAGTTCTCTGAATTTAGAAGAGCTTTGATCAGTAAGATGCGTCTCTACGACATGTCGTTAAAAGAAGTCACACAGTTAATGTCTCAAATTCTAACTGAATCTGAATTCAACAGTTTTGAGTCTGCTGTTACTTCTGAACTACAACATGCCAGAAAAGATGAATTGAGAGAAGGTGTTTTGAAAATCTTAAAGGAAATCGTTGGACCAAAAGTGGACTGGTCAAAGATTACTAGGTGTATGCAAAAGAAGGATGAAAGTGTGACTGAGTACACAGAAAGGTTCGGTCAGACAGCAGCTGCATACAGTGGAATAGCTGACACTTCAGAGAAAGTGTTAAATGACAATGGTGCATTACTTCGCACGTGGTTTGATGGGCTGTTGTCAGAACAAAAGAATGCATTGCCTTTCTTAGAAATGACATGGCAAACTGGAACCTTAAGAAGTAACCTAGACAGGTTAACTGCTTGGGAGAGAGACTATGATGTAAAGGAAAGAGCAAAAATTGCAGCAGCCTCTTTTAAGGTCAGCAGAGAGAACCCACAGAAACGTAAATGTCCTAAGAGAGAGGGCAGGTGTTATTACTGTGGTCAGCCGGGACATTGGAGCAGAGAGTGTAGAAAAAGCAGAAAGAACTTTAGAGAAGTCAACCTTTTTGGCCAACTTTTTCTCAGCTTTCTTGCTACTCTGAAGCAGCCATTCTCCACGCCAGTAAACTTGGGCAGCTTGTTGACGTGTTAACCATTTGGACTGTGAGTGCTTAATTTCCCCAGAAATTTACAACAGAGATGAAAGACTTATGTTTGTTTAACAGAACAAAAGGAAAGTGACTGTCTCAGTTTTCCTTTGGGGAACTGCTTAAGTAAACTCAATAATAGTGTTAGGTCAGACTGTAAATGCCCACATGAAGCAAAAGTCAATTTTGTCACCTTTTCCCATTGGGGAAATTGGTTTAACTACCCTCACCCATTCTCACGTATGATGTCTACAATGACTGATGTTTTGTTAGAGGATGAAGGAAAAATAACTCATGATAGAATTACATAGATGAAAGTACACATGTCACAGGACAGGTCAAGCCATTAGAGCCTATATGGCATGTGCCCCATCAAGGGATGTTGATCGACAGTATTGTGTCAAGGAAGAAAAGAAACTTGGTATCATGTGTCACAATGAAAAGTGTTCTGTCACATTGCAAAGTGTTCTGCAAAGTTCTGCCACCCACAGGGACATGATAGGACACGAAAACAGTGAGGAGCCAAGGGAAGAACCAAATGCACCAGGCTTTGGGGGCCAACCCTTTCGGTGAAGACTCCCTCATAGGCTTTCCCCCATCCATTTAGTCAATTCCTCACCTCACTGTGTTTCTTTAGGTGTCGAGAATTAAATAATAGGGAAAGAGAGAACAATAGCAGACTCAGTGTTTACTCAGCAGGATACAACCCTTGTCTTTGAAGAAATACTGCTCTCCTGTCTTTTGTCTTCCTGTTAGGTTCCACTGGATGGCTGTCCCGAGACCCATACGCACAGACGTCTTCATCTGCGTATGAAGACACTACTTCCAGAGAACAATGAGACCCACTGCCGAGCCAACTATCACCGAAATAAAGAAGAAGAAAAAAACACAACGCAGAGAAAAGACTTACGGAACCTTCAGTCATCCATTAAAAATGATCAAGATTGTCATCCTACAAACCATCCTGGACATCACACAAATTGAAGACTCCAGAAACCTTGTTTTTGCTGGAGATGTTGCAGGCCACAACCAAAGATGGCTGCATTGAATCACTTGTGCACAAACATGATGTTCCAACCAGATAGTCTTGATCTTTCAGCAAAAACTTACACCAGATGACTGAAGTTAATTCTTCCGTAAGAACTTCACGGACCCTAATTGCATGTTTTGTTTTCTGTGTCAGCATGCAATTACAGAAAAAGCAAACACAGAACATGATGTGCCTGTAACTAGCAAAAGTTACAAGAGTGAACTTTTAATTGTTTAAATTTGTATATAGTGTGGGAGTTATTTAGAACTCCCAAAGGGGGGATTGTGAGATTACAAATTTATCAAACGTTTAATTTAGGTTTCCACTCCAATGGTATAAAACCTGAAAGTTTAGTATTGAGTCTCCAGCAAGAGTCTCCTTTCCTGATAGTCCTGTTTTCTCACCTATCAGCCTAGAGATTGAATCGTTTAGGTTGATTGGATCAGCTATAGGGGAGACTTCCACCTTTTGTCTTTAATGGCTCTTGGATGGCTCTTTGGAACCAGAGTTCCTGGCCCCTCAGCATTTGAATAGTTATGCTGATTCAATTGGATTGGCAATGCCCTCAGAGTAGGGTGTGTTCCTAATTCATTTACATTTGCTTTTGTTTCAGTTTCTTCCCCCTCAATGTAAACTCCTCCTCTCTAAATGTATAAATTGTAAGAGAATGTTTTCCTTAGTGAGACTATCTTTGAGATGACTACAGCGACGCAATAAAGAACTTCTGCGTGAGAGATACCTCAAAAGTCTCCTGGTCTCCTCAGTTGCTAACTTTTCTACAAGGAAAGAAAAGTTTCCTACACATGCTTTCAATTCTACTTATCCAGTCTTTAGGTATTGCCTTTTTTATTATTTCATATTTGTTTATTATTTCTTGTCTGCTAAAATCCTCCTTTGCCTCCTCCATTACATCAACAATATACTGTACTGGTAAAAAGCCTTCTTTAAACTCATATAAAACATCTCTCACTCTTGAAATTCTCACCTCCCACCATTTCTTGAAAAATATCTCCTTTCCTTGATTTAAAATGCCATTGTTTAAGAATAAAGGCTGATTTAAAATGTTCTCTCTACCTCGTGGATTAAAATGTACATTACTTAAAAATTTACCCCAAGCACTCATCAGTTCCTTGTAAAAATCTGGCAACCCCTCTGTCATCCATTTCTTTGCTCTCATCCACAGTACGTTATCCCCAAGATTAAAATTCCCACATTTACTTAAAAAATATTCCATAGTCTTTTTCCATGCTGTTTTCTTTTCTTCGTCTAAGTACTTTTGTATTATTTTAACTCTTAAACTATTCTTTCTTTGTACAAAATCCATTAAGCCCAGACCTCCCTTCTCAACTGCTCCTATCAATGTGTTATATGCAATTCTTGCTGGCTTCCCTTCCCATAAAAAATCTAAAAAACATTTTTTCAGCCTTTTTTCTGCCCACAATGGCATAGATGACACATATAAAACATACCATAATTTTGAAACCATTAAAACATTCAGAATTAAAACCTTCCCCTTCAAAGTTAAAGTTTCCAAAAAACCATCCTCCTTTCAATACTTCCTAATAACTCCTCCCACATTGCTTCTCCTACCTTCTTCTCATCTACTCCCATTAAAATGCCTAAAATCTTTATTTCTTTTGTTTCCTTAAAAGCAAAACTATTTGTCAAATCTTTTGCCCCACCAAATCTCATGTACACTGTTTTTTCTACATTAACTTTTGCTCCTGATCCCTTACAAAACACGTCTACGATTTTCATTGCTTTTTTCACACTCTCTAGGTCCTTTACTATCACTGTAGTATCATCTGCATATTGAAATATTTTGTTCTTTTCTCCCTCAACACTTATTCCCTTAATTCTCTTTTCCTGTTTTATGGCTAGACCTAGTGGTTCAGAAACTAAAGAATATAAAAGAGCTGAAAGTGGACATCCTTGCCTTATCGATCTAGTTATTCTAAAACATTCTGTTAAAAAACCATTACATTTAATTTTTGTTACTGCGCCTTTGTATAAAATTTGTATCCATTTAATAAAATTTCCTCCAAATCCAAAACGTTTTAAAATATCAAATAAAAATTCATGTTCCACTCTGTCAAATGCTTTTTCAAAATCTAAACTAATTATATAACCTTCTTTGTTCTTGTCATTTATGTATCTTATTGTATCTTTTATACTTATTGTTGTATCTGCAATGTCTCTTCCTTTCACTCCGTACACTTGATTGGTTTTAATTATCGGCATCACTTCCTTTAATCTGTTGGCTAAAATTTTTGACAAAATCTTTAAGTCAGTATTCAACATGGTAATTGGTCTGTAATTCTTTAAATCTGTCTTCTCTCCTTTTTTCTTGTATATCAAACTCATTAAACCCATTCCCATTCTTTGATTCAACTCTCCTTTGTTAAAAACCTCTACATATACTTCTTTTAAAATGCTACTTAAAAAATCTTTTAAAACTATATAAAATTCACTCCCAAAACCATCTATACCTGGACTTTTCTTTTTGTTTAATTCACTTATTGCTCTTTTTATCTCTTCTTCTTTTATATCTTCATCACTCTCTTTTTTGTCTTGTTCCCCAACTGTTGTTTTTATTTGTTTCAGTAACTCCAGTTTCTCTTCTTCTTTCACTCCCTCTGCACTAAACAAATTCTCATAGTATTCTTTTATTTCTTTTAGAATTTCCTCGTTTGTTTCTATAACTATTCCATTATTTCCTCTTATTTCTTTTATCATTTTCGCTTTCCCTCTACTTTTTTCTAAATCAAAGAAAAACTTTGTACATTTCTCACCCTCCACAGTGTATTTTGCCTTACTTCTTAGTCTTGCCCCTTCATATTTCTCCTGTTCCATTTCTTTCAACTTTTCCTCTAATTCTTTTATTTTTTGTATATCTTCCCCATTCTCATTTAGTTCTTTTTTCAAACTTTCTCTTATTTCTCTCTCCTTGTTTCTCTTGCTTTTCTGTATTAGCTTGCAGTACTTTATTGTAAACTTTTTAACTAAATATTTTGTATTTTCCCACCATATTCTTTTATCTTCACTGTACATTTCGTTCTTCTTTTCTGTTTCAATAATTTCTTTAACACTTAAAACGTAATCTTCATTCTTTAAAATCTCTGTATTTAAAACCCATACTCCCGGCCCTTTTTTCATTGAACTCCAGTCTAGGTGCATAAAGATTGGTTTATGGTCACTTAAGCTTGATAACTCATATTTCACACTACCAATAAATCCTTCCACGTTCCTTGTACATAATATAAAATCAATTCTTGTTTTGCACATAAAATTCCCCACTAATTGCCTCCTTGAATATTCTCTAATTTTTTCATTTCTTTCTCGCCATATATCAACCATGTTGTTTTCTTCCATTAATAATTTCAACTCTTTTCTTCCTTTGTCACTTTTAAAAACCATTCCCTCACCCATTTCAACTTTGCTAAAAACAGTATTAAAATCACCCATCATAATAACTTCTTTGTAATCCTTTAAAAATTCTCTTAAAATATTAAAATACTCTTTCTTTTCATTCTCTTCATTTGGCGCATGAACATTAACCACCACTATTGCTTTTCCTTCAAAAAACATTTCTACCGCCATACATTTCCCTTCTTTATCATTGTATATTTTTTTACATGTCACACCACTGTTTTCCTTTATTAAAATCGCTACACCTCTGCCCTGCCTATCATCCCCATTATTATATAAAATCTCTCCATTCCATCTTTTTCTTATTTCGGTCATAAAACATTCCTTCCAGTTAGTCTCTTGTAATAAAATCACATCTTCATTCTTGAATATTTCTTTCATTTTCTCAAATTTTCTTACATCTAAAAGTCCTCTAGCATTAAAAGTAACACAACTAAAAACCATTAAAAGAAAAACAAATAAATACCTAAAAACCATTACTCTTCATCTTCTCCCTCTATGTCCTTTAACACCTCAAACCTATTTTCACTTTTATCTAGGATCTTTAAAATAGTCTTTTTCCTTGCATTACCAATATTTGGTTTTACCTTTACTAGTCTTCTTCTTCTTAATTGTCCTTTCCCCTCTTTGTCTTTGTCCATCGTTGTTTCTTCTTCACTTTCAGTCTCGCTTTGATCCTTCTTTTTATGTCTGTCTTTCTCCTCGTCATCCAGGTGACTTTTAAAACTGTCCGAAGTGCCCATTACTGTCCATTGAGTATCCTGCTCCATTGGTTGTTCTTTTTCATTCTCTTGTTCTCTTTCCTCTCTGATTATCGCTGCTCCTTCCATTTCTTGTTGTAGGCTTTCCTCCTGTTCTCCTTCTTCAGTTTGTCCTTCCTCCTCGTTGTTTCCTTCATGCACCTGTCCGTCCATCTGATTTTCCCTACCTCCTTCCTCTTCCACCATCCCACAGTCGCATTTATTTAAAGTTTTCCGGCAATCCGGGCACATGACAGCATTGCAGTCTCTTGGAAAATGTCCCCTCTCCTCGCATTTATAGCACTGGAACTCAGGGCAGTCTTTCAGCATGTGATCTGGGCTCGTGCACAGCCGACAGGTTTTAACCTGGTGACTGTGCACCACCCTAAAATACTGTGGCCCTTCCGCTGTTTCCAGCCTTGTGCTATATGGCAGCGATGCCACCTCTTTAGGGAACCTCACTTTCAGGAACCTTGTTCCGTCCTCTATGTCAGTGCCCGGATACCTTCTTCTTTTTATTTTTGAGATGGGAGTAACTCTCCATCCTTCCAATTTTTCTAAGATTTCGTCATCATCAAGATAGACGGGCAGGTGCATGAAGGAAACAACATAGTCTCTGTTTTGTAAATTTTTCACCTCACATTTCACTCCTTTTATTTCCAGTCCATCAGTCAGTTTGTCACACATTTCTTCTTTTTCCATTGTCAGTTCATATTCCTTTCCTTGTCTTGGTCTTAGCGCCAAAATTCCACCATGTCCACATAATTCCGTTACAGCTTTGATGATGTCCTCCGCTCTTACCTCAATAACTTTTTCCACATTAACAATCACTGTAGCCTCTTTTAAATATTTCCTTTCGCTATTTTTGTTTCTCGCATCTCGGGTGTTTCCATCTCTCACTCGTGGTCGATTATCCAGTCCATTGTCGTTTGCCTTGCGTTGTTCTCCTGCCAGTCCATTGTCGTTTGCCTTGCGTGTTCCTCCTGCCAGTCCAGTGTCGATTGCCGTGCGTCTTCCTCCTGCCAGTCCAGGGTCGATTGCCGTGCGTCTTCCTCCTGCCAGTCCATTGTCAATTACCGTGCGTGTTCCTCCAACCAGTCCAGTGTCGTTTGCCGTTAATCCGTCCATGCTTGCAAAAAAAAAACAAAAAACAAAAACCACCCTCCAGCCAGCCAAAGCTGCTGTTAGGTGGTTTGAAAAAACAAACAAAAAAACAAAAAAAGCAAACTTAAAGTAACAAAAAATTCACAAAACAAACAAATAGACAAAAACAAAATGGGGAGAGCCTTCCTCTCCCAACTACTGCCAACTCACTTCCTGGATCGTACCACTAGGGCGTTCTCAAGGTGGTATGGCCGTAAGCGAAATCTGCTGCCAAAATTGGGCTATTTGAAAGTATAGAGCATTAGGGTAGTAAACTATATAAAGCTTACAGCACCTGGTATTCCCAGGCGGTCTCCCATCCAAGTACTAACCAGGCCCGACCTTGCTTAGCTTCCGAGATCAGACGAGTTCGGGCGTTCTCAAGGTGGTACGGCCACAAGCTAAATCTGCTGCCAAAATTGGGCTATTTGAAAGGTTAAAACATTAGGGTAGTAAACTATATAAAGCATACAGCACCTGGTATTCCCAGGCGGCCTCCCATCCAAGTACTAACCAGGCCCGACCCTGTTTAGCTTCCGAGATCAGACGAGTTCTGGCGTTCTCAAGGTGGTATGGCCGTAAGCGAAATCTGCTGCCAAAATTGGGCTATTTGAAAGGTTAAAACATTAGGGTAGTAAACTATATAAAGCTTACAACACCTGGTATTCCCAGGCGGTCTCCCATCTAAGTACTAACCAGGTCCAACCCTGCTTAGCTTCCGAGATCAGACGAGTTCGGGCGTTCTATTTTTTTTTTATTAAAAAAATTAAATTTTACAATAAAAACAATGCAAAGTAAATTAATATACAAAACATGCAATTTACATCTGTTCAAAATGTTACATGTTAGTTAGTGTTATTTTTAGTTATTTTTTAGTTTTATTTATATTATATTTATATTTTATTTATGTTATATTTTTTAGTGTTAGTTAGTTTATTTTCTTTTACCATTCCCATTACATCATTCACAATATGTCACATTTTAAAATTAAACATTTCCTAACATTTATCTTCTTTAAACAATTACTTCAATTATATACTTAATCTCTCAGTCTAAATAATATTCAACAACTCTTCTCTTTTTTTCTAAATCAGTCCTCCTAACTTTCGTTTTTTTAGCACAAGCTTCAAATTTGGAATTTTTTTGTTTTTTAGCACATGTCCTCCAATACTCTGATGTTTCAGTTCATTTCTGACCACATTTCCCTTTTCTTTGCTTCTGGATTTTATAGTAGACCCATCCACTATCTTCACCTGGGCAAAGTCAACATCTTCCACACTCAGTTCATACGTCATTTCTTTACTCATTTCTGGCTTACCATTCACCTTTTCCTTATCCCTGTGCTGATTTTGTTCTTCTTTCTCATTATTTTGTCCATGCCCCTTTTCACTGGCTTTTGGTTCGAAAACATTATTTTCTTCCCTCATTGTCCCTGAGTCATTCTCTAATTTAGGGTACGTTTCATGTCCACAAAAAAAAGCACAAGAGCACTGTCCTTTCTCAGTGGAATTTTAAGTGTCTCAATATAGTATATTAATTCAGTGTTACATATCTGTTATCCGCAGAGCTTAAATATTAACTGTTTTTAATTTTTTTTATTAAAAAAATGTTTTTACTTCAGAGTTTGTCAACTATGTTATGGACAAACAGGGACTTTACTCATGCACCTTACCTGCACATGAGTCTCTGTGATATCCTGAATGGTGCCAGGATAAATTGTCTCCTCATAGGCCACAACACACCACTGTCTAATCAATTGAGGACTCCA
The DNA here is from genome assembly GCA_038021265.1 of Cyprinella venusta. Lineage (NCBI taxonomy): Eukaryota > Metazoa > Chordata > Actinopteri > Cypriniformes > Leuciscidae > Cyprinella > Cyprinella venusta. The sequence goes on from CM075863.1 coordinate 10,773,643, forward strand.
CTGAATTTCATTGTCCTCATTTGAGTTTACTAGAGGCAGTGCAGAGGTTGATGGCTAAAAACCGTGGTTGATGGCCACGGTTCACCAGCTCTGTGGTCAAGACGTAGAAATTTCCCTTCTGCCTATATTGTGTTGTAGGGCCATCACTAAAGAAATGCACCACCTCAATAGAAGGATGTGAGGCCTTGACTTCATCTAGAATGGGGGACAGATGTGCCCATATGGCAGGAGGGCCCTTCTCTTTTGATGAAGAAATTGTGCTGAAGCACATATGCTCTGCTGTCCCCCCAACATAAAGAACTCCTGTGTGGAGGGTAGCTTGATTCTGGTTGAAGTGCATTGCTTGTGCATTTTAAATACATGCCGTTTCAAATGGGTCAATTGATCTTGAAACATCTCCAGCATGTCTCCAATCTCTATTTCCTTTTTCATCTTCGCTGTTATTCTCATAGGGACCAGTTCTCTTAAAACATTAAAAAATCTTCCCCAATGCAGAAAAAAATTTTCATTTCACACACAAGAAAATAAAAAATTAAAATATCATCATTAAAACAAATACATTATACCTTTCCTGGCATTTCCATATTAAAGTCATTAAACACTGAGTAAATCTCAGGCGTACAGATCTTATAAAAATCATCCTCTTTCCGTTCCTGTTTAAAATAGTAATACAAACATATTTTTCCAAATGTCTTTTAAACATCATCCATACATCCAATACTTTTTTCCTGTTTTGCAACTACTCTTCTTTCCCATATTGCACTTTTCATCAACATTACAAACAGATTGATCATCTTTTCATTCTTAATGTTTTTGTCACACCCTACCATTATAATCTTATCATTTTCTGTATCTTCTTTCTCCCCTTCTAATTTTCCAATAATACTCTTACATTTTTCCTTAAAAACTTTTAAAGCTTTACAGTATAAAAAAAGATGTAAAAAACTTTAATATTCCTCACCACATACTTTACATGTCGCACTTTGTTCAATCCCAATTTTCTTTAACATTGTATCAGTAAAAATCACTCTGTGTCTAATAAAAAACTCCAAATTTCCTAGTTTTGTTGCAATAATCTTCCCTTTGATATTGTTCCAAATATTTTCTACTTTCAAACCTTTAAATGTATTTTGCCAAAACTCACTCACAATTGTTTTTTTTTAAATAGCATCTCTAAAAAAAAGCATTTTCAGTGTGTATTCTTTAAAAATCCAAATTTTCTCTCCCAGTATTACTTTTACATCCTTTTCATTATTCTCCTCTTCCGTATTTTCAATTTTTGTTATCCATTGCTTAGGTATTGCATGTTTTATAATATCATAATTATTTTTTAATTCTTGTCTGCTGAACTCTTTTGCTTCCTCCATTACATCAACTGTACTATATCGGTAAAAATCCTTCTTTATATTCATATAAAACATCTCTCACTTTAACTATTCCAGCTTCCAAACATTTTTTAAAATAAATTTCCTTCCCTTGGTTTAAAATGCCAGTATTTAGGAATAAATGCTGATTTAAAACGCTTTTTCTTCCCTGTAAATTGTACCTTACATTTAACAAAAATTTTCCCCAAGCACTTAAAACCTCTCTATAAAATTTTGGCAACCCCACTGTCATCCACTCTTTTGTTCTCATCCATAAAATATTATCCCCCAGATTAAAATCCCCACATTTGTTTAAAAAATACTTTATTGTTGTTCTCCATTCTACTTTATTATTTTCGTCCAGATATTTTCCGACCAATTTAACTCTTAGACTATTTTTCCTTTGCTCTACATCCATTAATCCCAAACCTCCTTTATCTACCACCTCAATTAAAGTATTATATGCAATTCTTGCTGGTTTGCCTTCCCATAAAAATTCTAAAAAACAAAATTCTAAAAAACAAAATTCCATACTGGCATTGATGTCACATATAAAAAAAACACAATTTCGATGACATTATCGATGACATTTCGATGACTAATATCCATAAAATATTATCCCCCAGATTAAAATCCCCACATTTGTTTAAAAAATACTTTATTGTTGTTCTCCATTCTACTTTATTATTTTCGTCCAGATATTTTCCGACCAATTTAACTCTTAGACTATTTTTCCTTTGCTCTAATCCCAAACCTCCTTTATCTACCACCTCAATTAAAGTATTATATGCAATTCTTGCTGGTTTGCCTTCCCATAAAAATTCTAAAAAACAAAATTCTAAAAAACAAAATTCCATACTGGCATTGATGTCACATATAAAAAAAACACAATTTCGATGACATTAAAACATTCAGTATTAAAACCTTCCCCTTTAAATTAAATGTCCTCAGTTTCCATAAGTTTGTTCTTCTTTCAATACTTCCCACTATTTCTTCCCACATATTTTCTCTCACTTTGTCTTCGTCTTTTCCTATTAAAATCCCTAAAATCTTCATTTCTTTAACTTCCTTGAATTTAAAATTCTCTGTTAAGTTCCCTGTCTCCCCAAATCTTATGTACACAGTTTTTTCTTCATTCACTTTTCCTCCTGACCCCTTACAAAACCTCTGTACTATTTCCATTATTTTTTTTAACACTTTCTTCTCCTCTAACAATAAATGTTGTGTCATCAGCATATTGAAATATTTTATTATCCTCTATGTATTCTTCCACCTCTATTCCTTTTATTGTCTTTTCTTGTTTTATTGCTAGTCCTAGTGGTTCTGCCACCAATGAGTACAGGAGTGCTGATAAAGGACAACCTTGTCTTATTGAGCGCTTTATTCTAAAACATTCTGTTAAAAAACCATTACATTTTATTCTTGTCACCGCTCCCTTATATAAAATACGAACCCATTTAATAAAGTTCTCCCCAAACCCAAAACATTTTAAAACATCAAAGAGATACTGATCTACCCTGTCGAAAGCTTTTTCGAAGTCCAAACTAATTATGTAACCCTCTTTTTATCTCTCATGTATCTTATCGTGTCTTTTATACTCAGTATTGTATATGCAATGTCTTTTCCTTTTACTCCATATGCCTGGTTTGTTGTGATTATCTTTGGCATTATCTCTTTCAATCTATTCGCTAAAATTTTTGCTAAAATCTTTAAGTCAGTATTAAGCATTGTGATAGGTCTATAGTTTTTTAGTTCTGTTTTTTCTCCCTTCTTATATAAGCTTCATCAAACCCATCCCCATCCTTACCATCATTTCACCTTTTCTCAAAAATCTCTTCTTAAACCTCCATTAAAATATTTCTTAAAATATCTTTAAAAGTTATATAGAACTCACTTCCTAAACCATCAATCCCTGGACTTTTCCTTTTGTTCAAGTCATTTATAGCTCGTCCTATCTCTTCTTTACTTATGCTTCTATCACACTCTTCCCTCTCCACCTACTTTTGTTTTTATTAATTCCGTTAGTTCCATTTTTTCTTCCTCCTTTACCTCTTCTGCACTAAAAAGCTTTTCAAAAAAATCTCTTGTTTCCTTTAAAATTTCCTCATTTGCTTCTATTATCTCACCATTTTCCTTTTTTAACTCTTTTCCCCTTCTACCAGATATTTTACTTTGCTCCTCAACATTGCTACTTTATATTTATTTTCTTCAATCTCTTTCAATTCTTCCTGTATTTCTTTGATTTTCTGTACATCTTGTACTTCTTCATCAATTTGCTTCTCCAGTCTTTCTCTTATCTTTTTTTCTTAATTCTTCTTACATTTATGTTTTAACGTACAATACTTTATAGTTTGTTTCTTCACTAAAGATTTTACATTCTCCCACCAAATTCTTTTGTCTTCTACATACATTACATTTTCTTTTTCTTTTTCAATCATCTCTTTTATTGCTAGAACATACTGTTCATCTTTTAAAACATCCGTATTTAAAACCCATACACCCTATCCTCTTTTCTCTGTATCCCCATTCAACTGTACATAAAACGCCTTGTGGTCACTCAAACTTGTTACTTCATACATTAACTCATCTATAAAACCTTCTATATTCCTTGTACATAAAATCATATCTATCCTTGTTTGACACATAAAATTCCCTACAATTTGTCTTCTAGAAAATTCCCTTTTCTTTTCATGTCTTTCCCTCCACACATCTATCATATTATTCTCCTCCATTAATGATTTTAACTCTTTTCTTCCCGTGTCCCTTTTAAAAACCATACCATCCGCCATATCTTTTTTGCTAAAAACAGTGTTAAAATCTCCCATCATAATAATATCTTTATAATTCCTTAAAAAACTCTTGACCATGTTAAAAAAATCTCTTTTTTCCTTTTCTTCATTTGGTGCATGTATGTTAACCAACAACATTTCCTTCTCCTCATAAGTAATTTCCACTGCCATACATTTCCCAACTTTGTCTTTATATATTTCTTCACAATTTATTCCACTATTTCTCTTAGAATAGCAACGCCTCTGCCATATCTTCCATCTCCATTATTATAACAAAATTCTCCTTTCCAATTTCTTCTCATTTCATTTATACAGTCTCTAACTCTCCAGTTTGTTTCCTGTAGCAAAATTATATCCTCTTGTTTACACATTTCTTTAACTTTATCAAATTTTTTTATATTTAAAAGACCTCTTGCATTAAAAGTCACAAGCCTTAAAACCGTGACGCAAAGAAAAACATACATTTAACTGTTCATTTATTCATTCCGTCTCCCCCAAGTACTTTAGCAGTTCATACCACGCTTCTCAAGGTGTCCTCATTAACAATTCTTTTCCTTGCAGCCGCCAAACATGGTTTTACCTTAATTGATCTCCTTCTCTTCATTTGTTTCTGTGTTTGGTCCTCTTCTTCGTCACTCTCAGAGATCCTTTCATCCCTTTCACTTTACGACTGTTCCCTCTTATCCATTGAAAATCCACAAACTCCATGCATGTCTATTTGCATTTCTACTTGATCCTCTTGTTGTTCTTGTTCTTCTTGAACGTTGCATTGTCCTCTGGATTCTCCTTCATCCTTTTCTGCTATAACGTCTTGTGTTATCGCTGTTCCTTCCTCCTGTTCCTTTTCATTGTCTCCCTCATGCACCTGACTGCTTACTCCTTCTTCCTCTTCATTTCTCATTCTGCATACACATTTGTTGGTCACCTCTTTGCAATCCGGGCACTTTACTGCTTTGCAGTCCCTCGCAACGTGACCCATCTCACACCACCTGTATAAACTCGGATAAACTCGCCTTCTTATTTTAGAGAGGGGAAAAACCCCCCATCCCTCCAGTTTCTTTAAAATGTCCTCATCGTCCAAATAAGCAGGCAGGTGCATTATTGAAACCACATAGTCTCTATTTTTCAGTTTTTGTACCTCACAGTTTTTCCCATTGATAATTAGTCCATCCATCCGTTTCTCTGTGTCTTCTTCTTTCTCCAATGTCACCTCATAGTTATCCATTTGTTCAGGTCGAACTGCCAAGATTTTCCCAACTCCTATTTTCTCTGTCACTGCTTTAATAGTATCCTCCGCCTTTGCTCCTCTCACCTCCGTTAAGTCCACTGTAACTGTTGCTTCCTTCGCATACACTCTTTTCATGTTTTCTTTCCTCGCTTCTTTATCCTTTCCATGTCCATCTCGTCGTCTTTGTTCTAGTCCAGTTTCATTGCCAGATGTTCCTCCTGCCATTGCTGTGGTCGATGCCGTTAGTCCATCCATTTTAAACAAAAAATGCTTAAACACCCCCCAAACAGCAAAAAGCTGTTGGGAGGAAAACTCAAAACAAACTAAAAAATAAACACTGTTTTTAGGGACAATAACTAACAAATAATTTAAAAAAATGGTGAGCCTGTCTCACCTACTAAAACTTCAAACTGCCAACTCACTTCCTTTCGCTCACTAGCTCCCACTAGCGTTCTCAAGGTGGTATGGCCGTAAGCGAAATCTGCTGCCAAAATTGGGCTATTTGAAAGGTTAAAACATTAGAGTAGTAAACTAGATAAAGCTTACAGCACCTGGTATTCCCAGGCGGTCTCCCATCCACGTACTAACCAGGCCCGACCCTGCTTAGCTTCCGAGATCAGACGAGTTGGGGCGTTCTTTTTTTTTTTTCAAAATAAAATCAAAATTATCAAAATAATTTTACATTCCACAATCAAAATATATCATTACAACATTTAACAAGTTAGGTAACTTAAATATAGTACATCAGTAACTTCTCAAAAGTTGATGTACATTTTCTTCCCAGCCAACACAGTCATGTGGGGCCCACATTGGTTTGACCTGTGAAAGTGAAATTTATTCAGATGATTTGCTTTAACTTGTTAGCAACAGTTATGTGGTTTTACTCTATATCTGTATTTTATCTAAGATATTTAATAAAAAAACATTCTGATCAAATCACTATCATTTTTTATTTAGAAACACAGACATCAATAATCAGCCTGTCTATCTCAACCGCGGTGACATTACTAATCCTTGTTACCACCAATCACAACTCATTAATGGCTCCCATAATGCATTGCGGTATGAATAAATTATGATCTGAATTGTCTATGTAATTTACTTTTCCTACTTGAATATTCTACTCGTCACCGTTGTTGAGGAGCTTTGACTGAATCTTGAGGTCTGTGGGTGCCTTTTTTAAAAAAAAAAACAACTTTTGAGAAATTACATTATATTTAACATTCTGGATGTTTATGCAGAATCTCAGTTACACAGTAACCAACAAATTAAATCACAGACATAAATTTTAAATGATGTAAGTCATTATGTAACCAACATCATTTTATAATTGTTTATCTATGTTCATCTGACAGGATTAACTCAGATGCAATAGCAAATTAAATATAAAATTTTTAATATAAGGGTCAAAAAGCCCAACTAAAGCAAACTCTCATCTCCACAACGGTGGCTAAATTTTTTTAGATTTTTTCCTTGTGATTCTGCTTTAGGTGTCTTCAATAATGCTCAATCATCACTCATTTAATCACTTAATTATCTCATTAACTTTAACGCTCTTGAGTGTGGACTTATATACACCCCCAGGTGTGTTAATTTAACACGGGAGATTTTGTCGTGACGAAGAGCCGTAATTAACTGACCAGTTGAGCCATATCGCATTAAATATCGCTATCGATATGTCCTCGATATTAACACGATTTGGCTCAGCTTGTCAGTGATCTACGGCTCTTTGTAGTGAATACCGCTCCATCTGAAAGCAGGTGAAGGTGATTTACTGCTAATCAATGAACCGGCTTTACTGATTAGATGCGCATACAATATCGTGCGATATTATCGCCCAGCCCTACTCTTGAGTGTGGACTCCCAGGTGTTAACACGGGAGATTGTCGTGACGAAGAACCGTAGTTAACTGACAAGCTGAGCCATATCGCATTAAATATCGCTATCGATATGTCCTCTATATTAACGCGATTTGGCTCAGCTTGTCAGTGATCTACGGCTATTTGTAGTAAATGCCGCTCCATCTGAAAGCATGTGAAGGTGATTTACTACTAACCAAGGAACCGGTTTTACTGATTAGATGCGCATAATAATATCGTGCAATATTATCGCCCAGCCCTACAGCAAAGACCACAAAGATAAAGTTATAATGATGATTGTCATGACATAACCAAAACCATTAGATATTTATTTTCTTTGTTCATCTGGCAGACATAACTCATAAACAATAGCCAAGCAAAATCTAACTTTGTTAATAATGTAAGTGTCAAGAGTCCAACTAAATCAAACACTGATCACCATAATGGTGGCTTACAATTTGTGATTTTCTCCTTCAGTGATTCTGCTTGTTAACATCAGGTGTCTTCAATAATGCTCAATCATCACTAAATTAATCACTTAATTATCTCATTAACCCCAACACTGATTCAGTGTTACATTTAACAGCCTGTAGTGTGCACACTGAGCAGTGTTCATTTCATCTGGGCAAACCCATGTAGGGCCACCATGGAAACCATGGACAAAACTGGCTGGGTCCCAGTTAGATAGCCCAGGTCAAACCAATGTGGGCCCCACATGACTGTGTTGGCTGGGTTTCCATCATCCACTTTTATCAGATCACAATCCGTTAAAAAAGATTCTTCAAAAACATCCTTATCCAAATACTTCCACATCAGGTAAGCATTTTTTCTCAACACCTGTTTGAACATAGTACATATTCCAACACTTTTCCTTTCATTAAACGCTAAGTTCCTCCTTTCATTAAACGCTAAGGCTACGTCCACATTAATCCGGACACATTTGAAAACAGGGTTTTCATTTAAAAACGCTCTTCGTCCACACGAGCGTTTTCAGGTGTTTTCCAACGTTTCAGTGTGGTTGAGAAACGTCTAAATTCAATTTACTGCGCATGCGTGAAACTTCACAAAAGCTCACTGAGACGATTACAGAGGGGAAAATAAATAATAAAGTTTTTCACAATTCTTCAGAATAGTTTTATTTAGCAAAATATCTCACCATCCCTGATGCATCCAGGTCGCATTCATTCACCATATGTTTGGTCTAAAACGCAACTGCTCTCCTGGTTTGCCGCAGGACAGAATGTGAGTAGGGGCTACATTATCTGTCATCTTTGCAGTACTGTGCTATGAAGAATAGCACATATTACTGTAAGTAACATAGAAAGTAACATATTTTAGCAACAGTGTAAAAATGAATAACATAACGGGCTCAATATCGATAAAAATGAATATCTATTAGTACTACATGGATCACATGACTAAACTTACATCATCGTTTTGAAATACCTCCGGTTTCACTGTCCACACTACAACGCGTAAACTGCGTTTTCAAATTTATCCACTTTGGAGAGCATTTTCCAAAAGATACGTTTTCGTTGACTTAAAACGCCGTCTCAGTGTGGACGGAAGGCCAAAACGGAGAGAAAAATATACGCTTTCAAACGAAAATGTATTAGTGTGGACATGGCCTAAGTTCCTCCTTGCCCATACTGCATATCTCGCGTGACTCAACACAAAGTTAAAAAGGTTCACTTTCTTATCCTTATTACCCACAGAATCTCCAAATAAAAACAGTGTTTTCCATTCATCATGTCCAACATTTTTCCCCCAGTTTACCTTGATTACTTCTTTTAACTTTCCATGAAAGTCCTCAAGTTCAATGCACTCTAGAAAGATATGCATCAATGTCTCTGGAGCAGATTTACACACATCAAAATCCTTATTTATGTTCCTGTTTATCTGGTGCAGTACTACTTTTGTGTAGATTCTATTGTGTCTTAATTTAAAATCCAGGTTTTCACATTCAAGTCCATTGTACTTTACACACATTCCTCCATATTCCTTTGACATTTAAACCAGGGAAAACTTTCTGCCACATAGCTTCAGATGCTAGCACTTTTATCTCTTTTTTCAAGATGAAATTATACATCATATTTGTGGACACTCTTTTCAGTAGTCTTTCCCCATCACCTCCATTAAAATACAAAACTGGCAATCCCCATTCCCCAGGTTTAACAGTTTCATTTTCAATTCTCTTTACCCAGGCTCTGGGCAAGCTCATTTTAATGTTTTCACACATCGAGTCCACTTTTGACATTTCAATTTCATCATTCCATCCCGAAACACAATCATATATGGCTCTATTTGGCAAAAACCCTCTTACCCAGCCAACACAGTCATGTGGGGCCCACATTGGTTTGACCTGGGCTATCTAACTGGGACCCAGCCAGTTTTGTCCATGGTTTCCATGGTGGCCCCAGGTGGGTTTGCCCAGATGAAATGAACACTGCTCAGTGTGCACACTACAGGCTGTTAAATGTAACACTGAATCAGTGTTGGGGTTAATGAGATAATTAAGTGATTAATTTAGTGATTGAGCATTATTGAAGACACCTGATGATCACAAGCAGAATCACTGAAGGAGAAAATCACAAATTGTAAGCCACCGTTATGGTGATCAGTGTTTGATTTAGTTTGGCTCTTGACACGTACATTATTAACTCTAGATTTTGTTTGGCTATTGCCAGATGAACAAAGAAAATAAATAACTAATGGTTTAGTTAATGTCATGACAATGATCATTATAACTTTATCTTTGTGGTCTTTGCTGTAGGGCTGGGCGATATATTGCACTATATTATTATGCACATGTATTCAGTAAAACCGGTTCCTTGATTAGTAGTAAATGACCTTCACATGCTTTCAGATGGAGCGGCATTCACTACAAAGAGCTGTAGATCACTGACAAGCTGAGCCAAATCGCGTTAATATCATATCGATAGCGATATTTAATGCGATATGGCTCAGCTTGTCAGTTAACTACGGCTCTTCGTCACGACAATCTCCCGTGTTAAACCAACACACCTGGGAGTCCACACTCAAGAGTGTTAAAGTTAATAAGATCATGAAGTGAAGACACCTAAAGCAGAAAATCTAAAATTAAGCCACCGTTATGGAGATCAGTGTTTGCTTTAGTTGGGCTCTTGACCCTTACATTATAAACTTTATGTTTTAATTGACTGTTGCATCTGAGTTAAACCTGCCAGATCAACAAAGATAAAAAAATATATACAATATGATATTGGTCATGTAATGACACTCATCATTTGAAATTTATATTTGTGATTTATTTTGTTGGTAAATGTATAACTGAGATTCAGCATAAATATTCAGAATGCTAGATATAATATAATGGAAGTTGTTTAAAAAATCTTTCTTTTAGGCACACACAGACCTCAAGATTCAGTCAATGCTTCTCAACAACGGTGCCGAGTAGAATATTCAAGTAGGAAAAGTAAATTACATAGACAATTCAGATCATAATTTATTCATACCACAATGCAGGATGGGAGCCATTAATGAGTTGTGATTGGTGGCAACAAGGATTATTAATGTCACCACGGTTGAGATAGACAGGATGATTATTGATGTCTGTGTTTCTAAATAAATGCAGTTGGCAGTGATTTGATCAGAACAATTTTTATTAAATATTTTGAATTTATAGAAAATATTGACAATCATATACTGCATTCTCATAGAGCTGTTAATAACAAATTTAACCAAATCACCTGAATAAGTTTCATTTCTCAGAGCACAGCATGATTATATTGAAATATAACCAACTGTATCAGATTATACTTGTCTTTATTCATTTGACTGTTATAAATCAATAACAGCAAACAAGCAAAATATAAAGTGAAAGTATAAGTGTCAAGAGCCCAACTAAAGCAAACACTGATCACCATAACGGTGGCTTACAATTTGTGATTTTCTCCTTCAGTGATTCTGCTTGTGATCATCAGGTGTCTTCAATAATGCTCAATCATCACTAAATTAATCACTTAATTATCTCATTAACCCCAACACTGATTCAGTGTTACATTTAACAGCCTGTAGTGTGCACACTGAGCAGTGTTCATTTCATCTGGGCAAACCCACCTGGGGCCACCATGGAAACCATGGACAAAACTGGCTGGGTCCCAGTTAGATAGCCCAGGTCAAACCAATGTGGGCCCCACATGACTGTGTTGGCTGGGTACATACTCATATGCTAGATATTTTACTTGTCTCACTCCTGCTTTCATATAGAATTTATCATAAAACATTTTTTCTTTCATTCTAATTTTTGGAGTTAAAAATATTGGCTGATTTAAAACTTGATTTATTTTCTCACATTCAAACTTTACATTTCCTATAACCTCTGCCAATGCACTAAGCACTTCTAAAACAGAGGCACTTTGTCATACATTGGCTTTTTCAGTACCATAAAAAGCCCTTCTTCCCCACATCCACTACATTTGTCCAACACCTCCTTCATATAACCCTTCCATCCATACTCCTCTTTCCCACATAAATATTTTTACTGAGCGCATTTCATTGCTAGCTTATGCTCTGCCTACCGATAGTGCGGACTATCTATAATGTATCTATGGAAGCTTTTGGAGGAGGATGTTTTGAGAACTGTAGGGTTTTATCTTCGCTGTTCAGGCTGTAATAAAACTGATAGACAGTTTCCCGAGTTTATTCAATGACGTTCCTCCCGGTACTAATGTCATCCAGCATGACATCGAGGTCGGTAGTGCATTACCAATAATTTCCTCATCATCGGTTTTTGCATGACTCTCTGGCACCTCTTCGTTTCCTCTACCCCCTTCCATCTGCAGCTTTTCTCCTTGCCTTTTTGTCTTATCACCCTACTGGCTCTCGCCTTTGCTTTTCACTGTCTCCCCTTCTCCATCTTCACACTCCACGTCCTTCGTTGCCATCTCCTTACCAGGTACCTCTTCTCTCTCTTTCTTTTTTCTTGCTAAAATAATGACAAAACTGAGAAATCAGAAACATAATAAGTGCAAGGGTTCAATAATGACAATTATTGTTGTAAACTGTAAAATATGATTATTTCTCAACTGTCTCAATTAGTGTTGGGCGATATGCTCCATTTTCATATCGTCCTATCGTCAGCCTGTGAGATCGGCGATACACGATATTATCGTGAGGGGGCGGGGCTTACTTATTTGATTATTAACTTGATTATTTAGCCTACTCATTAATTTGCTTGTTTTATTTGCCTACTTCATTATATACGAGAATCTTTTTTTCTATTTTGCTAGCAAATGTGGAATGTTTATTAATAGGATCAGGTTATTTCCTAGTACAGCGAGGTAAAAAAAGATCCTAATCCTTCAGGAAATTTACGAACACATTAGCCTATCGTCATGCCGTTACATGCAGCATTTTGACTAGGGCCTATTTCTGCACGAGATGAAAACACGTTTTACAGTTTTTTTCAGTCGCTAACAAGCATTTGTCCAAATAGTTGTCACATTTTCAAAACTCTAAACACAATTAGCACAACATCGATCTTTTGTGGCCAATACCATTCACACACTTCATGTTGTTTTCACACAATATGCAGTCAGTGAACACATTTCCACAATGCTTACATTTTCTTAACAGACAAGCTATACCTCCCAACAAAATTATGGATTGTTTTAGCACAATCCATGATTGTTTTAGCACAATCCAATGTTAGCACACACCATCCCACAATAGCAAAAACAATATTCCAAACCTAGATACAGTATAAAAACCTCTGCTTCTGCAATGATATCAGTTCAAAAACAATATATCTCAGCTGATAATAAACAAACAATTGAATAATTGACCCACAGCTTATTTATGTTGGGTAAATTGGGCTAACCACAGCTGTTTTCAGTCTGGCTTAGATTCAGTGGCAGGGGTCATTTTTTTCCTATTACATTGACACTTATACAGTAAAAGGAGGCCTTTACAGTAAAGAGTAATGTTTTTGGAAACAGAAAAAGACAAACACTGTAACGTCTGGACGAGGAAGAGTAAGAGCAAGGGGCCCAGGGAGAAGAGGAGGCCCAGAGATGCAGTGAGAGATACAGTGAGAGGTGCAGTGAGAGATGCAGTGAGAGGTGCTGTGAGAGGTGCAGTGAAAGATGCAGTGAGAGGTGCTGTGAGAGATGCAGTGAGAGGTGAAAAAAAAAACCTTTTTTTACTGGAATGCTTTTGAATGTGAACATTACTGTACATGTGGACAGTTCCCAACCAACAAATGTAGTGTAAAAAAGGTGGATTACATATTTTTCATGCAAATACCTGTAAAACTGAAACATCAAAGTCTATGCAGTTTTTGTAATTTCAACAATAGCCAGTATTTTGAAACCTGGTGTACTTTGATTGACTGCATTTACCTTGTGATGTGAAAACAAGTGTTATTCTTTGACAGAATAATTTCATTTTGAGTAATATTTCCAGTGTTTTGGTAAAGTTAGTGTGTGCAGAGAAAGATGTGTTCTATTTTGAAATGAAGAGTTAGTGTATATTTAACAAAATGTGTTTTGAGAAGAAAATTATCCATTTGGCCAATTGTGTTTTGTAGGTGTGAGCAGGCCAGCTGACAGTCTTGACTGGGCCCGGGACAGGATAATCTTAGATGGGCCCCCCACCCCCCACCCAGGTACTGAGACCCCCAGACCCCACTAGATACCGAGATCCACCAACAAAAATACTGTGGGTATAACACAGTAGACTATTTGATGGTCTACGGAAAATACACATTTTATTATCTAAAATCAATGAAATTCTGATCAGGATTTTACCACCTCCGCTTCATTTTAGCCAGGAAAAACCCTGCATGTGCAATATAAAGTACTGGACAACTTTCTTTATTTCTTTTTGTTTTATTGATTTATATATTAAGCCAATTGTGCAAAAATCTGTCAACAAAAGTCTGAAGAAAAAAAATGCTATCACTATCAGTATACTTGACATTCTGTCCCCCTCATTCTTCCTCTCATCTTCCTCTCCTCTGCTCTTTCTCTCCCTGTTCCTCTCCTCTTTCCTTCCTCTCCTCCTCCCTGTTCTTCTCCTGATCATCTCCTCTGCTCTTCCTCTCCTCTCCTCCCTGTTCCTCTCCTGTTCCTCTCCTCTTCCTCTCCTCTCTGCAAAAGATAAGTGCAATGACAATAATGGTTAACATTACTACATACATAAGCTGTTGCCAAATACACTCTTCATATGTAATGGAATTCTGACACTAGAGGGAAATAAATGAATATTTACCATTGTATTTTAGGCTACTGCTGGTGTGACGTTTAGATTTTAACTCCAAATGCCATGCGCCGAACTTTCCTTGTGGCAAAATCATCTATGATGTCTTTAAAGTCCAGTTTCTTGGCAAGTTGACGCTCTATGGAGAGCAATGCCAAACCATTGAGCCTCTCCTGGGACATGTTAGAGCGCAAGTAGTTTTTTATTATCTTCATTTTACTGAAGGCCCGCTCACCTCCAGACACAGTCACAGGAAGAGACAGGAAAATACGCAGCAGGACACACAGGTCTCCATAAATGCTCTGTAGTCCCATGGTATATATGGCATTTAGTATGTCCAGCGGTCCAAGACCATCTTCAAAAGTTGCACTATATATTTTCTTTAAATGCTGAATTTGGTCTTCAAGGGACTCTGTGAGGTCATTCCTGTATTTCTCAGAGAGCTTTGAGCATGATGCACTGATGCTGTCCTGTGGCATATCTCTGAATTTCCACAGGACGCAGAACTCATCACATATCTGCTGCATTGATGAGAATCGTACATGTAGTTGAGAGATTATGCTGTCCATTGCAACATGAAACACTCTATCTCTGAATAGTGTCTCTGGGCTTTGGTCCTCTGTTCCTTGCTTTTCCGACTCATCAAAGAAATGTTTCCTCTTTCTCTGTCTCATTTCTAACTGGGATTTGATGCCCATGGATGTGGCAACAGCAGTTGCCTCCGTCAGAAAACTATCCCATGATGCACGCATGCAGGCAATCTCTTCCTCCAGTTCCTTTATATTGACAGCTTGCACATCAAGTGAGATGGTTGATGACTGGCTGGTAAGGTTTCTATCCTCTATGCATTGTAACACCTTAACCCAAAAAGTGAGGAGCAAAACTGCATTAAAGGACTGAAAGTAGGTCTTTAGACCATGTGCTTCAGCTTTGGCTTCACTGGTGAGGTTACCTGTACTGATAAAGGTGTCTAATACCTGGATCACACCGGGCAAATGTTTTGCCACTGGGCGCACTGCCTCTATCCGCGCACTCCATCGTGTGTCAGACAAGCTGTGCAGAGAACAACCCAAAACTCTTTGTAAGATCTCCCATCGGTGAGGGCTTCCACTGAATAGTTTGTACAACTGATTGATGAAGCCAAAGAATATGTCTATTTCTGGGCAGGCTCGGGCTGCATGGACACCAACTAGGTTTAACGTGTGAGATGCACATGGTGTGTATGTGGCCAAGGGATTTTTGTTCAGTATGCGAGCTTGCACTCCTCTCACTTTTCCTGCCATGTTGGCTCCATTATCATAGCACTGACCCCTGCAATCAGCTATATCTATCCCATGTTCACCTAGTGATTTTTCCACCATTGTGGCGATTTCCTCTCCTGTCTTTTTTGAAAAGTCCTTAAATTCAAGGAAACGTTCATTTATTTCCCACCCACCCTCGGGGGAAGTTTGACTGACATACCTCAGCAACAGTACATTTTGCTCCAAGTTTGAAACATCTGGGGTTGCATCACACATTATGGAATAGAATGTTGTTTCTTCTCTTTCCCTCAAAATAGTGTTTAGGACACGCTGAGCACAAAGTTCAATAAATTCGTTTTGGCTGTCAGGTGAAAGATAATGAGCTTGGAGTCTCTTTCCCTGTTGCCGGTGCTCTCTGATGTTCTGTAAATGGTCATGTAGGATACTGTCATACTTTGCCAACAGCTCAATTATGCCAAGAAAATTTCCATTGTCTGGCTCATCTAGTGTATTCGTGCTGCCCCTGAATGGCAGATTCCTGAAGGCTAAGTACAGAGTTACATCCAGCATCCGCTTCAGTAGTGCTTTGTTTTTTTCGATTTCTGTTTCCATCAATTTTTGTTGTTGGTTGTCAATTCCTGAAGTCTGTAGGACAGAATGTTGAAGGTTCTTCCATTTCCAATAACAATGTTTGTGTGCACAGTTTCTTTCATGTTCTGGAAATCTCTCATAAAGCTTTCTATATTTTATATTAGATATTTTCATCCCATCTGTGGAATTTAGTGCACTAGTTGACTTTTTCTCTACTTCAAAGGAGAACAGCAAGCATGGTAGGCAAAATAAGGCCTTTTTTGAGCTGCTATATACTATCCAGTCCCTATCGATTTTTTCCCTTCCATTGTGGGATCTGGAATATGTCAAATAGTTTGGGAATTCCCTGGCCTCTGCATCTGGTGGAAATTCCTTTGCCCTCTCTGAGAAAGGCATTCGTTTTGCCATAACACGTATGATGTTTACTCTATCAGAGTCGGTCAGTCTAGTTGGCCATAATGCAGGATCGCTGAAATTAAGTGTGTGATCAGTCTCTGATCCATCCTGCTGCTCAGACTCTCCGACGGGGCAGCGGGCCCATCCCGCATCACTGTGACTCTTTCTCTCTCTCTCTTCTCTCTCACTGGTAGCCTGACTCTGTCCCTCTGCTCCATGGCAGTGGGCCCCTCCTGCATCACTGTGAGTCTCTCTCTCTCTCTCTTCTCTCTCACTGGTAGCCTGACTCTGTCCCTCTGCTCCTGTCTTATCTTCTCTGATGGAGCTACCAAACTCAACTGTTTCTGTCAAAGATAATGTGTTGTGTCAGGCTTTTATACAAAATGCACCAATTAAAATTTTCTAAGCCAATTCTGATTTAAGCCAATTATGTTTTTCTAACCACTTTACAGCAGACTTCCATTTTTTTCTTTTATAAAAGACCACTTTTACCCAAACTGAATAATAAAAACCTGTTTAAATGGGTACATTTCCTTTAAATGTATAAATGTAAATAAATGTATTTTATTTTCTGATATAGCCTACAGTAGTTCTTGTTAAAACACACTAAACATGCAAAATCTGTGCAATTTTAATACTTTTTGTGTGAAATCATATTTAATTTTTGCCCATCAAAAGTGTGCTTTCAAATTAAATTAAGCATGAGCACAGCAGCATGTTTACCCGATGCCAAGTGACCCATTTCAGCCTGCTTTTTATTTCTCATCTCCCTATCTAGTAGTAAAGCTAATGCAAGGGCTAGAAATCATTGAATTCTTTGCTAATACTTTCTCGTCATCATGGAGAGCGCAGTTCATACCGCTTTCTCCTTTCCACAAGCGCGTGCTCTCCCGTGGCGTCTGTCGTTGCTATGCAACACTGAACTTGCGCGCCTTAAAAATGAGCGCGCCGACCGAGTCGCTATTATGAGCTAATATCCAACATATTTCCAAATGTGGCTCTTTTCTCCTTTCTTATCAACATTTACAGCCACCACATCAGCAGCACCGCCGGTCGGACATATCAGCGCTTTTATGAAAATGCAGAGGACGCAACTGCACGCGCTTCAGGTACGCGCATCAAGTACCGGGTTTGAGAAAAAAAGACGTTTAAAAAAATTTTCGTACCAAAGTACCGGGTCTAGACAACGCGCTGTTTCTTACCTTGCTCTACGTTGACTTTACTAACGCTGGTACTTCCAGCTTCACCGGCGGCGTCACCTTTTTTAAAATATTTTTTTAATACATCTCGAAGACCTCTATTTTCTTCTTCTCTTCTTCTCTTCTCTTTTCTTTTCTGAGCACCCGACTTGTGTTGACCGGACATTTTAAGCGTAAGTAACGTCGCCTGAAGTTCAAATCGCAACGTCAAATTTTGATCAGTGGCCAAACCATTTTTGTTTTGGGGGTGGGGGGTTTCTTTTTTTTTTTTTTTTTTTATTATCTTTTTCCAAGTTTTTACATAGTATATACATTTAAAAAAAAAATCAGACAAAACAACCATAACAGAAAGAAAGAAAAAAAAAAAAAAAAAAAAAAGAAACCCAGCAGGGGTAGGCTAACACAAACAAGACCTAATCCTAGATGAATTATTACAGCGAGAACAACAATAATTATACACTATTCAGACTTGAGGAAATCCAAAAAGGGCTGCCATACAGTTTGAAATTGGCGATGAGATTTGGACTCCAAGGAACGTATCCTCTCTAGTTGTATGACATGAATCAGTTCACATAACCAAGCTTTGAACGATGGAGAGTCTGACGATTTCCAGTTTAAAAGTATTGATTTTTTCGCAAGAGTCAAGCCCATCAATAGAGATCGTTGCTGAGATCTTGGAAGAGTATTCAATGTCACAGAGGATCCAAGAATTGCAAGACCATGGTCTGGTTTCACCTCCTTTTGAAAAACTTTTGAAAAAAAATCAAATATAGCAGTCCAAAAATTAAACAGTTTGTGACAAAACCAAAACATGTGTGACAAAGAACCCTCCTCTGTTTTACATCTGTCGCAAACTGGAGAAATAGAATTATATATTTTACTCAATTTTGTTTTCGAATAATACAATCTATGTACCACTTTAAACTGAATCAACCTGTGTCTCGCATTTATTGAGCAGTCTTGGATCTTATTGAGACTATCATTCCAGGTCTCATCAGATACATCTTCATCAAAATCCCTAGCCCAAGCTTCTTTTATATGATTGGTGCTTACAGGCAGTTGTAAAAAATTAACACAGCGTGAGACCAGATGTCTAGAGCTTGGATTTACCAAAAGAATTTTCTCAAACGAATTAATCTCGGGTTTGTCCATAAATTGTGGAATAACCGTTTGAACATAATGTCTCACCTGTAGATATCGAAAAAAATCGGACCTCGGGAGATTAAATACAGATTGCAGTTGGTTGAAAGATGCAAATTTGTCATCTATATAAAGATCCCCAATAGACATTAGACCTTTAGTTTTCCATTCAATAAAGCCTCGGTCTAGCTGAGAGGGTTTAAACATGTGATTGTTAGCGATGGGTGTGAGGATAGAGACGTCAGGTGATTTAAGATGTTTCCTTATTTGATTTAATATTCGTATTGAGTTTTTAACTATTAAATTAGTACCAATTAATTTTGATGAGGGAGAGACTTTTGAGAAAAGTAAGACTGGGAGACAAGATGTTGTAAGAGAAAATGTCTCTATCTTAAGCCATAAGGGATCAGCCGCAGAGAAAGTTTCGCTAGAAATACCCCTCTGCCAATAAGATAATGCCCTAGCATTTGCTGCCCAATAGTAATATTTAAACACTGGGAGCCCTAAGCCTCCCATCTGGGTGGGTTTCTGTAAGTGCGCTTTTGCTATTCGTGGAGTCTTGTAAGCCCAAATAAAAGGCATGATAATTGAATCTAAAAGCTTAAAAAAAGATAAAGGTATATAAGTAGGGACATTTTGAAAAAGGTAAAGGAACTGTGGTAAAATGACCATTTTGATTGCATTGATTTTGCCAATCATAGATAGCGGAAGGAGCCGCCATCGCTCTATATTATCTTTTAATTTGTCAATCTTAGCCAAAAAGTTTAATTTAAATATTTGCTTGGGGTTCTTTGGTACCACAATGCCTAGATATGTAAAGTGGTCTTCAACTGTTTTGAAAAGTGAGGGACCAGCCTGGCTGGGATTTGTGTGTCTAGCAAGTGACATATACTCACTTTTGGACCAGTTAATAGTGTACCCGGAGATTTTACCGAAAGCATTAATATAATCAAGCAAATACGGAACTGATTTGGCTGGATCAGAAAGATAGATTAATAGATCATCAGCATATAGACTAACCAGGGCTTCATCCTTTCCCATCTTTATTCCATGTATATGCGGGTGACTTCTAATCCCTACTGCTAGCGGCTCCAGCGCAATATCAAAAAGAAGAGGGGAAAGAGGATCTCCTTGCCTAACTCCTCGATGCAACTCAAAAGGGTTAGATTTGTTAGAGTTTGTCAAAATGGATGAACGAGGACATAAATATAAAATTTTTACCCACTTGATAAAACGACTCCCAGCCCCAAAGTGCTCAAGTGCTTTTAGCATGAATGGCCACTCTATTTGATCAAACGCCTTTTGGGCATCTAGTGAGATGATTGCTCCTGGGGCTTCCTTACCACGCTCCTTATAAAGAATATTAAGAAGGAGACGAACATTGCCAAAGGAGAAACGACCTGGTATGAACCCACTTTGGTCTGGGTGTACTATTGTTGAGATATGCTTTCCAAGTCTGTTTGCTAATACTTTTGTTATCACCTTCTGATCAAAATTAAGAAGCGATATAGGTCTATAGCTGGCCAGATCTGTGTCGTCTTTTCCTTTTTTTAATAGAACACAAATATTGGCCTCATATAGTGAATTGGGGAGTCTGCCATTTTCATATGAGTCATTGATCATTCTCAATAAGTATGGGGCTAGTTTTAAAGAGAAGGCTTTATAAAATTCACATCCAAAGCCGTCTGGACCTGGTGCTTTGCCCGACGGGAAAGACTTGATGGCCTCTAAGATGTCTGCTTCAGAAAAAACGCGTTCTAGATCTTCTTTTGCAATTTTATCTAACTGGGGAAGATTAAGACTATCAAAAAAAGATTTATAATCTTCATGACTGACGTTGCATTTTGAGGAATAAAGATCAGAGTAAAAATCCCTAAAGGATTTATTAATTTCTTCTGGATTGGTTACAATCTCAGCTGTGTTTGACTTAATTTGATGAATTGTTTGCTTTGCTTGCACACCCCTTAACTGCCTTGCTAATAAAGTTTCTGGCTTATCACCTAATTCAAAGTGTTTTTGTTTCAGTTTAAGTAAGAGATTCTCAATTCTTTTGCCCAGGATCGAATTATATTCATATTTTAAATTCAGTATCTTATTATAATCTTGCTGTAATCCAGAAATTCTATATGTCTGTTCTAATGTTGTGAGTAAATTTTCAATTCTCAAAAGCCTACTTTTGCTATTTCTCTTGTTAGCAGTTTCAAAAGCAATAATATGACCCCTTATGACTGCCTTAAGAGTCTCCCATAAAATTGAATCAGAGACTTGGCCATTGTCATTATTTATAAAAAAATCATCCAGTTTAGCGCTAATGTAGCTTTCAAAAGCTGGATCTTTTAGTAGGTAAGGGTTGAATCGCCAATGATAACTTTGTTGTGGCAGGATTTTATTAATCTGAAATGAGACGGGGCTATGGTCTGATATCAGCATGCTATGGTACCGTGTATCAGTGATTCTGTGAATCAGTTCAGAAGTAACCAAAAAACGATCAATTCTAGTGTAAGATTTATGAACCTGCGAGTAGAATGAGTACTCCCTATCTGTTGGGTGTTGCAGCCTCCAAATATCTACCATGTTCCTTTCCTCAATCAATCTATTGAGGGTCTGTACTGAGGCTATACTAGGAGGTGGCTTTGAGGATGATCGGTCTAAAAGCGGATCTAAATAACAATTGAAGTCACCGCCGATAATGACGTTTACACACCCAGTCGGTATTAAATCAAAAACCTTTTTAAAAAATTGAGGGTCATCAATATTGGGACCATATATATTTAGCATTGTGATGTGCAAAGAACAAAGTTCGCCTGAAATCATGACATATCTACCATGAGGGTCAGTAGTCATCGAATCGAGCTTAAATGAAATACCCTTACGAATTAAAATGGCTACCCCCCTGGCTTTACTGCTGAAAGGAGCCTGATAAATCTGAGATATCCAATTTGCCCTAAGTTTATGTTCTTGTCCCACAGCTATGTGTGTTTCCTGTAGAAATAAGATATCTGCTTTCAAAGATTTAAGATAGGTAAACACTTTGCCTCTTTTAATGGGGTGGCCAAGCCCTTTAACATTCCAAGATGCTATAGTTAACGTAGGATTTCCTCTATTGGTTTTATCGTTCCCTTTCATTTAACTTTTGTAACACAGAGTAAAATCACAATAACTTTCCCCCTGCCAAAAAAACAAAACAAACAAAAAAAAAGACAACAATTTAAGCCTCGAACTTTAACTCCCCCCCACCCCAATGCCTCAAATGACTTCCCCAAACGAAGCATTATGGCTCCCCCTAGTGACTAGAGCACGCGATACTTGAAGCCGTGTAATAAATTAGACTAACCCTCAGCTAAACTAAGACGAGCTATTAAAAAGGAAGAAATGTAAAACAGAAAAAAAAATACAACTCCACAATCAAGTCTTATCTAAAGAAACATATAATATGCACTTATGTCTCTATACAAACTCCATAGTACTACACCTCAAAACTTATTCTTGATCCGTACCAGCGACTTTCCTCAGTTCTTTGTCTATATATAGCTTTGCGTCCTTGGGAGATGTAAACATTCCTGTATTACCATTATAGGTGATGCAGAGCTTGGCGGGGAAGCGCAGAGTATGACGCACATTAAGCTCTCTTAAACTTTGCATCGCCTCACTGAAACTCCGGCGTTGTTCCATTACCTCAGCAGTGTAGTCCGGAAAAAACAGCACCTTACGCCCCTGGTACTCAAGCTGACGTCCCTGACGAAGGCGAAGAATACGCTCTTTGTCTTGAAAGTAATGCATTCGTGCGATTATTGCGCGCGACTTTGCTCCTTCCGGGGGCTTTGGCTGCGGTACACGGTGTGCACGATCAATGATTGGGGGGTCGGAAAAGTCTTCGAAAAGCTGCTTAATCAGGTCCGCCACGAACTCAGTTGGCCTTCCTTTTTCAGCTCCTTCAGGGATACCGATAATTCTGATGTTATTACGGCGTGATCGGCCCTCGAGATCGTTAAGCTTGAACTTAAGCATCTTATTCTCCTTACTTAAGGTATCCAGGGACGTTTCCAGAGAGTGGATACGAGTTTCATGATCACTGGCCTGCTCCTCCACCACATCGACTCTCTCACTCAACTCTCGTTGCGTCGTTTGTATGGTTTGAAGAGTTGCTTCTAGTTTATCGAATCTCTCATCAAAGGCACTGATGATTTTTTCCGAGATCTTCTCCATCATCCGTGACATGTCTTTTTCTTCCAGCGCGAGGCCTGCCGTTTGGTCAGCCGTCGCCACGTTGTCAGGAGCATCCTGCTGCGGCTGAGAGGGTTTAATGCCCTGGGGCTGCTTTTTTGACGGCATCGACAGAGCTTAAGGTTCAATTGTAGTGCTATGGTTGTCAAGATGGACTTTTAGCCCATTTAAAAGTAGATTAGAGACATTTAAATTACAGTTTTATCGACCTGACTGTAGAGGAGCTGAGAAACACGTCTACCTCCTATGTTGCTCCATAGCGCCCCCCGGTGGGGGGTTTCTTGACCACTAACGTTATTCAAGTACAATTAAAAAGAACACAAATAAAAAGCTTTTATGTAACTCAAATATTAGACATTTTTTTTGCACAAATATGAATATTTTATTTATTTTTTAACAATTATTCCATAATTTAAATGAGGGTCCAATTCTGGGCCGGTGGGCCCCCCCCCCACCCTGGGCCCGGGACAACAGACCCGTTTGTCCCCCCCTGTCGGCGGGCCTGGGTGTGAGTCTGTGTTAAGAGTTAACAAAAAGTATCTAAAGTATGGGTAAGCGCTTGTTAGCAATTGAAAAAAACTGTAATAATTTCTTGGGTCAGAAAGAGTCTGAGTTTGCGATATGCGTCCTCCTACCAGAGCGCTCTCTGTCTGGATGCATTTCACATGCGCACAGTAAGCACGAAGTAGGCTACGCGGGTTACTGTGTTTTAAATGCCGGGAGAAACCAGAGCAAGGGCCAAACGTCTAGCTGAGTCGATCGATTTATGCTTATGACTTGACTCTGATAAAGGAAAACGGGTTAATGCGTTTACATGACCACATGCATTGTCAAGTTTATTCAACATAATCGGGTTAAGAACGTCGTCGCATGTAAACACGCTTAATCTCTGAAAGTGAAAGTAAAAACGGACTGCTTTTGGCATCTGCATTAACGCCGTGTTCCCTCAGAGACGACGATGATAACGGTAGCCTAACTATAATACTATTTAAGTGATATTATTATTAATACTATTTAGTAGTTGTATTGTTTTTAGTGTTATTGTCATTAAACGTTTTGTTAATGTGTTACGGAAACAAATACTGACGAACAACGATGCTGTTCATCTTGGATCTGTAGGAAATTGAATTATGCGTCTGTTAAAACGAGCACTCTTGATAGTTTGTGAATGGATCACCTTGCAATTAAATTTTGATGTGGGATGTTTTTTAGTCTGTTTTAAAAACATTCTCTTAAAGGAGTCCTCATTAGTGCATGTCGGTGTTGTTGCAATTGTTATGAGGTGATGTTGTTGTAAATTTAGGCAAGGCAAATTAATTGTAGTTCCTAATACTAATTTAATAACAATACTAGCTTAATAATAATAATAGGCCTAATAATAATAATTTAATACATTATGTTAAAACAAGCCAATTATCGTTTTGATATCGTCAAGGCATCTGCCATCGGCGATATCTCAGACTATCGTCGATACACGATACTATCGTCTATCGGCACAACCCTAGTCTCAATACAGTGTAACTGTCCTCAAACTCTCTTTTATTATTATTATAGTAACAGACTTTGTTGGATTGTAAATGACATAATCTAACAAAGTCTGTTACTGTAATACCTATGTGTAATGCCGGTTATGATTTACTGGTGTGTGTGTGTGTGTGTGTGTGTGTGTGTGTGTGTATGCAATGTATTTTTCCCCTCGGGGGTTGCCGTAGATGGGTCGTGCGCACTTGGTACGGTGGCAGGTTTTGGGAGTGATCTGAAGTGTGGTATAATAAAATGGAGAATAGTTCAAACTGCTATGTTTATTATTTATTCAAACTGCTATCCTCAAACCTAGAAGGTTAAGTTCCCTTGCGGGCTGTTTTCTCCAACTTAAAACCGATACTGTGACTATGTGCAGTTGCTCACCCATTGTCTATGCACGCGCGAGGTGTCTAGATTGTGCGCATGACTTAAACACTGGCAGACAGAGCAGCAATTGTAGGAAGGTATATTGATCATGATATCCAAATTGTATTGTCTTTAATTATTCTTTCATTTTCATTCATTTATGTAACTTTTTTAAGTCATCTAAAAAAAAATTTTTTAAACTCGATTGGGCAGCTGCTTAGTTTGCTTATGCCTCGGGCCGGCCCAGCAAACACACACAGTCCAGGTCGCATATTGCACATACTGCAGTTCACCTCCTTGCACTATCTTGCGTAATGTCCCTGCTTGTCACATAACATCTGAAGCTTGGTCAGTCTCTGACAATGTGCCCTGGCTGAATACATAAACAGTAGACTCTAACCTGCCTGTCGTGTATTACCCTAAAATGCTCCACCCCTCCCAGTGTCTCAAACTTTGTGGAGTACGGCAGTGACTTTACCTCCTCGTTGAACTTTACTTTTAAAAACCTTGTCCCGTCTGCGATATCTGTTCCCGGCCACATTCTCCTCTTCACTCTTGAGACTGCTTTGACTCCCAATTCCGAAAGCTTTCTCAGAATCTCCTCATTCTGGATGTATGTTGGCAGACCCAGGAACGAGACCACCATCTCCAAACAGTCCAATTTTGCCATTACTCTACTTTTCTTTATCCTCAATCTGTCGAGTAACTTTTCCTTTCCTTTTTCCTCTTCCATTGTCAACTTATATTCTTTGGTGTTTTGTATCTACACCCAATCACCACTCCACATTCTTCTCTCACTTTCTTCAACAACTCCATCATCGTTATTCTTTCTTCTCCTATTTCCACTAGATCTGTGAGCTCCTTTTCATAATTCCTTTCTCTTTGATCCAGTTATTAATTTTTTTTCTTTCAAGCTCTTTCTTTGCAGGCCTCTTCCCACCTCCGTTTTGTTATCCAGCGCTGTCACCATCTCCACACTTAAAGTATTTATCCTCAAAAAGCAAGTGTTATTTGGGGAGGAAATAATTTTACTGCACACAGGTTCTCCTTTTAAAAAGGTTATATTGAGATTTGCTCTCTCCCTGCAAGCTGTACCACTTCCTGCTTCCACTAGGGCGTGCTGGTTGTATGGCCATAAGCGAAATCTGCAGCCAAAATTGGGCTATTTGAAGAAAAAAAATAAGAGTCTCTTTCAGGCTTTCTGAAGAAACTCAGAGACTATTTCAGGCATTTTGAAGAAAAAAAGAGAAAATTTCCAGGCTTTTGAAAAACCTCATTGACTTTTTTTTATTATTATCAAAAATATCAAAATAATTTTTACATTTCACAAACAAGCTACATCATTACAACAATTAGCATGTTACATTAAATACATTGGTAACTGCTCAAAAGTTAATGAACATTTTCTTTCCATCATCCACATTGATAAGGTTATAATCCGTTAAAAAAAACATTTTTAAAAACATCCTTATCCAAATACTTCCACATAAGGTAAGCATTCTTCCTTAGCACCTGTTTGAACATTGTACATATTCCCACACTTTTCCCTTCATTAAACGCTAAGATCTTCCTTGCCCATACTGCGTATCTTACATGACTCAAAACATAGTTATAAAGATTCACTTTTTTAACTTTATTACCTACAGAATCTCCAAATAAAAAGTGTTTTTCATTCCTCTTGTCCAACATTTTTCCCCCAGTTCCCTTTGATTAGTTCTTTTAGTTTTTCATGGAAGCCCTCACATTCAAAAAATATGCATTAATGTTTATGGAGCAGATCTACACACATCACAATCCCTATTTGTGTTCTTATATATCTGGTGAAGTACCACTTTCATGTAGATTCTGTTGTGCCTTAATTTAAAGTCCAGGGCCCGTATTCATAAAGATTCTAAGAATACTCTCAAAAAACTCTTAATTTAGCTTAAAAACTTTTACGTAGGAGTCTTAGCTTAAGAGCGATTCGGTACTGATCTGAGAGCAACTCTGAGTAAGGAAAAGATAAAAACTTTCATCTTAGTCAGTAGGCGGGGCTGACCCCGTTGCTATGTATGACACAATCTTTTGAAGACTGTGATTGGTTGGTTGTCCATGAAGGGGAAAAAACAGCAATTTTAAGTATAGAGTTTACTCACACATATACATACACATTATGTACATTATGTATATATAAATCCTTTTTTTACCATGCTGTTACAGTTTTTCTCGATTGCTTAAACACATTTCTTGAAACTATGCCTCTTATTCTCACAACAGTAAACACAAATCCATAACGTCTCACCCAGTTTCCCAAACCACCTATTTTCTGGTCAAAATGAAACTCTACTCTCAAAACCATTCACTCTTGCTGAAAAACCAAACTTTGCCCTCAGACAGGACACACAAGCCCTCAAAATAACACACACTACAACTAACACACTGGTGCAATAAATTCAAAACAACATTTCCAAAACTGGTAAGTTATGTTACTTGTGGTTCCCCTCCTCAAAAATCTTTTCACATGATGAACAAAAGACACAACCAATGGATACATTGGCACATTTTTATTCATTCATGTACTACACACACACACACACACACACACACACACAAAAAAAAGATTATTCCACCTTAGCCTCCTGTCTTTGGTCTGGGTCAGGCCACCTGTTTTCCTGTTTTTCTCCCTGAAAGTTCTGATGACGGAGGTGACGGTGAAGCGACTCAAATGAGGCCATACTTGTTGTCCAGCCTCCCTCATAGTCATGCCATGGATAAGGACATGATCAACCAAAGTGGTTCTAATTTCATCCGAGACTGCTTGTCTCCTTGCTCTTCCTCCTCCTGCACCATCACCATCTCTTCTACCTCGTGCTTCACCATGTCCTCCTCTTCCTCTTCTTCCTCCTCTCCCTCCTCCTTCACCACGTCTTCTTCTTCCTCCTTCACCACGTCCTCTTCCTCCTCCTTCACCACGTCCTCTTTCTCCTCCTTCACCACGTCTTCTTCCTCCTCCTTCACTATGTGCTCTTCCTTCTCCTTCACCACGTCTTCTTCCTCCTCCTTCACTATGTGCTCTTCCTCCTCCTTCACTATGTGCTCTTCCTCCTCCTTCACCACGTCTTCTTCCTCCTCGTTCACCATGTCATCACCATAAACTCCTTCCTCGACCTCTTCCTTTATTTGTGGATCCATTGTTCCAAAACTCAGATGAACTGACTCTGGCACTTTTAGGCATCTTGAAAGTTCTGATTGATGTGTGTTAAATTGTGACTCTTAGTGTTTTTATCTGGGTAATGGTGTGCTAATTGAGCTGAAACTATGCTGACTTGAGTGAACAATATTGAATGCTAGTGCTTTCTAAATGACCACATGGTCTATGCAATGAAATATTAAGGGATTTGTGTGTAGAGTTTTGCAGTGACAGTTCAACAATTCTGACTCATGTGTCAAAACAAGGAATAGTGTTTATAGTTTAGGGAAATGGGTGTGCTTTTTGATAAATGGCATTATGGTTTTGAAATTTTAGTTCAAAAGCCTGGTTATAGTGTTTAAGCAATTGAGAAAAACTGTACTATCCTAAGGTATTTGATTGGCTTAGAATGATTAAAAAAAATATATATTCCACTCTTTCCAATTACACTGATTGCTGTCTATTTAAGTGGTGGTTTGAATGTTGGTTTTAATATAGCAAACATGGAATAAAAAAAACGAGAAAGATGAGAAAGCCCAACTGGACAGAAGAACAGTGTTTGCTGTTAGCCCAAGTTAGTGGATGAACACCAGGGCTGGACTGGGACAATAAAATGGCCCTGGCATTTTTGCTCAGACCGGCCCACCACAATCGGTCGGACACAACACAACCAACCAGTACACACCATCCTTGCGGTCCCTGTAGATATGCATATCTACTGTTCCATTCCCAAAAACCTCTACAAAGCTGAGTTCTAAGTGCCTTGGACCACTGCACCACTGCAAGTGGACCAGTGATCAAAGGTGGCAGTGGAGTAGGGCCTAAACAAAGCAAGGGCATCCAGAGAGAGAGAGAGAAAAGAATGATAACTGATTGAGTAAAATGTTTAACATACAAGTATCTTTAATATATAACAATGTAGAGAGATGGACAGATGGTTGCACATATGTTATAATAATGAACTACAATTGTGAGGGTATCCTAAGAGAGAGAGAGAGAGAGAGAGAGAGAGAGAGAGAGAGAGAGAGAGACAAGAATGATAACTGATTGAGTAAAACTATCACCATAAAAGTATCTTTATTAGATAATAGTGTAGAGAGATGTTGCACATATGTTATACTTACTTAGTGGAAATGGCAGCATGGTCCTCTGAACATCCTCAAACAATGAACTACAAATGTGAGGACATCCTGACACAGAGAGAGAGAGAGAGAGAGAGAGAGAGAGAGAGAGAGAGACAAGAATGATAACTGATTGAGTAAAACTATCACCATAAAAGTATCTTTAATAGATAATAGTGTAGAGAGATGTTGCACATATGTTATACTTACTTAGTGGAAATGGCAGCATGGTCCTCTGAACATCCTCAAACAATGAACTACAAATGTGAGGACATCCTGACACACAGAGAGAGAGAGAGAGAGAGAGACAAGAATGATAACTGATTGAGTAAAACTATCACCATAAAAGTATCTTTAATAGATAATAGTGTAGAGAGATGTTGCACATATGTTATACTTACTTAGTGGAAATGGCAGCATGGTCCTCTGAACATCCTCAAACAATGAACTACAAATGTGAGGACATCCTGACACAGAGAGAGAGAGAGAGAGAGAGAGAGAGAGAGTTAGTGAGTTTTCAACACACTTTATTCATATCATTACAGCGTCAAAATATTACTCAGTCACAATATCCAAAAAAAGGTACAAAAAATAGACACGACTTATCTTAATGTCATAGCAAAAATCAACATTTCTTCTTCAACTGTACAAATAGCTCCATTAAAACACCATTTGAGCAAGAAACTTTCTGAGTCATTCATCAGGTTATAGAACTTGAAATCAAGCATAACCCTTGCTTTTACCATATTCTTAAAAACAGTAACCACATGTTGTCCTTCTCTACCTTCTATTTTATTTCTCCTAGTCATGTAAACAGCAAGTTTGGCTTGCCCAATTAAAAAATTCAACAATTGACTTTTTATTCTCTGTGCCACACTGTATTTGGGTCCAAGAATCCAAATCTTAGAAGAAAAAGACTCCCCAAAACTCATGAACAGTACATCAAGCAAACCAAACATTTCATACAGTCTAGAACATTCTAGAAAACAATGAAAAATAGTCTCTCTCCTCTTACAAAAAGGACAATCACTTGATACATTAGGATTAATCAAACTCACAAATGCATTTACAGCAACTGCGCCGTGTAAAACCCTCCACTGAATATCACCCGTGCGTTTTTCAATTGGTGGTTTGTATAAAACTCTCCAAACAGGTATATCATCATCATCTATCCCCAATCTCTCTCTCCACACTGTATCACTGCGTTCTTTTAACTGTGCTTTATTTAAAACTTTTACAAGACATTTATACAAAACTTTACTTCGAGCATCCTCCAAACTTATTCCTTCTAGCCCCCTCAGGTTCAGAAAATGCCCAGACAGTCCTTTAAGATTGGGACTAAGAAAAATACTAGGATAGGGATCCGTATTATTAGGAACCAGTTTCCCATTATGAAATTCAATTAACAAATTATTTTCTTCCTCTGTTAACTTTTGTTTAAAAAGATTCAGAATTGTTTCTACATACCGTACTGACCGTACACCTAAACATGCAGCCATGGACTGAGCATTATTCAAACTAGAACCAGCAAAATCCAACACATGTTGCAGTTTCAATGTCTTAGTGGTAATTAAACAATGAATCAGCCCAGGTGTACTTTCACAAGTAACATCAAAACGCGCTCCATGTACAAGAGGTTCCTCCAAGAGCCAGTACAGCGAAGAATTCCCCTCCAACCTCCGTTTTTCAAATAAGTCCCAAACTTTAAACAGTCCCTTATAAAAAAGAGTCAGGCCGTTAAGCTGCAGCTTACTTGAGTCCATCAAAAACAAAACAGAGTTCAATCCCAGTCCGCCAGCTTGATGAAAAATAGCATCAGCCACTTTTCTCCAGACTAGATCCTTAGGTCCTGTGAGGTACCTCTGAATAAACAGAAGTCGAAAGGCTGCCCCCCTGCTGGGCAAATGGATAAGTCCTTGTCCTCCTTCATCTCTGGGTAGAAAAAGTATGCTCTGCGGTATCCAGTGAAAAGTGCTCCAAAAGAAGTCCACCATACTGGCTTGAATTTTACTCAAAAGTCCATTTGGGGGGTCAATGCAGGCCAAACGATGCCACAAAACTGAAGCCACCAGG
Source organism: Cyprinella venusta (assembly GCA_038021265.1). Taxonomy (NCBI): domain Eukaryota; kingdom Metazoa; phylum Chordata; class Actinopteri; order Cypriniformes; family Leuciscidae; genus Cyprinella; species Cyprinella venusta. Next base: position 10,805,166 of record CM075863.1, read on the forward strand.
TTATTAATTATTATAACCCTCCCTCTAAAAGACATTTTTGGCAAAAGCCATTTCCATTTCTCCAATCGCCCCTTTATTTTTTCCAACACTCCCTCCCAATTTTTGGCTAACATTAAATCATTACCAACATATACTCCTAAATACTTTAAGCCATCTCTTTTCCAGAACAAGTCACCTGGTAGCTTAGGAAAACCATGGGACCATTTACCACTTACTATGGCTTCACTTTTGGACCAATTAACTTTGGCAGAGGAAATTAAACCAAATTTGTCAAGAATGTCTTTAAGAAGATCAACATCATCTTGCCCTTTAACCAAAACAATAATATCATCTGCATATGCAGACAACTTAAAATTTGCTCCAGAGCATGGTATGGTCCAACCTTCAATGCATTCTCTAATTTTTACCAGTAGAGGTTCAATGGCAAGAGCATACAACATTCCTGAAAGTGCACAACCTTGTCTAATGCCCCTGTTCATTTTAAAAGGAGCACTAAGACCACCATTCACTTTCAGCACACTCTCAACATCCCGGTACAAAACCCTAATCATGGCGATAAAACCAGAGCTGAACCCGAACTCCTCTAGCGTGCGCCAGAGATAGCCGTGTTCAACCCGGTCAAATGCCTTTTCCTGATCTAGAGAAATGAGACCAGTGTCTATGTCCAATAGCCTAGAGACGTCCAAAACATCCCGAATTAGATAGACATTATCAAGAATAGACCTGTTAGGCACACAGTAAGTTTGATCACAATGAATAACCTGCCCAACTACCTCCCTCAACCTAATGGCCAAAGCTTTAGAAAAGAGCTTTAAATCAGAGCATAAAAGTGAAACTGGGCGCCAGTTCTTTATTTCCTTTAAGTCTCCTTTTTTGGGCAACAGGGTAATGACTGCCCTCCTGCAGCTCAAAGGTAGCAAACCTCGAGTCAGACTATCATTGAGCACAGACAGCAGATCACCCCCCATCACTGACCAAAACGTTTGATAGAACTCGACGGGTAGACCATCAATTCCCGGTGCTTTACCGCAATCCATGCTCCTCAGAGCAACATGCAGTTCAGAAGCTGAAAGTGGCCGCTCAAGCCAAGAATTGATCTCATCTGGAACTTTGGGCAGACCCATAAAGAAGGAGTTGGCCAGCTCAACTTCCTCTGTATATTCACTTTTATAAAGCTCAGAATAAAATAATACAGCTCTTTTTCTAATTTCCTTAGGCTCCACCATTTCTACACCCTCCACAGAATTTAAAGAGTGTATAAATCTGCTTTGACCATTCTTTTTTTCCAAACCGAAGAAGAATTTAGTTGGGCCATCCATCTCTACTGCACTCTGAAACCGTGAGCGGATCAAAGCTCCCTGTGCTCTGATGCCTAACAGGTTATCCAGCGTCCTTTTTTTAACTTTGAGGAGCTCAATATGTCCTCGATCTCCTGTGGACTCTACCAAATTCTGGAGTTCCACTATTTCAATCTCCAAGGTTTTCATTGATTGGGAAATGTCTTTGGATACGTTGAGAGTGTACTGACGACACAGTTGCTGTATTTCTTTTTTCCCATAGTCCCACCATTGTTGTAGGGAAGAAAAATCTTTTTTTCTGGAACTAAACTGTTTCCAAAAGTAAATAAAAACATCCTTAAAAAAGTTGTCTTGTAACAAGGAAATATTAAAATGCCAATAGGCACTCTTAGGCTTTATATTAGAAATAAAAACACTACACATGACTAGACTATGATCTGAAAACCCACAAGACAAAATTTCACATTTTTTAATGACATTAAACTGGTACTTGAAACAGTAGAACCTATCCAATCTTGCCATAGAAATATAATTCTCTCTTGTTTGCGCCCATGTATACTGTCTTTGTTCTTTATATATAGTTCTCCATACATCACACAAATCGTGCTCTTCTATAATCTTTCTCATAGCATATTGAGAAGCTGGATGTGGCTCTCTATGATTCCTATCCATTCCATCATTTGCTGTACAGTTAAAATCCCCTCCAACAAATATGAACTCTTCATCTTTACAGTTTGACAAAATATTGCTTAATTTATCAAAAAGAACAACCCTCTCAGGACCAACAACAGGAGCGTACACATTTATAAACACTAAAAACATTTTTTCAAATTTTGCTGTTATTTTCATTAGGTGCCCCTCAACAACATGTTCTACTTCATATGAAATAGGTTTAAAATTTTTCTTAAAAAGTACAGCTAAGCCACCACTACAGTGATTTTTGTGGCTTAAGATAATTGACCCATCCCATTCCATTTGCCAATCATTCTCATTAGAAGCATCACTGTGAGTTTCCTGGACCAGCATTACATCAATTTTCTTTTGTCTAGTCAGTTCATAAAGCATTGCTCTTTTCTTGCTGTCTCGTGCACCATTTAAATTAAGTGTGCCCAATCTTATCCTACTCATAAAAAAGTAATATGAGCACACCAAAAATAAAAACTTTACAAGAAAAGAAGAGAAGCTAGACTGTTTCAAATTCATCGTTCAATAAATTAAGTTTTAACTTCTGAACAATTTTCTTCAGCCTGAAAACTTCTTGTTCAGTGAAAGCACCACCCTCCTTCCTTAAAGCCCTGACTGAGTCTACAAACATCTCGCGATCTGGGAAATAATCCTCAACATTTACACCCTTCATGCCCTTCGTTGTCTGAAGAAACATTTTAATTTTGTCCGCTGTATAAGCGCTGCGGACAGATCGCTTCTGTGAAGCTGAGCTCACGGAGTCTGAAGATTCACAATCACTTTCTACAGCAGACTCCACCGCATTACTCGATTCAGAGTCCCCCTCCCTTACATCACCAACAGCTGTTGCTGTAGCTTTTTTACTAGCCCTTTTTCCTTTGGTCTTAGTTTTCCTTTTTAACGTAGGTGTTTTAAACAAACTCTGATCTTCTGTCATGTCAACATCATTCTCTACAAAGGCTTGCTCACTAACCTCAGAAACACTACTTTCTTGCTCATTATCGTTTGTGATCACACTCTCTTCAATTACATTTTTTTCAACACAAGGTACTGTATCCTTCGTTTGTACATGATCTATATTGCCACGTATTTCAACTGCATTGTCATTCTGATCTGCGTTTTTCTCGGGACACACGCGTATCACGTGACCCTCTTGTCCACAACCAAAACACTTCATCGAATCTGAGGTAGCAAAAATAACATACTGAAAATCGTCAATCTTAAACTTCATGGCTAGATTCAGCCCTTCATTCTGGTTATTTAGGATCATGTGTACCTGCCTCCTAAAAGAGATGACGTGTTTTAACTGTGCTGATTTACAACCGAGTGAAATATTCTTCATTTTTGACACAAGCTTGCCGTGTCTGGACAATTCCCTTTCAATCATTTCATTTTTAATAAACGGCGGAACATTTGAGAGTATAATTCTTTTCGCTGGTTGTACTAAGGGCATTACTGGAGTAAGTGACTCATTCACAACTATCCCGGTCTCTACAACTTGACTGACTTTGTCAACATTGTCCAAAAACATCACTATTGCGCTATTCATTCTTGATGCAGAAAGAATACACTCATGACCAACAACAGCGGCGACAGCGAGGACGCAGTCCTCAACTGAACAACGCTCCGCGGGTACAACTTTAACGCCATGCCGCCGCGTCAAACTTTCTAAACTCACATGCGGAGACGCCGCCATAACGATCAGTAAACTGACCGACGACGCTCACAACCACTTCTCTGTTTACCCAACCAACAAAACCACCAGAGATAGAAAGAAAGGAAGAAAAACTCACACGTACCGTAGAGCTCACTCCAACACACACTCACGCTCCGTCCACAAACTCCCAGCATTCACTCGAGAGAGAGAGAGAGAGAGAGAGAGACAAGAATGATAACTGATTGAGTAAAATGATCACCATACAAGTATATTTACTAGATAATAATGTAGAGAGATGTTGCACATATGTTATACTTACTTAGTGGAAATGGCAGCATGGTACTCTGAACATCCTCAAACAATGAACGACAAATGTGAGGACATTCTGACAGAGAGAGAGAGAGAGAGAGAGAGAGAGAGAGAGATAGTGTTAGTGTAAAGGGAATAATGAGTCACATTTTCAGTCAACAATATTATTAAGATTTGTATAATAATATCAATAATCTCATCTCACCTTACAATAACAGCAGTTTCCTCAGTAGCTTGCTCTTCTCTGCAACTCTGTCTATTACAGTGTCGTTGTCCAAAGCCACAAGGATGTCCTTTTCAGTGGCCATCAACATGAAGGCTTCCAATTTGCTGGCAGACAAGCTGCTCCTTAGTCTGCTTTTGATGTATTTCAGGGTTGAAAATGATCTTTCGCAAGCCACCTGGGTTATCGAAAGTGTCAACAAAAACTTATATGCAAGTCCAAGCAAGGGATATGCATCAGTGAGCATGTTGAATCTCTGGAGAATCTGATAGCAGCACAATGGGCAGTCTTTGCAGGAGGCACATCTTTTGTTGATGATTTCCATGTCCTCTTCCTTTCCATCAGATACATCCTCCACTGTCCTGGTCACATATTCATCCAGTGGTGACTCTTTCAGCTTGTCCCACTGTCCCGCTAAGCTTTTTAGCTCACACTGCAGGTTGTCAACTGTTGCCCTGCTATCAAATTTAACTAGGCATTTACTGAGGTCATCAAGTGCAGATTTAGGGAGAGCATGGTTGTGGATCAGGGAGAAGTTTTTGGGATCCAGAAATGACAAATCTGCATAAAGAGTGCCATGAGCCAGAAATCTTTGGTGGATGGCCTCAATAGCTGTATCAACTATTTGGTTATGAACCTTTACCTCGTAGGCTCTTTCAGCATCCATTATGGCGTCATCCTGAGACATCTCACCCGGCATGGCTTTCTTCTTCTTTCTTCTTTTCTGTGGCAGTGTAGCCTCCACTTCAATGTCGGTCTCCTCATCTTGCTGCTCAAGTTTTTCATTTGCCCATTTCACAAAGTCATCAGCAGCAGTCTTGACAGCCTGGAAATCTCTCGCCATCTTTTTTAGGGCATCTTGAGTTGAAATGACCATCCTATGGGCAGAGAGGATGTCCATCCCTTCAGTCTGCAGGTACTTTGACAATGGAGATGTTTGCTCAAATATCCTTAGGAATAATTGAGCTGTCAGTATTGTCTCATACCGGAGTAGGCCCTCTTTGTACCCTCTGGCTTTAGTGCGTACATTTCCTTTCACAGTCTTCAGTTCCTGTATGGCTGTGAGCGTGGACAACAAATCAATGTACAGACTGCCTTGAGGCTTTCCAAATGATCCAAAAATTTTGTTTAGAGCATCATGCTTAGCCCACCAACGTGTCTCTCCATTTGGAGCAATGCGTCTGTGTCTCTTGTCATGGCTCTCCTTCTCCCAAATGTTCACTCTCTGATATGACTCCCTGATGAACACTGCTGTGTCATTGAGGAGATCAAACAGTGATCCACTCTCTATCACTATGTGAGTGGTATCAGACAGCACAAGATTGAGAACATGTGAATAGCACCATACGTGTACATGGTTGGGGGAATGTGATGCCAGGAGTGCAGAGAAGCCTCTGTACTGCCCCTGCATATTTGAAGCTCCATCTGTTGCATTTCCAATGCACAGACTTGAGTCCAGTTTCAGTTGCTGAAGGACCTCTGTTAGCAAGTTGACAAAGGACTGCCCAGTGGACGCACTGCACCGGACGACTGCGACAAGCCTCTCATTGACAACATCAGTCACATACCTCAAAATGACAGAGCATTGGTCTTGCGCTGTTATATCCTGCGTTGTATCCTGCTGGACAGAAAACATTCCAGCTTTCCGGATCTCAGTGGAGATATTTTGCTGAATTAAGGTCCGGATGGTATCAATTACAGAGTTGACGGTCTTTTTAGACAGTAGGGAGATGAGGGAACCTCTGCCTCTTGATCCTGATGACACATGTATTTTTTTGCTCTTCTCAATCACATTACTGAGATGCTCTTTTAAACACACATCATATTTTCCCAATAAAATGATCAGCTCCAAAAAATTACCTTGGTCGATGCTATCGTTGTCCAGGGTATATGCAGCCTCATTCTCCACCTGTCTGTAGCTTAGACCCCTCTTTCCTATCACTTTTACGACCTCCACTACCCGTTCCAAAACCTGACGCCTCTTCTTGACCTGATTTCTGTGCTCTGTCAGCTGTCTGCCCCCCAGTAGGTTTTTGATGTCAGCTTTTGAGCAGTTTAAAAAATAAGCTTCAGCACAATTTCTGTGTGCCATGCTTTTTTCATGCTCTTCCGCTCTCTGGTGCACATGTCTCCAGTCTGACATTCCATTTATGAAAATGTTGGACTCAGTTGGCTTGCTGAAGGCCAGACATAAAAAACAAAATAAAGCATGACGTTCATGACAATATGTCAGCCACTTTCTGTTTTTGCCATCTCGACTGGTGAACACTTTCTTCACCACAGGGTTTTTAGCATGCTGTTTGGGGTGATGATTTAAAAAAACCTGCATCATAGCAGGCTCAGGACGGGTAAAGTAGTCTACAGCCTGTTCCTCCCTGTCTCTCTCCTCCACTGCTACCTCAACAACCTGGCTTGACTATACATAAGGACAGAGAGAGAGAGATACATAGATGATAACAATTATTTGGAAAAGTTATTAAAAGTACACTTAGTAATGATGCATTTTAGTTATATGGTCCTGTATTCCTGAGGAGTAGGAATTCTAGATGGACAATGTGCTCCATGTTATAAAAGCTAGTTAACCCATTAGAACCCAAATAGATTATGAATGTAGAATACTGCTGCTAATTCTAAAAAGTAATGTTTTTTTTTTCAATGAACCAGACAGCAGAAAAACTGCATTCACAATTGCAAGTATATAGGCTACTTTGTTTTTCTTTTTTTATTCTTTTTTTTATTTTAAGTATGTATCTTAACAATAAGAGAGGTAAATGTTGTTTGATGTTTGTGCTCTTTAGAAACTATACTACCGAATTACTCACACTAAATGTCCTAATAATATATATATATGATGTTCATATTATTTACTCACCGTAAATATTGTTTTGCATATTAATGATATTGGAAACTCAGAAGAAACATGAGGAAATATCTAGTTAGTTAGTTGAATACACAGCTTTTAATGCCCAAATAGTATGCGATAGCTTGCTTAATAGCCAACGTTACCTCGTGTAAATCGTCGTTGGTGCTTTGACACGGCCATTTTGAGTAATAATTACAATAATCAAATGGCATCATTTAATTTTTTTTTTCTGTAGAACGCTATCGACGGCTGTTATGGGTTTTAATGGGTTAACAACATCAGAATAGACAGCCGAATTTGCAATTGAATAAGTGAAGTCTGCTAGCTACAAAAACAGTGCAAAATAGCTTATGCGGTGTTATTTTACAGAGTGGCCAGTGCCAGTGTGCAGTAACGTTAGGTGACAATCGGACAGAGTTTATAATAGCGACAACGATTGTTGTCTTATAAAAATATGCATTAATTTAGATAAATCATCATCATCTTCGTCATGACTTCACTCGAGTCGTGGCCCAACAGGCGCATACACTATCACATTCATATCCTCCTGCCTGCACCCGCCCTGATTAACACTGCCTCCCCCTACCATGCTTACCGTTTCAATTACACTCTCCTGCTCTCTCTGTCCCTCGACTCCCTCCTTGACTTCACTGTCAGACTCAGACACCTGCTCCTCTGCCTGGGTGCTGCCATGGCTAGTGAGCTCTCCTCCTCCTACATCATCTATGTTCGCCTGTTTGTGCAAAATATTGACAGGTACTGTAGGCTTGGAAACTGAAGCTGCGCCACTAAACATGTCTTTTATTTTTGAACATGTTGAGGCTTCAACCTCTAGACTTTTTTTTTTTTTTTTGCTCGCAACTTCTCCGCGCCGCCCTTGGCCTTTCGCTTTTGTTTATCCATCTTAACGGACGTTCTGGCTCTGAGCCACTGACTGACTGCACGGACTGCATCTGACACAAGAAACAGAGAGGGAGGGTGGGGCTGGGGTGGGGTGGGGCCTGTTAAGTGACGATTGGGCCAGCCAAGTGTCAGTATGGAAAATGAACCAATGGGCCGCTGTCCCTGCTTTATGGGCCTGTCGTTAAAAAAAAAAAAAATTCCTATAGCCTATACCGACCGGCCCCACACGTGCGTCGGCCCACCGGGCATTTGCCCGGTATGCCAGATTACCAGTCCAGCCCTGATGAACACTATACTATCGTTAAAGATATTGATGAAGATACAAAGCATGAAGCAGACGTGGGGGCTTATAGCGCAAATTATTAACGGTTCATTCCCCTGCTTGTGTGCATCAGGGAAGCCTGCGATATTCATAAATGCAGTTTTTTTGAGCCTGCAAGGTGGCATAATAAGAGGTTCTGAAAGTGCTGTAACTGTTTGTGTGATCACTGTTTACAGAAGGTTGTGACAGACCCAAATCACTGCTGCTTTATTGCATTTTCCCATTTGCCAAATATCTTAATGTAGTGATTAGGCTACTTTCATTTCTGGCATTATGGCATTGCGATGTATCAGAGATATTAGCGTGTCTCTATTAAGATCAGTCACAAACATGATCCCTGCACGATATATATATATATATATATATATATATATATATATATATATATATATATATATATTAACTCACTGTCATCTATTGCAACACATTTCTTCTCCCTCTTCATCGTCTTTTCTGCCATTTTCTCCTGTGCTAAAGAAACTCTTAAGCCTCTTAAAAGTCCTCATCCGTACTCCTAACAATTTTGACCTTAAGACCTCTTTTAAGGGTTAAGATTCTTTCTGAATTACTTTTTTCTTTACTAGGATTTTTTCTTTAATTAATTTTAAGAGTAAACGCCCACATTTCTAAGAATTTTCTTAGAATTTTGTCACTAGGAGCTACTTTTTGCATTAAGATTCTTTATGAATACGGGCCCAGGTTTTCACACTCTAGTCCACTATACTTTACACATAGATTCTGCCAAATTCCTTTGACCTTTAAACCAGGGAACACCTTCTGCCACACATTTTCTGATGCTGGTACTTTTGTCTCTTTTTTCAACATAAATTTGTAAAACATATTAGTGGACACTCCTTCCAGTAATCTTTCCCCATCACCTCCATCCAAATATAAATCTGGCAATCCACATTCCCCAGGTTTAACAGTTTCATTTTCAATGCTCTTTCCCCAGGCTCTGGGCAGGCTCATTTTAATGTTTTCACACATCGAGTCCACTTTTGACTTTTCAGTTTCATCATTCCATCCCGAAACACAATCATAAATGGCTCTATTAGGTAAAAACCCTCTTACATAAACAATTTGTCATTAAATATTCTCTCTTTCATTCTAATTTTTGGATTTAAAAATATTGGTTGTTTTAAGACTTGATTTATATTCTCACATTCAAACTTATTACATTCCCTATGACTTCTGCCCATGCACTTCCTGATAAAACAGCGGCACTTTGTCATACATTGGCTTTTTCAGTACCATAAAAAAGCCCTTCTTCCCCACATCCACTACATTTGTCCAACACCTCCTTCATATAACCCTTCCATCCATACTCCTCTTTCCCACATAAATATTTTTTCATCACTTTCACCCTTACGGCCTTCTTTTTAACTTCTAAATCAATCAATCCTAATCCTCCTATTGCTCACAATTAATGTTTTCCTTGCTATTTTAACTCCTTTCCCTACCCACATAAAATCATTCGTTATCTCAGTCACCTCATTAATTACCCATTGCAGCAAATCAACTGCAACTAAGATGTAGTTACATTTGGAAAGCAACAAAGACTTTACCTCTTAACATAACTTCTCTTAATTTCCAAACTTGGAGTACTAATTTTATATAAAATCGTTGTCCATGTGGCATCCCTTGCATTCTTCACATTTTCTCCAATTTGAACTCCTAAAATATTACCATAGCCTAATGTAGTTTTAAAAGGTATATCACACCCTCTTAAGTCCACGCCTCCTATACTCATTATTTCAGATTTTCTATATTTATTTTTGCCCCTGACGCTTTCCCATACATTTCTATGTGCCCCATTACCCTTTTTATACTTTCTACATCCCTAATCATAAATGTCGTGTCATCAGCATATTGGTGTATCATCACACACTGGAATTTGAATACCCCTTATCCTTTTGTCTGCTCACATCATTATTGCTAGTGGTTCCACCCAGACATCGGATATCCTTGTCTCACTTTTTGTTAAAATTTTATATTCCGTATTTAAAAGACATAGAGGCTTATAGTTTTCTAATTTGAGCGGACTCCCTTTATTTTTATAGAAAATCGTTATCATCCCCGTACACATAGATTTTGGGACTTTTTTTTTTGCCTTTTTTGGTTTGGAACTTTTTTTTTTTGCCTATACTTTAATAAGGCAGAGTTTAGACACCACATACCCCCACCTTTTATTTTTGAGTTTACCCCAACTTCACTGTCATTACTGCATGGTCACTTATACCTGTAAAATTATAACATACATTCTTTATATTTTGTAAAATGTCCCTTTTAACCAGACCAGATCTATTCTACTTTGCTTTAGTTCACTCATCACCATTTGCCTACTTGAAAATTCTCTCTTGAAAGGGTTTTCCTCCCTCCAAGCATCTACCATATCTACCTCTTTATAAACCATATTTTTAGCCATGTCTAGTCTTGTACATTTCAAATTAAAATCTCCCATCACTATACTGTCATGATTCTGCCATCATGTCATTGATTTTTCCTAGTCTTGTGGCAGGATCATGGCAGAACCATGTTTTATGTACAAGTGCATGGTCTGTTTGGGCCATGTGCTTGTGTTGTCTCGTCTCGTAACCCCGCCCCCTTGTTATCCTTGTTCACCATAATTTTGTATTTGTTTTATATTGCACATCCACCCTTCTCTTATCAAAACTGCTGTTCCACAGGTTTTTTGTGTGACATGATTTACATATATCTCCTTGTCCCAATCCCTTTTTTATTTCGCCCATTATGTCATCTGTCCAATGCGTCTCTTGTAGACTTACTACTACAATATACTATCAAAATGATGCACTGAACAGTGATATTACGTTAGAGGAAGTACTTAGAGTATTAGACAAAGCCAAGATAAATAAAGCTGTTGGCATTGAAGATCTCCCTAACGAGGTACTTAGGCACCCTAGTTTGTGTGAAGTTTTACATTGTTTATGTTGTATATGTTTTCAGGACGGTATTATACCATCTGTGTGGAATCGATCAATTATCAAACCTATCCCGAAATCCATAAAAGATGACCCTAGAGTCCCGCTGAATTATAGAGGGATTAGCTTGGTTAGTACAGTTTATAAAATATACTCAGGAGTCCTTAACAACAGACTTAATGCTTTTTTGGAGGCCTTTTTTGGATGCTTTTTTGGGGGATTAGTAGATGAACAGAATGGTTTTAGGAAAAACAGGTCCTGCATTGATCATATTTATGTGTTATCTTCGGTGGTGAGAGCGCGTTTGGGTAGGGGTAAAAGTACTTTTGCCTGCTTTGTTGACTTCAAAAAGGCGTTTGATTGTGTTAATCGAGACCTTCTATTGTTTAAATTACTTTCATTTGGTATTAATGGGAAATTTTATGATGCTATAAAACTCCTTTATAGAGACCCCATTGCTTGTGTACAAATAAACAATTTGAGAACAGATTGGTTCCCAACGCCTTTTGGGGTGAAGCAGGGAGACTTACTTTCCCCTTCCCTGTTTGCTTTCTATATAAATGATTTAGCTCAAGAAATTAAGCAGGGAAATTAAGCAAACACAAGTTGTTCAATTTAGGGAAAAAAGTGAATTACAGAGTACCCACATATTTCAGTTTGGGCTGGTCTCCTTAAAATATACTTGTCATTATAAATACCTTGGTTTTGTTTTTGATGAAAATATGAAGTTTACAGAGGGGAGGAAAATACTAGTAGAGTCTGCTGGAAGGGCATTAGGTTCTGTTCTGAGTAAAATGAAACTATGTACAGATCTAGGTTTTTTGACATTTACACAACTATATAAATCTTTGGTTGACCCAGTTTTGTTTTATGCTGCAGGGGTGTGGGGATTTGAAGAGGTTTTTGATTGTAATTCTGTTCAAAATCGTGCTTTAAGATGTTTTCTTGGAGTACATAAATATGCAGCGAAGGTAGCTGTGAATGGAGATGCAGGATGGGATCCATGTATTGTAAAACAGAGGTGTGAAATGGTGCGATTGTGGAACCGTCTTGTTAGTCTGCCAGAGGAAAGGTTAACTAAGAAAATCTTTAATTGGGACAGAGCAAATCATCACCCCTGGGCTGGAGAAATTTTGACAATATTGTCTGTGTCTGACCTACATGTAAAGTACTACAATAAACTTCAATGTAATATAAAGGTTGTCAGACAAAGAATATTAAGTAAATATGAAAATCAATGGAAACGAGATATATGGAAGAAGCCAAAACTTAGAAATTATGTTCAGTTTAAGAATGATTTTGTTACAGAACCTTACATTTTTCTTAATTTAAAGAGAAGGCAGAGGTCCCTCTGTGCGCAATTGAGAACTGGTACCTTACATCTGGCAGTGGAAGTGGGTCGATTTAAGGGCATACCTGAACATCTACGTTTATGTGAATTCTGTGATCTTAAGGTTGAAGATGAATTTCACTTTGTCTTTTATTGCCCTTTATATTATGATTTAAGGAACTCCTTTTTTGAATTAGTTCAGTTAAAAAATCCTGATATATTTTGGAAATATGAAGGGGAGATTTTGGGTTGGCTGTTTAGTAATCATGTTCTTGCTTTGGCAAAATTTATAGAAAAAGCCTGGTGTTTACGGCAAAGTATTTTGTATCCCGTATGATATCTTGTATGTCATTTCTATTTGTATGTTTATTTATTTTTATGGTTTAGTTATATTATGCTGGAGATTCTGTCTTATATCACGTGGTTATTTTGGTGATATATGTGATGTTGTTGTGTCTAATAAGCCCATGAGGGCTGGGCACCATAAAAGGTGTTTGACACGTAAATAAACAAACAAACAAACTTGTGCATTCAATAAACCTATCACCTGTTTAAACTTTTACATGTCCCTCAGACCATTAGAATTCATGCATGCAATGCTTAATCCTTCATTCATTATTAAAATAATAAAAAAATAACAAACATAAATATATTTCATGATTAGATTTAACGTCTTACTTTTTGGCGTTGCCTTCTCCACCTACCCCTTTTTTTCTCTTAAGCACATTTGAGACAGCTTCTTTTGTCCCTGTTGTGTCCATTATGTCTATCAAGATAGCCTCTTGTACATTCATCTCCTCTTCCTCTTCTCCTGTTCCTCCTTGTACTCCCGTCGGCGCTCCTTCTTTTCCTAATCCTCTTTCTGGTTGGTTTTGTTCTCATCCCTCTTATCTCTCCCATCACCATTGGTTGTCATTTCGTTATTCATCCCAGCTCTTGCGTTATTCCGCTCCCCGCTACTTTTCCCAGATCCTCCTACTTCTAGAATGCCTTCCAGCTCGCTCCATTCCTCGCCTCCATCTTCACCACTTGATATTTGGGTCTTCCAGTTCACCATATAGATCTATAGAGTCTCCCATCTCCTCCTTGTCATCATCTTCTGCTCCGTTGCACACACACAGGTCATTTTTCTTCCAACACACATCCTTGTCCGTCAAACTTGTAACACTTGAAGTTCGGACATTCAATATGTCCTGGCTGTATGCACAGGCGACATACCTTTTACTTTACTTACGTTACTTACTTACTTACATAAAATAATTTTACTTTACTGCAGTACCCGAAAGTGCTCTGTTCCACCCACAGTTTCAAACTTTGTTGAGTATGGAAGCAATTTTACCTTCTCTGGAAACTTGACCACCTTTTAACTGTAGACGCCAGTGTCACAACCCAGTCTAATAGCTTCTTTATTATCTCCTCGTCTGTTATGTATGTTGGTAGGTTCAGAAAAGAAACCACAGTCTCATAGTTATTATTTGTAATGACTCACGGTACACAGAGGAATCCATTTGCAGCTTTATTAAACAGTGTCGTACAGGCAGGGTCAAAACGGGGCAGACAGAGCAATGCAGGCAGAACGATAGAGAAATCCAGATAACAGGCAGAGTTCGGGGCAGGCAGCAATAATCACAATCCAGAGACAGTCCAAGATCAGGCCAGGCAGATATCACTCGTAGAATAGTCAAACAGTCCAAAGTCAAAACCAGAAACAGGGAATAAACGCTCAGAAATGATCACCGGGGCAAATCAAGACTTCGCACTGGTGTGGTGTGTGGACGTGGCTTTTATGTGTGTGTGCAAATGGCGTGCAGGTGTGTGACGCAATCAGTCCCAGGTAAGAGGCATGATGGAAATTTGAGTTCAAAGCCAATGATCAATACTCCGGTGAAGGCTCCCTCTGGTGGCGGAGAGGAGGCGGAACGGGAGCTTCCACTGTAACAGTTATTAATCTGCTTTGCCAGTATGCTCCCGTTTTTGATTTTTATTCCATCAACCAATTTCGTTTTCCCTTTCTCCTCAATCATGGTCAGTTCGTAATTTTTGTATCTGCAACCAATGACCTCACCACACTTACTGCATGAAAAGTGGGATTTTCGTAAGTAAGCGGCACTGAAGATTGTCGTGGAAGTTCAGGTTTACGACTGCACACGGCAATTTATAGGCAACACCCAAAACTGCAGTGAATTGCCGGAAATTGACGTGGGCCTTGTTTGGCAGCTGTCCCCCATGACCCCCCCCCCTTCTCCTAATTCCAGAAGAGGCTTTGACATGTAAATGAAAATGCTGTGAGCTATACACATGCAAATAAGGGTAGGGAGTTTTACCCCAGGTAACATTTTTTGAAAGGTTTAACTTCATTCTAGGACAATCTCTGGTAGAAATAGATCAGACTCTGTATAACCTAATTACAGTGTTTTTTTTACATTACAAATAATGCACAACAATTACAAAATAGCATGATATCCGAAAACATAACAATCAACAAATAATAATTTTGTTTGTTTGTTTGTTTGTTTATTTGGTTTGGTCATTTACAGATCATTCAATTAATCAATCAGATCATCAAAACATTCGAAACATAAATACTATATATGACCAGGTGCAGGCGGAAGCTAAAGCTTATTATGCCTGCCCTTAACTTTAAAATTAAACATAATTAATTAATGAAATCTGTTCATAAAAATAACATTAACACATTAGTGGACCATTGTCCACACCAGAAGCAAGCCTGTCTAATTCATTTTTATTCTATTGAATATTTTTCCCATGTTATTCTCTTGTAATTTTTTTTAAACTGAAAAATAGACGTGGCTTGTTTCAACTCATTACAACAACTATTCCACAATTTAACTCCCTTATTTGTTAAACAGTGTTCTCTTAATGTAGAATTTACTTGTGGTTGGTTAAATATACATAATCCTCTAAGATCATATTTACTTTCTCGCTGGGAAAATAATAATTGCAAGCATTTAGGAGTTTTATTATGTTTGACTAGATAAATAAATTTTAACGTGTACAAATCAACTAAATCATAAAACTTCAAAATTTTTGATTGATGAAACAGTGAATTACTTGGTGAATTGTAAGGTGCATAATTAATTAATCTGATAACCTTCTTTTGTAATAAAAAAATTGCATTGGTTCTAGTTTTATATGTATTTCCCCAAATTTCAATACCATACGTTAAGTATGGTGTGATGAGTGAACTATAAAGTAAATGTAAAGCATTTTTACTCAAAATATATTGCAACTTGTACAAAATTGCAATCGTTTTTGATACTTTCTTCTGAACGTTAAAAATATGCGGTTTCCATGTCATTTTACAATCAATAATCACTCCAAGAAATTTTATATAATTTACTCTTTCTAATGAATTATCGTTGATAGTAATCTTGATCTCATTATTTAACTCTTTATTACTAAAAACCATGAATTTCGTTTTATTTAAATTTAGAGACAATTTATTCAAATCAAACCAATTCTTTAGTTTATACAATTCTTTCTCTAACACCAACACAAGCTCTGTAAGATTTGGGCCAGAACAATAAATTGTTGTATCATCCGCAAAAAGAATAAAATTTAACACTTCCGACACTTTACAAATATCGTTTATATATAACAAAAATAACTTGGGGCCCAAAACAGAGCCTTGCGGAACGCCACAATTAATTCTCTGAAAGCAGGACGCAACTCCATTTACATCAACATACTGAAAACGGTCTGTTAAATAATTTTCTAACCAAGAATATACAATTCCCCTAAATCCATATTTTTCCAATTTAATTTAATTTAATTAAAATTAAATTTAATTTAATTTAATTTAATTTTCCAATTTCCAATTTAGTGTCAAAAGCTTTCTGTAAATCCAAAAAAACTCCAATTGTATGTAATTTTTTATCTAATGATTGTGATATATTTTCTACCATTTTAACAACTGCCATTGTTGTTGACCTATGAGCTCTGAATCCAAACTGATAATCATTCATTATATTATTTACTTTAACATAGCTATCTAATCTTTTAACAAATAATTTCTCTAAAATTTTTGAAAATTGTGACAACAGAGAAATAGGTCGATAATTACAAAACAGATGTTTGTCACCCCCTTTATACAATGGAAGAACTTTTGATATTTTCATTTGAGTTGGAAATATACCAGTTTTAAAAGATTGATTGCAAATATATGTAAATGGATAAGTAATATTTTCAATAATATTTTTAACTATAAACATATCAAACCCATCATTATCAGTTGACTTTTTATTCTTACATTCTTTTACTATTTTCAATATTTCATCTTTATTAGTTGGGTTTTAAAAAAGTGAATTTGGACTTTCATATGTAACACCAATTTCCATTCCATTGTTTGGAATGGGTACAATTTTATTTGCTAAATTATTACCTATATTTACAAAATAATCATTAAACTCTTTAACTATTTCCTCTGTACGACGTATTGTATAGTTGTCTTTCTTAAAGTAATTAACACTATCTATATCACTGTACTTTTTATGTATTAAATCATTAAGTACCTTCCATGTTCCCTGAATATTTTGTCTATGTTGTATCAATAATTTTGTGTAGTAATCTTTCTTACTATTTCTAATTATACTAACTAGTTTATTCTTATATATTTTATATTTGTTTTCAGCATTTTGAGTTCTGGAATGTATAAATTTCCTGTATAATAAATTTTTCTTCTTGCAAGACTTTATAATTCCTTTAGTAAACCACGGTTTCTGCATATTACCTTTATATGTTATCGTTTTAAATGGGCAGCAATTATTATATATTTCCAATAATCTCTCCAAAAAAATACCATAAGCTTCATTTGGATTTTCATAACTATAAATCTCATCCCAATTACACTTATTTAATTCCAATTGTAGTATTTCAATTGCTTTCGGTGTTCTATGTCTCACTCTTCTTGAATATATGGTTGGACCTAGTGGTGGTTTAAACACGTTTTGGAAACATGCAAAGACAGGCAGGTGGTCACTAATATCGGTTATTAGAATACCTCCATCAATTTTACCCACGTCATTTGAAAATATATTATCAATTAATGTTGCTGATACTGTTGTTATTCTTGTTGGCTTTGCTATTACTGGAAATAAAGAACTATTATAAAAGGCATTAAGAAATTCTGTGGTCTTCTTATGTCCCCCTGGATTAAGCAGGTCAACATTAAAGTCACCACAGACAATATTTGTCTTATTTCCATTTGAGTTAAACATGTTCCCAACAAATTCATTAAAGATATCCCAGATTTCACAATAAATGAATAAGAAACAACTAAAAATAGGACAGAATTGAAAAAAATAAAATAAAAAGGGGAAAATTACTATCTATTATGTATAATATAATGATTTAAGAGAAAGTTAGAAACCAGTAATTTGTACTACTTAAAGAAGGAAAATAGCATACACATTAATTCACTTTTCAATTAGCTTCAATATTCTTTAGTAAATACAATTGTATCACTACATTTTTTATCGACTTTTTATCGAATTGTATCACTACATTTTTTACCCTGCCGAGCCTGAGCTCCACGTCAGCCCTACCAAGCCTGAGCTCCACGTCAGCCCTTCCGAGTCTGAGCTCCACGTCAACCCTGCCGAGCCTGAGCTCCACATCAGCCCTGGCGAACCTGAGCTCCATGTCAGCCCTGCCGAGCCTGAGCTCCACGTCAGCCCTGCCGAGCCAGAGACGCTTCACATAACTTCTGCCGTGCCAGAGTCTCGTTCCGCCTAGACCACCCAGTCAAAGTCTCGTCCCGCCGAGACCGTCCAGCCAGAGACTGTTCGTGTCCAGTCTGCCCCTAATCAAGGGATTCACCCCAAATATTTTTTTGGGGGGGGCCCTATGTCCCAGCCACGGCCGCCTGAAGGGTCTTTACCATCCTGGTCATGCCCTCAGCCTGCTCCGCCCTGGCCACGCCCTCAGCCTGCTCTGCCACGTCCTGCTCCGCCGTGGCTGCCCGAGGGGTCTTCACCGCCTTGGCCACCCGAGGGGTCTTCACCGCCTTGGCCGCCCGCTCATCCTGCTCATCCTTGTTCGACTGCTCAGCCTGCTCCGCCCTGGTCACCTCCACCCTGGCTGCCCGAGGGGTTGCCTGCGCAGCCCTGGTCGCCTGCGTAGCTCATTTTCCATGGCCTGGCCCTCCGCCTCCGCTGCTCCGCCATCCTGAAGTTTTTTGTTGTTTTAAGGGTGTCAGGAGCCACCCATAGGGGAGGGGCTATGTCACGGTGTGGGTTTTGTGTCTTGTTCCTTGTTCTTGTCAGTCATGTGATTCCCTACTTGTCATGTGGTCCTGCCATGTGTCTTGTCATTTGTTAATTGTCAGGTCATTGCTCACAGGTGTTCCTTGTCTTGTAATTAGTCAGTGTATTTAAGCCCTCTTGTTTGCCCTGTGTCTTTGTCTAGTATTGTATGTTTCTTGTCCAGGGGGCTGTTTCATAAAAGCCGCTTAGAAAAGCGGGGCTTAAAGTCCAAAACCTGACTTGAATGAGCCGAGCTAAACAGCCGCGCTTAAATTGGTTCCATAACAGTAAGTTGAGGATCATATGATCTTACTAATTTGAGTCAGGATTAAATAGTCTAGATAATTGCGCGTGCACGCCATTCTTTAAAAGTCCTGAAAAGTCGAGCATGGGTCAATCGATTTACTGTGGGCTACCATGGCAACGAAAGGAAAAGATAGAGCAGCGATGTACACGGCAAGAATTTAAAGATGTCATCACCGAAAAAGTCAATACAGCGGCAATAAATAAAGCAAGTGAGAAAGTTTGGCAGGAGATTGCTGATTGTCTCAATGCGTAAGTTGCGGTGAAAACTATTTAAAATACTTCAACATTTAATGTGTGTCACAGTACATTGCAAAATTTGTGTGTGAATAACAGTAACGTTAATGGCTTTCACGCAGCAGCAAAAGTTGAAGGAAAAAGACCCTGGCAGCAGGTGAAAATAAAATATAATAATATAGTTCAGAATGGTAGATATGTAATCAATGCCAGCTTGAAGTTACAACTATTCAGGTTTTTTATTTTTTATTTTCTTTATTGAAGCGACCAAAAAGAAGACAGGTTGCTGGCACTGGGGGAAGGCCACCACCAGTCAGCTTCAATCCTGCAGAGGAGCTGGCTTTGGAAATTAATAAAGGGAGGCCCGTTCTTGAGGGAATAGAGGGTGGGACATCATCTAAAATGATATCAAGTAGTATAAGGAGTGAGTATATAAAAGTTGTGTGTGTGTATTATTATCATTATTCCTTCATGACTAAGTGATTTCCTCCTTCCTTAGGCATTGTAAGCCTAAGTACATCATAGCAGTAATGTCATGTAGAGGTACTTGTGCTATTGTAATGGTGCATTTTGGTAAAAAAAAAAAAAAATCTATCAAGACTCTGTATGCTTTATGGATCCACCAGACATGTTGCCTGTGAGTATGAGACCTTTTAAATCTGTTATGTAAAGCTAATGAGTTTAACTGAGTTTAATCAGTGGTCACAGGGAGAAGGCCCATCAGTTGAGGAGGATGAGGAGACTGTCTGTATGTTCAAGGAGGGGGTACTCACAGGTTCTATCCATGCTATACTGTATTGAATATTAAAATGTGTACTTGTGTGATAAAATGATCATTATTCTGTTTTCAGGATGCTGACACAGGATCCCTCTCAGTCTGGGACCACATGTGACAAAGTGTGTATTAAGAAATGAAAACAATGTGAAAAGAGTAGGCTATTCAATGAAATAACTTAAATGTTGCTACATAACCCAGAAAACAGAAAAGTAGAGTGTAAATGATACTGCCTTAAACAAATGGAAGCAATTATAGACACCCAGTATAAAAAAACTGAAGATGAGGAAGTTGGAGCTGGAAATTCAACAGCTACAGAAAAATGCAAGTAGAACTACAATTTTTTAAAAAGGAAAAGAAAAAAACATTATCTTTTTGATCATTCACAATATTTATTTGTGTGTTTTCACCCCTAACAGGCAGATTCACTCTGAATAAAGACAAATCACATTAAATACTTTGACTTCGGTGTTTGTTCAACTAAGAAGAAAGTTGAGGGGCCAGTGGAAAATTTTAAAGGCTACACAGTCATGGTTTAGACCATATTAAACAAAATAATTATTTGCATATGTGTGGGCTTGGTAATCTACACATATATGCAATCCCATCTCTTGAGAACATATATCGTTCATACAGGTAGCTGTCATTTAATGCCAAATGGGTCTGACCTGTCTCTGAAAGTTCTCTCTCTTTGAAATGCCCTCCGCAGGACTATAGCTCCCTCATCCACCACCTCATCTATTAAAGGACACGCCATGGTTAAGTTTGGAAACGAGTTCAGCTCCCTATTTATATACTTCATTAATTACCAAACTCATTAAACAAACTCACCAATTAAATACACAAGTTTTGAACATTTCTTAGTGTATTTATACCTTATAAATTCTTACATTTATTAGTAAAGTACATTTCCTTATTTATTAAAAAATTGTATTAATAGTGGTTAAGTAAAATAAAATGACATCGAAATACCAGCAGGTGAGTATAAATGGTGTGCTCGTTAAGCCTGAACTCAGACTTAGCCTGCCAGTTAGCCTTCCCCGGACCAGGCTAGTTTCCCAGCATAAGTTTCCAGGGTAACTGAGTTTGAACTATTTTAAGTTTGCTTTATGAAACAGAATTCACCGACAATAAGTTTGACTAACCAAAATAAGCCTGGCTTATTTTCTAATCTTGTTTTATGGAACAACCCTCAGGTTGCCTGTCGTTGTTTCTGTTCCTGTTTTATGCCTTGCCATGCCTTTGTTTTGAGTTTTGATTAAGTTATATTTAAGTTAGGGTCCTTATACCAGCTTGCCTCCAGCCATTCATTACAGGAGGTGTTTTGGTAAATTTTAGATTTTATTATATTATAATATATTTATATATATTTTATATAAATATATTATAATAAATATATTTATATATTTTTTATTATATTATAATATAGATTTTATTATAAATTATATTTGGCATAATCAAGGATTGGTAGTATTAACTGAGTAATAATTCTTTTTCGAACCATACGAGTAAAGCAATTAATAGAAGAATAAAGTATTTTGAGTCGGTATGATATTTTCTTAATAACTAAGTCAATATGTGGTCTAAATGACAGTTGTGAATCAAGCAGAAGACCTAAATATTTAAATTCATCAACTTTTAGCACTGGGGTTCCATCTACACTGCAAAAAATGAAATCTTGCCAAGTCAAAAAATCTTAAAATAAGGCAAGAATTCTTGATTTTTTTCTTCTAAGATAAATTAACTAGCCTAGAACTAAAAGCAAAAGATTATTTTGCTTGTTTAGAGAAAATATAACTTGAATTTTCTTACTTAGAAAAAAATGCCAATTCTGGTGATTTCTTTAAATAAATTAAGATTTTTTTTAACATGCATGGTAAATTTAGACATGGTCTATCCTAGAATCAGAAATTTCAAGACAAAATTTCTTATTCTAAGAGCACAACGTTTCTTAATTTTAGAAAACCATTTTAGCATGTTTCAGACACAAAGATTTGCATGAGTCATTTACATAGCGTGTCATTTGTACTACTGTACACCCAAAGCGCTTTAGAATCATATCAGGGAAACTCTCCAAAACCACCACCAGTGTTCAGCATCCACTAGGATTATGCGACAGCAGCCACAGAACTCACCAGCTATACTGGAGAGGAGAGAGAGTGATAGATACAAAGTGAATTAATAATTATTTAGTTTGAACCAAATGAGAAACAAGAAGTTGCAAATCAGAAATATAACATTTTATTCAGTGCTGACAACTGTCAATTTATAGAGACACAATCTTGTACACCAAACAGTATCCTCTAACTTCATTTTAAGAAATTTTCATTTTTGGGTTAAACTTTTTTAGCAAAATGTCTTTTCTTTTAGATCAGTACAGTCAGTAAGTAAAATAAATAATAATAATAAAAAAAAAAAAAACAAGGAGAGGAAATTGACTGTGCTTCCCTTTACTTTACTATACGATTCAGTAAATTAGCAGTCAGTGGTGCACTTGTAAATCTCACACACATCTCCCAGATAATACTTGAGAGGAATGTAAGTACGATTCTTAAAACTGAGTGCATAATATGATGTATAATCTACAATTTTATCTGAATCCACTATCTCAGTGGCTTGAGCAAGGTTTGGGACCTCAATTTCATAAGAAGCAAACTCACGACTGAAACCCACAGTATTATAAACATGACATTCAAAGCAATACAAGGAAGAATTTACAATGTATATGTCCTTTATGAGCCCAAATACAGGAACACCTTCATTTACATTGATTACAATCACTGATTTCTGGCGCAAGTACTTGTTTCCACTTAGCTCAAGCCAATTTGCAGACACCACATTATGCACGTTTTCTACACCCAAAAAAGCTCTCATTTTATCCCGCACATACGTCATATTTTCCACTTCAGATAAAGGACCCAATAGACTATCTTTTGAGAAAATTGGGTGATTCTCAGGACTGATATTTTGACAACTCTCAAACATTTGATTGTGTTTAACCAAGGACTTGCAAACATTCTTGAAATTTAACTTGGAAGACCACTGTTTGAAAAAACAGTGTTTAGATTCAAATCGCATACACATGTGTCTGACCATTGGACCTAAATCTTTAATCTGTTCAGGAATATGTATCAAATAATGTTGCTTTGGTGTTATATTAGTCTCAGGAAATAACCGTTTCACATTGCTCAAATGTTGCTTAATAAGCAACTTAAGCTTTGCTGTAGTGTTCAACGCAATAACTGGTGCAAATAAGATCTGAACAATCTCTATTAACTCAATAATCACTTCAAAGTATTCATTTCTTTCACAGCTGTCCAATATGAATGGCAGGATCTTCAATAGGACAAGCATTTGCCCAGCTGATTGCTTTAGTCTGTTGTCATTTGATGATAACGTGGTGACAGTAATAGGACAAGGTTTATCTCGGACATCAGTTGAGTATGGGTATCCTAGAATAGCACTGTTAAATGCGTCCAGTTCCAGCTGCCCTGATAGCACTAGATGTTTCAGTACAGTTTTAACTTCCAGTGGTGCCACACCTTCTAATATAACATGCATAATATCCTGAGGTGTTTGCTTGATGAGATCAAAGGCTGGAAAATCAATCAGTTTGCTTTTCCTATTAATTCCATAAGTGGTTTTCAAACTGCTTCTCAGAAAGTCTGTGGCGGCCCTCTCAATTTCATTACACTGTCTGACATGTCTATCAAAAGACCGTTTGACAAAGTTTTCTGCATCAAAGTGAACTTGCATGTCCTCAAAACTACACTCACAGTGTCTGCATTTGCTGAATGCAAATCCAACTCCCTCTTTAAAGCCTGTTAGCTCATGCTGAGCCAAGGTATCACCACAGAGAGAAACTACTGCCCCATACAGTGTTCGCTCCCCGTGGGCAGTTCTGATGTTCACTCCGTTATACAACAAATTCAAATCTTCTTGTATTCTCTGCAAAATCACATCTACACCACACTGAGAGATGTCACTTGATTTTGCAATGGCAAGTAGACGGATGGCAGCTAACTTAGACCTCTGTTTAGGATTTATATTGCCCAAAGTGTAGTACATCATTAGCAGTTTGTTTTTTGAGGCATAAGACCCCAGAGGATTGCATAGTTCTATCTCATCAGTGTACAGTATAAGCTGCAGAGCATTGGGTCTCACAGAGAACAGTGGATGTGACTTAAAAATATCCCCATCAATAATGTCATTGATAAATCCACCCTTGCTTTGGCTTGGTACGTTGTCGAACATTGCAAGAATCATTGGATGTGAAAGTAGCTGCTCCAAACTTCGGACCAAAGGAATATAGTAAAAGCATACTCGACTTATTGTTAGAGCTTGTGAGCCTTTTCTTCTCCTAAAGGATGCAGTCTGGGATATTTCAATTTCTTCGGCTTCAACTATCTTGAACTGCTTTTTTAGATTTGAATCTTGCATATATGTGGTGGAAACTGTGTCAAAAGGGTCTTCAAAATTATTAAAAATGTCCAGAACTTCACTCATCAGCTGATCTGTGACTCCTGATTGTCTCTGAATAACATCTGTAATTTGGCTCCGAATGCAATCCAACAGTGAAGCTTGATACTGCTGCACCCCGGAAATAATGTCACTGACAGCTCGCTGAAAAACAAAAAACAACAATCATTTAGAATTAAACAAATTCATGCATAAAACAGAATGTAATAATTCATGTTCATTGCTGTAATTTCACAAAATTCACTTCAGTGTCCTACCTGGGAAAGGCAGTGTTTCACTCTTGAAGTCAGTACAAATGCAGAAGCATGCTTTCTTAGTTTATCAAATTCAGGCTCATCACTTTCTTCTTGCTGGAATTGAAAAACATTTCAAGACTTTATATTAACGCATTTATATACACATTTATGAATAACCTATAATAACGCAATATAAAGTGCAACAGTGCCCATTTAATTTTTTTCATCAACCTTGGTTCTGTTTATTACATTTGTAAGTGTATTTAACAGTAGCATTCAAGAAAGAAACTGCATGAAAAAACAAAAACAAACAAATATAGAAGCCTACATAGACTTTACTCTATAAATTATACATTGATTCTTATTCAAGCTACTATTAAAGTTCTTAATCAAACACAGCGAGTAATTTTCTCTTTGTTTTGTCTTAACATTAAATGGACAGTTCATCCTAAAATGAAAATTGCCATAATTTACTCTTCAAATTGTTTTAAACATGTCTTTCTTCTGTTGAAAAAAGTTATTTTGAAAGTCATTTAAGTCATTGGGGACCATCAAATGTTTTGTTCGCCACTTACTTTAAACTATCTATTTTGTGTGTATGTTCAGCACAAGAGATCAATTAAAACAGGCCTGGAACAACATCAAAGAACATGAATAAAGACAGCATTTTCGTTTTGGGGTTTACTATCCATTTAATGACAAACATCTGATTGCATCTAATACAGATGATGACGCCCTCTATTTTCTCTCAAATGTTAGCTTTCATTTTAGACATAACCAACTGTATCAACACTAAAATTCTTAAAAGATAACTTTTTGACTGACTTTGGCAGACAACAGCGCATGCTATAACTGGGCATCAGCGAATGAAATAGGCAAAACACAACTTTTGTTAAGCAAGTCACAGAGTAACGTTTACGCCATCTCTGCGTTAAAATGTAACGTTACTGTGAATATCACTGTTACGTCGCGTTGTATGTAAGCCGGAGGCGCCAGATCTGCAAAATTTTTCACAAGCAGATCGTGAAGGCATTTTAATCCTCTACGATCAAAAATCGTGATATTGCACACTCACACCCCCAATGCTGATGTACGTTAACATTACCCACGAAAGTCAGATTTTTTTTTGTAAAATTTTGTCAACTTACATGCATTGTCTCTTGTTCTGGTTCAGTCAACGGTGTAAATGCAGTGTCATCAGTTGAACTGGAGGAATCGGCGATGTCTGGTGCTTGGCCATCGATAGAGTTAAAATCGTCCTCGTCGTTGGCATTTACTGGTATGCTTGACACATCATGTTCATTTGGTAGAAATTCTGGCTGAAGTGGAATACCGAAATTCTCGAAAAGTCTTTCTTCCACTTGGATTCCAATATTTGCAGATGCACACGGACGGCAGTTCCCTTTAGCTTGAGTTGAAAGGCTTCCACTTGACCTCGATTTGTGGCTGGTAAAATGCGAAGAATGCCTCCGTTTGACATGATAGTAAAATGAGTTGTAGACTCGATATTCCTGAGCGCAACCATCAATCCCACAGATTACATGGAAATCCGGGCTGGAGCTATGCACGGTGTTTATGTGACTCAGCAGAGCTCTTAACGACAAAGCCACAAAGAGGCAGCAAATAACACAACGCCAAATCATTTTAATGAAATAAAAAAACTGAAAATTTAGTTTACGTCAGTTTTTTTACTCCGTTCCCGTCTGTGGTCCCGCCGAAAGCAATCAGAAGAAATGATGAAACATTCAATCCAATCAAGGCAGCGGAATATTCCATTGGATTATAAATAGGTACAATCACAACTGTTATCATAAACTATTATTCCTTTAGAGTTTTTAAATGTTGTACCAAGGAAGGTATATTAAAAATATAAAAGCCAAATTTAAATCGGTAATATTTTGAACTGTTAAAAGCATTATAATTTAACAGTTTTTATATGTCGATGTTTTTAAACCCTACGGATGGAGCGTAATGGAATCGCCCTTACGACCGGACCGACCGACCGTTATCATTTGAACCAGTTTCGCGGTTTTCACACTTTTGAGTGCTTGAAGGTAAGAACAATTTTAAAATATTGTTTTTATTTGTTAATCAATCTTTTAGTTTTTTATGAATGTAAGAAGGAAAGATATACTGTCTGATAATTAGCTTGTAATTTCGAAATTACATTGTAGTTTTAGTGGTAAAAATACATTTCTGGTTAGGCTAAATAACATATCTGTTTCTCTTTGTTTCTCATATCTGTTTTTTTTATTATGTCATAACCAATAATGAAACGTTAAGTAACCTTAAAGGTAGCAAATAGTCGTTTGAACTTTCTAATTTCCATTCAGGTGGCTTTATGGAGCAGCTTGATTCAGTGACACGGTCCACTTTACAAGGTATGTTAAGTTGTAATGTTGATTAAGCTAACATTAATACTATTCGCTTAGTTCAATGCACATCTAAGTCGTATAACTTAGGCATGTTATAGATTCTTCACTAAAATTGCTTTATATAGTGTGCCAGTCACAAATATATTAACAACATTTCAAACTGTCATTTTGCTATTAATAGTAACCCACTTTATGTCCAAAATACTCTTTTCACATGCACGTTACGTCCACTGAGGAGCTAGAATGAAAGAAAGCCATTCTGGCTCCTAAGTGGACGTCTTTTCAAAGTAACGTTACACTTTTGGACATAATTTTTCTTAGTGTGAATGATGGGTTTTTTGTACAAGAAAATTTGTTGTTAATTATAGTTATCCAGTGAGAATTTTGTGTAAAATATCTGAGAAAGATTTCTCTAATTGTTTTGGAGATTTTAGGGTTATTATAATTTTAGGGGTATTATAGAACTGTCACAGTTCTTGTGGATTTATGCTGCCTTCACGTGCTATCGGAATTATCATAAATAGTTACTGAACATGGACGTAAAAAATTCAAGTAACGTTAGTAAAACATTTTAAAGTGATGATCTTGTAATCATGACCTTGAAATCGGAAATTTCCGATAACACGTTTTGGCAGCATAAGTCTGTCTTTTTTTCTGTTTCATGAAATCACACACTGACTTGATGATGGTTAACGACGTTAAATCAGATTTCATATCATCATCATATGAAAAAAAAAAAATTCACTGGACTATTATAATGAATGCCAAAAATAATTCAATATAAAGTGATATATCTGTTTCAAACCAAACTGGCACATTGATAGATTATATGATAGATTATATAAATAACTGCCTTAAAACAATTGTTAATTGATTATATATATATATATATATATATATATATATATATATATATATATATATATATATAAACTTTTGCTGATTATTTACTCAGCCCTATGTCATCCATGTCCATGTCTTTCTTTCTTCAGTCGAGAAGAAATTAAGGTTAATTGCGTATTACGTGAGTCATGAATGAGAATTACAGAACAGAACAGGAGATTCATTTATTTATTTATTTTTATTTATTTTGAAATGACCGATCGTTTCGCTAGATAAGACCCTTATTCATCGTCTGGTGTCGTTTAAAAGCCCTTTGGCTGCACTGAAACTGTCATTTGGACCTTTCATTAAATTTTTTTTATCAAGACCTTAATTTCTTTTTGACCGAAGAAAGAAAGACATGGACATCTTGGATGACATGGGGATGAGTAAATTATCAGCAAAAGGTTTTTTTTAAAAGTGAACTAATACTAATCCTTTAATCTAAAATAACTAATACTTTTTGTACATTAATCTGCATACGGATTAAATTGAACTATGGCATCATTAACAAAATCTATTTTTTTAAATCATCCTAGCTGCAAACATCAGCGCAGCAGTGCTACCAACTTTGTCACGTGATGACATTCGTGATCTTTTCCCGGGACCAGAAAACTTTTTACGACGGAAAACCATATGGGAGACATTTCATACAGACAAAGAGGTAGACCTTTACTCCATTTTTCCAAACAACAGTATTCATTTTAATTAAATATTAGTGTCAGAAAATATAAAGGTTAAATACAGCAATGTTTAGGTCTTTCACAAACAATCACACTAAATATCTTAAAGTGTTAGTTCACACAAAAATGAAAATTAAGTCATTAATTACTCACCCCCATGCTGTACCAACCCCGTAAGACCTTCGTTCATCTTCAGAACACAAATGAAGATATTTTTGATTAAATTTCAGCAGTGGATCACTGCTACATAGGCAGCTAGCCTAAAGTATCGAAACTTGACAACCCAGAAAGTCAATGAAGAAAATGTTTAAATATTCCATGTGACTACAGTGGCTCAATTATAAGTTTATCAAGCGACGATGAATACATTTGTGCGAAAAAACAAACAAAAATAACAACTTTATTCGACTATTCCTTTTCTTCCTTTTAGGCCTGAAACGAGAGTTCAAGAGATTTCCACGACGTATGCGCAAGAATTGTGATCTTCAACTACTTCAGTTCAGTTCTCGTGCATGCATCATGGAAATCTCTTGAACTCTCGTCGTCTCAGGCCTACAAGGAAGAAAAGGAATAGTCGAATAAAGTCGTTATTTATTTATTTTCGCACCAAAAGTATTTTCGTCGCTTGATAAACTTATACTTCAGCCACTGTTGTCACATTGAATATTTAAACATTTTCTTCATTTTCTTTCTGGGCCGTCAAGTTTCGATCACTTAGGCAGCCTATGTAGCAGTAAACCACCTCTCAGATTTAATCAAAAATATCTTCATTTGTGTTCAGAAGACGAACAAAGGTCTCACGGGGTTGGTACAGCATGGGGTGAGTAATTAATGTCTTAATTTTCATTTTTGGGTGAACTAACCCTTTAAGTAAGCAATAAAGTATGAAAGGCTGTGCTGTTTTGTGAATAACTCCCTTTGTGAATAATGGCCATGTGACCTGTAATGCAGTGCTTTGATCGAGAAGAGTTTATTTTAGTATTATTATTCATGAGTGTTCTATTAACAGGTTTGTTTATATAAATTGAATTGCTTTTATCTAAATTCAGCAGGGACAGGAAGCAGGGTCCCTCAATCAAAACAAGGAGCAGGATGACACTGGTCTGACAGCTCAAACTCCGTCTGAAATCCCAGTGACTGCAAAGCAAAGTATCTTTGAAGCGCCAAGTGGTCATCCTCCAAGAACCTTGCAGTTGCCCAACCCTGAATATGTTGTTTACACAGACAGTGAGCTAGAACATGTTAGAAAAGAGTATTTTAATTTGCAGCGAGTTGGCCAAGAAAGTGGTTGCAGACTTTCAAAAGAACTTCGTTGTCGACTAGTGAGGAACACAGTGACCAACATGGTGTCTATCATGAGAGCATCAAGCACTGACTTCATGTACCCATCAAAAAATGATGTGCTTGCAATGGCAAAGCGACTGGTTGACTACTATCCCATGCTTCGAGATGACTCTGTGAACTGCAAACATATTTCGGTAAGTGTTTTAGTGTCTTGGGATTCAAAAATTACATTTGAGGGCACTTTATACATCATATATTGCGTGCACATTTAGGAGGTCTTGATAATAAAAGCATTGAGAAATAAACCATTTTATATTTGTTTGGGTGTACCTTTAACTTTGTCAAACAGGATTCCATCTTCAAGCAATTAATGAAGAGACTCCAAAACATAAGAACACCAAAAAAGAAACAAGGTCCAACACCTCAAAGAAAAAAGAAAAGGCGCTTGGATTTTGACAATGATGGTGATTCAAGCTCTTGCACATTAGATTCAGCAGAATGCAGCAATGCATCATCTGTATTGTTGTACACAGAAGAGAGCAGCACACCACTATCAGTGAGCACAAAAGCACTTGCTGGTAAGTGTACCACGTATAATATACTTTAGAAAAATTTGTGGACCATAAAGTTCCCAGCAAACGGTTGCCATAATTTCATTGTCTCGGTTAACTATAGACTCGATATAGTCCGGCTGTGAGTAAAACACTTCTAGACAAAACAACCTTATTGGTCACATGTCATTTTAGACAAAATAACTTGTGAGATGTATGATATTGCATTATGTAAGCACAGTCAACAGTGATTACAAGATGTTTGGTTTCATTTCTTTGTCATGTTCTAGATTACTATTCTATTCGTGGGCTATGGTTAGGGTAGATGTCTATAACATTTTAACTGACAATCTAAATTTTGCCTTGTTTTAACTTAGATGTCTGGGTTGTGTTTGGACAGCTTTGACATCTTTTAAATGCGATTGCTTGCTGGATTTATACTGGTTTCTTTTCTTTCTTTTTTTAATAAACAGGAACAGCTGAGCAAGATTTACCATTCAGTCAGACTGACCATAGCAGAGATGAAGACCATTCTGACACTGACAGTCAACAAAGCCAGGCCAGACATTACCATACTCTCCAAGAGATCTATAAAAGACCAAAGCCTAATAAGGAGGCAGTTGCTCAACTACTTAACCTTGAGTTTAATGCTCGAAGAGCCTTCATCAAGTCTGACTGTTTCAGGGATCAGGACAGACCTTCTAAGATACTACAAGCGTACCCCTGTTTCAGAGAACTACATCATGTAAGTAATATATCTGATTATATGTTTGACTTTCTAGTGACTTCAGTTGTTTTACAAATGTGTATGTGTGGTATTATTCCAGGTAATGGATGAACTAGGCCGAATTATCGACAAAGGAAATCCCAGATTCATCCCAAAACTAAAGGCCCG
Organism: Cyprinella venusta; assembly: GCA_038021265.1. NCBI lineage: Eukaryota > Metazoa > Chordata > Actinopteri > Cypriniformes > Leuciscidae > Cyprinella > Cyprinella venusta. The sequence continues at coordinate 10,836,660 of CM075863.1, forward strand.
TTGGGAGAGCTTCTGCAGCAAAGCTCAATTCTATGGAGTTTACAAAAAGGTTTTGAAGCCACCAATGACTCTAGATGGAGGTAACCTGCCTTTACTACTTGAATTAAATTGTAAAAAAATCTAACAATAGTTGTTTAAGTTGCATGTCAGTGTCATACGCTACCATTAAAATGTTATAGAAAGTTAACATTTTTAAAATTTGTCTCTTTCTGCTCACCAAGGTTGCATTTATTTAATTCAAACTACAGCCATTTTATGTGAATATATAGTAAAGTGTAATTTATTCCTGTGATCAAAGCTGAATTTATCATCATTACTCCAGTCTTCAGTGTCACACGATCCTTCACTAATCACACTAATATGATGATTCAATGATCAACCAACATTTATTACATTATTATTATTATTATTATGTTGCACACAGTTCTGTTCCATTTTGTAAGGAATTTGATGAATAAAAGGTTAAGACGAAAAACATTTATGTGAAATAGAAAGCTTTTGTGACACCATGTAGTAGTACACTGATCAAATGTTTGGGGTCAGTAAAACAAATGTGTTAGGGAATTAAAGACATTATTACTGTTATTTAGCAAGGATGCATTACTGTAAATTGATCAAAAATGACCCTAAAGACTTTTCAAATTATAAATAAATGCTGTACTTAAACTTTCTATTAATCAGAGAATCCATAAAAAATTCTAATTTTGTTTTTAATAAGCAACAAATGATCATATTATACTGATTCCTGAAGGATCATGTGACACTGAAGACTGGAGTAATGATGCTAAATTCAGCTTTGAGTACAGGAATAAAATGCAATTTCTATTCACATAGTAAAATATTTCACAAAATCACTTTTTTGCTGTAGTTTGGAACATAAATGCAGGTTTGGTGAGACAAAGATACTTTTAATTTTTAAAAAGAAAACATCTTTTTAAAAAATCTCACATTTCTAAAACATTTAAACGGTTTATTGTTATTTAAAATTATTAACAGATTGTTATGTAAAGTTTAACTTTATTAAATAAGTAAAATTTTAATAATCCTTTCAACTACTTTTGATTAAATTTTTATCCTTTTTTTAATGCACAATTGACAAAAAAAATTCCTTTTAAACTTCTGATCCTGATTATGGCATAGTTAAAAATAAAATAAATTCTACATCATTTACATTTCCTCAAATTGTTCCAAACCTGTACCAGTTTCTTTCTTCTGATGAACAGAAGCAGATTAAGAAGATACTTTAAATAATGTTTTTTGTTTGAACTATGCCTTTGTTCACAATGTCAAATCACTAATTTCAGTAAATCATAAAAAGCCTATTTCTTCTCAATATTGAAACGCTCTATAGCCTTGATGAAGGCTCTTCCCGAGATGTTCCCATCGCCTGTAGCCCCACCCAAAAAAATGGGACATGCAAGTGAAGCAATGCTGCACATCCTTGAGGTAAGACATAAAACCTTGTTTATATTTCTAAAAGACCAACAGAAATAGAGAAGTGGTAATTTATATCAAGATGTATTGCTAAGTCATTTTTTTGTTTGTATTTCTAGCCAACAGAAAACCCAGATTCCTTCCTCAAGGGGAGACCACTCTTCAGTCCTGTCCTGATTGTGTCAGAGGACAACTGCATGTTGGCAATTGGAACTACACCTGTGACAACTTTTCCAACCGAAGACCTCCACGAAGGTGTGCTCTACCTAATGGCATACTATTATGCCCTTCATCTTGTGTACCCGAAATGTGTTGCAACTTTACTGTCTGTGCTTCAGACAGAAGTAATTTCAGATGCAATACATGGGCGTGATGCAACTTCTTCCTACAAAAAAGCCACTTTGGAGTGGAAAAAGTTCATTGGGGAGTAGTGGAAAAAGTCAGACCGTATGACTTTTGATCTCTAATTGTTTTTCATCGGGGTCTTATAGACAGCAGTTGCTTAAATTCTAAAACAAAACAAAAATTCAGTTTCTGTTGGTCTCTTTATTTTATTTGATTTAATTCTATGTTATATATGTTCACTTTCTTAGTGATGCATCTGCTTGACCAAGCTACCAACCTTTGTTTTAACAGGTTTACCAATTCCTGTGATATGATGTAATTTTTGAACAATTTTGTGCTTTACTTTTGCATTTGAAAGTAATAAAGCATTGTTAAGAGCATGTTTGTTGTACCAGTTTGATAAATTGTATCTCTGTTTACTTTTAGCAATAGCCTAGATTAGAGGACAACCATATTAGTTAGTCTTATTTTAAGATTAGAAATACTTATTTAAAACCAAACATTCCCTCAAAATAAGTCTGACACTCTTAAAATTACTATACATTCTTATATCAAGATATTTTAAACCAAACTTTCCCTCAAAATAAGCCTGACCGTCTTAAAATGAGTATATATATTCTTATATCAAGATATTTTAAACCAAACTTTCCCTCAAAATGAGCCTAACCCTCTTAAAATGAGCATATATATTCTTATATCAAGATCATTTAAACCAAACTTTTATCTCAAAATAAGCCTGAAACCCTTAAAATGTTTATCTATATTCTTATATCAAGATATTTTTATCTAGGGTGTTTAAAATTAACCACAATTAAAACAAGAAAAAAATACTAGATTTTACTATTTTTGCATTGGTTTCAAGATATTTGTACTGCTTGAATCAAGTTAAAATTTCTAAATTTACTTCATTTTTTCTTGTTTTAAGATTTTAAGAACTTTTTTATCGCAAGTTTATTTGTCTTGTTTCAAGAAGTCTTATCAAGTAAAATTTTCTCACCCCATTGGCAGATAATTTTGCTTGTTTTCAATTTTTTTTTCTTAATTTAAATTTTTTTTTCTTATTTTTGTATGTCGATTTTTTACAGTGTATAAATTTAATTAAGTAATCAGTTCTTAATTAAGTAATCAAATCTTAATGGTAAGATTTGTTTTGTATTAAACAACATAGAATAAGACTTCTTTTTGTTTAGCAAAAGTTTGTTATAAATAAACCAGTTTTGAACAACGTCAAAATCAGACATTTACAGTCTGTAAATTGTCATTAACTGCCGAAAATTAGGGAGATTTCCGGCAGTTTACAGGGACGAAAATCCCACCTTTCATGCAGAGACTCTTCTTTTACTTTCTGCACTAATTCCATCATCTTAATTCTTTCACTTCCAACAATCTCTACCATCACTGTTAGCATTGGCGGTTTTAGGCACGTGCGTACCGGGCAGTCGCCCGGGGCGGCATTTCTTCATGTCACATGGGGGGCGGCACGAGCAGTTCAACAAAATCCTCTGTACTGCGAAGGTTTTCTATTTTTTATCATTTCGATTAAATTATTGGCAATGGCGCACTGGAAGCGCGCTCATTACGCGCTCACGGAAAGCGCGCTCATAAACTTTTCAGTATGGGAGTGCACGTGCACCAAAACACTTGGGTGTTTTTTCTCTTCTCCGTAAATAAATCTTTTAGCGGAGCTACAGCAAGCTTTTTTCTGTGGTGGAAATACATTAGCTACTAAAACTTCTTTGTCGTTGTGGAGAGCACAATGGTGTATAGCAACGACAGCCATGGGAAAATCAAACCGAATTTCACTATTAATAATAAAAGATAAGCTGCTGTGCATTATAAATGTCAGGAATGTATCGATATTGACTCATTTTTTTATAGAGATGATTTAAATGCTAAAATATGAGGTTTATCTCTTTATAAAAAGCCTTTTTTGTGTTAAGCTTTTTAAATTTCGTAGGTAACAAAAGACACTCCTTTAAAACAAATCTTTAATGTTATTAACTTGTTGAATTGATTTTATTGTGTATTAGGCATTTTGAACACGATTCTGTGTATGTGATCATTTTTGGTCACTATGAAATGAAAATAATTTTCATAATGATCAACTAAAATCAACTTTAATTATGTGTTTTTACAGTAGCCTATAAAGTACAATTGAATATTTTCTAAATGATCTCTGATTCTGTCCTTTTCTCTGACATTTTAAGAGGGACATAGGGTTACAAAAGCTATTTTAGGTCTATAACAGTTTGGATAGTTGTTAATATGAGAGCTGTTCGAAATTATTCGAGAGATAGCCTAAGTATTTGTGCAGTGTTGGCACAGTTACTTTGAAAAAGTTACTTTACAAGTTACTTGATTTTAAAAGTAACTAAGTTACTTTACAAGTTATTTTTATTAGTTACATTCAGCAGTTGCTGACAACACACCCTCAACATAAAAATGATAACCGGTTTTGCCAACACTCACTTTATTGGAAGTGTATTTTTAACAGTAACATCAACAATCTATCTCCTGTCATTTAAAGTTGAACTTAAAAACTATTTCCTGAAAAAAAAACATGTTTTACAAAAAAACAGTCTTTCTTGACTTAATATAAATACGCATTTAAATAAAAAAGAATAGTCTTTCTTTACCTCACTTAACATAAATACTTGTTTTTATAAAAAATAAAATAAAGACAGCTTTTCTTGACTTCAATTAACATAAATACTTGTTTTTATAAAAATATAAAATATAGACTATAAAATTTCTTGACCTGACATATTTAACAGTTAACAGGCGTGACTTGCTCTGTAAGTTTGACTGTGCGGTGCTGCGAATCCAAATGTTTTTTTTTTTCAAGTTTGACGAAGTGTTTCTGTAGGTAGATAACACTTTGTCGCCGCCAGCAGTTTACAACGGACCTTAATGTTGCAATCTTTAGCTGAGACAAACTCAAAATAGTGACTGTATTCCCAGCTAGAAAAAGCGAATCTCTCTCCTCTCTCCATTGTTGTTTACATTTGTGTCGCTGCGTGCATAGTACGTACACGTGACGTGAACCTCAGATACAAGAAGAAATATATATATATATATATATATATATTTACTAAGGAAAATTACAAAAATAGTAACGTAAAGTGACTTGGATAAGTAACTTTAATCTAATTACTGCTTTCGAAATAGTAACGCGTTATATTACTCGTTACTGAAAAAAGGGGTCAAATTAGAATAACGCGTTACTAAGTTACCGACATCTAGGGATGTCCCGATACCACTTTTTCACTTCCGATACCGATACCGATGCCGCAGCTTTGGATTTTGCCGATGCCGATATTAATCCGATATTTTTATTTTATTTTTAAACTAATAAAAAATATAGCAATTTTCTCTATTAGCCCCTTAAAATGTACCTCCAGTATATAGTTCACAACAACAGTTGATTATAGAAATAGAAAATGCAGGTACTTCAGTACTTAAAGCTAGCTAGCTACCAACAGGTTTAAAGTTAAAACAATTTAAACAGCAGTATTCTACATTGTAAATACCAGTACAGTTTTTTTAAAGCAAGTAGAAATTCTATAACTGTGTGTTAAACTGATTATCACTCTTGTGTGTGTTAAACACAATCTACTTAATACAGACAGCTTCATTATAAAGATAAACAACAAATCCCCAAAATATATGATCATATGACAAAAATGCTATTATAAACTAGATTAGTGAACAAAACATATTGCTCTTTGTATTGTTGTAAAATACATTCATGAAAAACAATATAACAAAAATGAAAAAGATAATTATTTTAGATATAGCCAATGTTACTAAAAAAATTAGACACGTTTTAAGTGTATAGCACAGCTATTTAATGAGGCAGCAACATTAATAATTATTAATGTTAATACGCTTTAATTTCGTCACTGCATTATGATATGAATGACTCCAACACAGTGCGGCACAAAGCGCTTATGCGCATTCCAAGCGCAGAATGATGCGCTTGAAACCACGTGGAGTTACAGCACGCATCCGAGTATGCACCCTATGGTATGCACGCTGCGCGTCAAGTCCGCTTTGAAAAGTTCAAAGCACAAATGAAATACATATTGATGAAAGGTGTATTAAACAGTATCTATCAATACAATAGTTTATTGAGCCTTTTCTTTAAACAGTTTTAAATTTCAGTTACTGTGCGCGTGAAGAACAATAGTGCTCTGACTCTAGTGTTGTGATCTAACCGACAGCGTCCTACACCTGCTAGAAAGAAACACGATTAAGTTACAGCAATAAAGTCCAGCAAGATAATGTTGTTTTATGCGAAAACATAGACCTTTATCTACAGACAAAGTATAATAGTATTAACACTGAATCATCCTGAAGATAGTTTCATCATTGACTGTAACCGAACGCGACGCGCTGTTTGAGTGCTGAATGGAGAATGACTGACAGCCGCGAGAGGGAAAAGTTTACGTGATCTTGAATTTAATGACTTAAATATTAATTTCTCTCACACATAATGTCTTCAGAACACCTATAATAGAGTGCACGAAAACGTTATGGTACTTTAGAATGTTTTTGTGCCTTCTGTGGGGCTTAACAATAACATAATGGTATACGCACAATATCGAATTTGGATCGGCCTCGTCATGATCGATACCCGATCCCGCAAAAATGGCAGTATCTGAGCCGATACCGATCCTGAGTATCGGATCGGGACATCCCTACCGACATCACTGGTATTGTGTTACTAAATAAGTATCTCTTTGACCTTTTCACTTTTAAAAAGTCCATTTTATGACAAAGTATAGTTTTACATGTCATAACTAAAAGTGTGCCATGCATATAATTCAAGGCAGTAACCAATGCGCTAATGGTTCCTCCCTAAATTAGATTAATCTATCAGAATAACTGGATTCTATGTGTCTTTGCTCAAAGGGCGTCTCGCCCTGGCTGTAATTCAAAGTAGAACCGCCACTGACTGTTAGCTTCTTCTCATAACTTCGACCTGTTTCTTTGTTTCCATCTTCCATTCTCCTCACTGACTCCTTGTCTTTCTCTTTGTTTGCCTCCATCTTGCCTGTAGCTCCTCGCGAGTAACTTCACCTCCAGAAGCACCCCAAACTGCAGAGCGCTGGGGAGAGAACACACACCAATTTATAAACTTCTCAGATTATATCCCAGACTAAAATCAGGAAAAAAAAAAATAAAAATAAAAGAAAGGCAGTAACTACAGATTCTCAAAAAAATGTTTTGCCACAACTTGGGCTTTGGGTGTGTTAGATACACTGTATTTGAAATAATTGTAACCATTTGTTTTCGTAATCATGGATTTAGCAAACCCAAACTAACTGAACCATTTTAGGTCAATATTTTCAACCCGGAAGCTGTTCTGATGCTGAAACGACATTGCTAAGTTGTATCAAGGCCCAAATGGGGACAACTTATTTTGAATAGGACCACATTATTATGTGCTGTAATGCTGGGGCAGAGGCGTTGAGGTCCATTTGCAGAGTTTTATTGAAACATGCAATGAAGCAGTGATAAACTGACATAAACTGCGCTGGTAACAGAGTAATCCAGAATCACAAACTTAATACAGGCAAGGGTCAGGGCATGCAGCAAGGTTCACAGAAACGAGTATCCAGGCAGAGATCAGAGTACCAGAAAATCACAATGAACAGGAATAAACGCTCGGTAATGATAGCAGAGAGAATCAAGACTTCGCAAAGTCACAATGACAAACACAGTCCTTACAAAGGGGGAATAATGGGGAACAGGTGATGCAGATGGGGCTAATCAGATGAACTAGGCAGGAGTAAGTCCAAGGGAGAGATGGGAAATGCAGTTCCTTAATAATCTGGAGAGAGGGAACGGATGTAGCCAGAGGGAGGCGCAGCTGAGCTCTCTGTCACAGAGCCCCCCCCCCTGCGAGCGGCTCCGGAAGCAAGGGCCTGACCGACGACGTGGTCTACCACGGGGTCTTGGTGCTGGACGATCTGAATGGTCCCGATGGAAAGTGGAGAGCAGCGAGGGGTCTAGAACATCCTGGGACCTAACCCAGGAACGTTCCTCAGGACCACATCCCTCCCAGTCAATGAGATACTGAAGAACCCCGCCGCGGCGTCTGGAGTCCAGGAGCGCTCGCACCCGGTATGCCTCCTCGCCGCCGACCTCAATGGGAGGAGCCTGGACTGGAGCAATCTCCTCCTGGGCCACCTCTCTCCTGGGGGTAGTAGCGGGCCTGAAAAGAAACACATGAAATGTAGGTGAAATGCGGTAATTAGCTGGTAGTACCAAACGAAAAGAAACTGGAGTGATCTGGCGAAGGATTTTGAATGGGCCGATGAACCGAGGGGAAAGTTTTTTGCAGGGGAGTTTAACCCCCTGGGGACCAAGGTGTATTTGGGGTCCTTGAGAGGTTCTGACATGCCCTGACATCTGTGTTTTTTTCAGCTGCTTATAAACATATTAATGGCACAGGTGAAATTACACTATATTTAGCAGAAACAGGGCAACCATGACATATGGGCAACATGTTTGTACATGTTTGCATTTTTGAGAGAATATTGTTTATGCGTGGTTATTGTAAAAACTAAAAATGAAAGTTTCTGAAATAAGGCCAGAAAACACATACTAAATATGCGTCCACAAGACTTTTGACTAATTGATGTTGTTGCCTAGGGTTTTTTCTTCACAATGATCTGAAAATCATCCCCCTAATCATTCACATAAAACTGTGAATTGGGTTATATTGTGAAAAAGATTTTTTTGTTTGCCAAGGCAATATGCGAATGGGCGTGAACAGGCCAGCCCTCATCATGTATAATTAGGTGATTCACACCTGAGAGACAAAGACATGCATAATAATGAGCCTTTCATTTAGGTGAGTCAGACAAGAAAAAAATGAAAGGACAACATATATATATATATATATATATAACAGAAGGTCAGATGCAAAAGCCTCTAAGTTCCATTTTAAATTATTCTAGAATGATCATTTTTATCAAGCTTGTATATTTAAGTTCAGTAATTTCACTTAAATGACAATTAATAGGTAATCTTCATTGCCATTATGTGAAATTACTGAACTTATATATACAAGCTTGATAAAAAATGATCATTCTAGAAAAAAATCAAATGGCACTTAGAGGCTTTTGCATCTGAACGCTTCAAATATATACATCTATGTATAAAATCAAAGTATAAATGAAAGTCAAAACCCATTTTTTGTCATACCTGGAAACAAATCCTGGTCGATTTTTATATGGGCCATGTAGAACTGGTTCAGAGTTAGAGTTTCAAACATCAAGATGTTTTAAACTCTAAACAAAAGTGTGTTTAAATATGATTTGTATGTGTGGCTAATAAAATAATATGAGCAGAACTCGAACAGTCTGTAACTAAATGAACGTTCGTTCGTACATCCGTCCACACACCCGAATCATATTTAAACACACTTTTTGGTTATAGGTACAGATAAATAATGTTATCTTACTAATGTAAGGATGTCTCATGAGATTCTTGTTCAAATGAAAGCGAAAGTGAATTAACGCACAGCGCGCGTCAGTGAATTCGTCTATTCTTCCCTATCAGACGCGCATTTGATATTTAAACAGTCTTTGTGGACACTATTCAATAACGCGATTCGAACAAAGCACTTATAATAAATGACTTACTGCATCAGCTGAATCCGTGCGTGCTCCTCAAAATGAAACTATAAGGTAACTTTTTTCCAGGATCTCCTCACTGCGCATGCTAGACTAAAGAATAGGACGAGGTTATCCGTAATAAACTGTGTTTTAATCGATATGGGCATAAACTGTATGTTTTTATCCATGTGGGCGTTTTCATGGCTTGCCTCAACATTAGAATTTGAATAGCACGCGCTCCCAGTGGGCGCGGTTACATTAGCACCTCATTTGCTGTAATGAGGTGAAAGGGAAAATCCTGACATCTCTTTCTTTTCATACAGATTACATCAACTGAGAGTAGTTGCTTTTTATATAAATGACTTAAATTAAAAGAAGAAAATCTCAGCTTCATAAAGAGAGATTTTTCGTGTGTCTGTGATAAGTATTTAATGAGTTACAGCTCTTTTTTCGGACGCGTTTCAGAAAGATTTTTGCGGAGACAGAGTGAGCTGAAAGCGCACCCATGTTTAATTTATTTATTTTACAAAAACACAAGGTTTTGATAGTAATAAGAGTGTACATAAAAAAAGAAGACCCTCTGTAGTTTATAATCATGTATCGATTTTATTTTTATGACCATCAATGACGGAGTATTTTAAGTCTATGTTGCAGCTGTGTGAAAAAAACGATCAAAACGCGGGGGCGCGTTTTTGGTCCCCAGGGGGTTAAGACGGAGATCCTTGGTGGAGAGCCACACCCACTGGCCAGGTCTATAAGGAGGTCCTCTGCGCCTTCTACGATCCGCATTTTGCTGATAGTGACGAATAGCGCGCTGCAAATGAACGTGGGCGGTGTTCCAGGTAGCCTCACTGCGCCTTAGCCAAGCATCCGCTGCAGGGAGATCAGATGGCTCTCCAGCCCACGGGGAAAGCGGAGGTTGAAAGCCTAAAACACACTGGAAAGGGGTTAATCCAGTGGATGGCTTCAGCAAAGAGTTCTGAGCATACTCCGCCCAGACCAAAAAACGACTCCAGTCGTGCTGATTCTGGTGACAATATGTGCGCAAAAAACGGATTAATTCCTAGTTGAGTCATTCCACCTGACCGTTGGCCTGAGGATGGTAACCCGAAGTGAGGCTCACTTTAATATTTAGTTTGGTGCAGAGCTCCCTCCAGACTTTAGAGGTAAACTGGGGGCCCCGGTCAGAAACAATATCGTCAGGAAGTCCGAAGAGACGGAACACATGATTTAAAAGAGCCTCAGCGGTCTGAAGGGTGGTAGGCAACCCAGCCAATGGAATGAAGCGGCATGACTTGGAAAAGCGGTCTACTACTGAGAGGATGGTAGTGAATCCCTGAGACTGTGGCAAATCAGTGACAAAATCCATGGCAATGTGAGACCAGGGACGGTGAGGAATGGGCAGAGGTTGTAAGAGACCGGCAGGTTTGAGATGTGAGGACTTGACGGTATTGCAAACCTCACATTGATGGATGAAAGTGACGACGTCGCCTTGCAGAGTGGGCCACCAGAAACGGTTGGAGACGAGTTGAGTGGCGGCAGCAATGCCAGGATGACCAGCGCTGGGAGTACTGTGCACCCATTGCACCACTCAATGGCGGAGCTCGAGGGGAACATAGAGGCGATCTGCAGGACATTCAGGTGGAGCTGCGTGAGCTTGTTGTGAGGCTCACGCATTGCACGGGTGCCACGATCAACGTGGTGGGTAGAATAGGCTCTGGTTTGCACGGTTCATCGGGATTGTCGAATAAGCGTGAGAGAGCATCGGCCTTCCCGTTCTTAGACCCCGGTCTGAAAGTGATCTTGAAATTAAATCTGGAGAAGAACAGAGACCATCGGGCTTGCCGTGCATTTAAACGCTTGGCGGACCTGATGTACTCCAGATTTCTGTGGTCTGTAAGCACCGTAAAGGGCTGACGTGCACCTTCCAACCAGTGCCTCCATTCACCAAAGGCTGCCTTAATGGCCAGGAGCTCCCGATCACCCACATCATAATTACGCTCTGCCGAGTTGAGCTTCCGAGAAAAGAACGCACAGGGGAACATTTTGGCCGGGTTGCCATGGCGCTGAGAGAGGATCGCGCCCACTCCGGTGTTGGAAGCATCCACCTCCACAATAAATTCCCTCTCTGGATCAGGGTGATGAAGAATGGGAGCTGAGCTCTCCTTCAAATGTTCAAAAGCAGAAGTGCACTCGGGAGACCACCTGAACCTCCTTCCTCCTCCCTGAAGAAGGGATGTGAGAGGTGCCACGATGATGCTGAAGTTTCTTATAAATCTGCGATAAAAATTGGCAAACCCCAAAAAGCGTTGCAATTCCTTCACGGAAGAGGGTTATGGCCAGTTAACCACAGCTTGGACCTTGCGATCATCCATAAGAACCCCCTCAGCGCTAATAATGTAGCCCAAGAAAGAGATTTGGGTCTGGTGGAACTCGCACTTCTGGATCTTTGCATACAACTGATTTTCGATTAAATGTTTCAGAACAGCTCACACATCCCTCACATGCGCTTCGTAGGTCTCTGCATAGATCAAGATGTCATCTATATAGACTATGACGTTTCTGTTGAGCATGTCTCGGAAAATCTCATTGACAAAAGCCTGGAACACGGAGGGACTATTGGACAGCCCGAATGGCATAACGTGATATTCATAGTGGCCCGAAGTAGTAGAAAACGCAGTCTTCCACTCATCGCCCTCGCGGATGCGAATCAGGTTGTAAGCATTTTGTAAATCCAGCTTAGTGAAGAACCGAGCTGTGCGAAGCATCTTAAGGCAGCAGGAACTAACGGTAGAGGATAGCGGTATTTAACCGTCACTTCATTTAGACCCCGAAAATCGATGCAAGGACGGAGGCTGCCATCCTTCTTCTTCACGAAAAAGAATCCAGCTGAAGCAGGAGAAATAGAGGGAGTTATGAAACCCTTGGACAGTTGTTCCTCGATGTAAGCCTTCATGGCCTCGGTTTCGGGTTGAGATAACGGATACACCCTCCCACGAGGAGGTACCGCCCCAGGCAGGTGTTCAATGGCACAGTCACCTGCTCGATGTGGAGGTAGTTGATCGGCCTCTCTTTCACTGAATGCCAGACTCAAATCATGATAAACTGCTGATAAATCATGAAGAATAGGTTCCCTTGACTCAACGCAGATCTCTGGGCTTTGGATAGCGGGTATGCAACTCTTGTGACAAAATGGAGACCACTGTGAAATCCTCCTCTCTGACCAAGAAATCTGGGGGTTGTGGTTCTCCAACCAAGGAAATCCCAATATAACTGGATAAAGCGGCGAATTGATGGTAAGGAGCTGTATGGTTTCAGAGTGCAGAGAACCGATGTTGAGAGTTATGGGTTGTGTGATGAACTGCACTCTCCCTGCCCCCAGGGGGCGCCCGTCCAGCGCTGCCACCTCCACATGAGAATTACAAGAGACGAGAGAGAGACTGTGAGATTCGGCAAAAGTAATATCAACAAAACTTCCTGCCGCTCCAGAATCAATTAATGCTTTAGTTTTAACAGTCTTGCCATTACATAGTAAAGAAACCTCCAGAACCAATGAGTTAAGAGGGGAAGTCAACGGACTCACCGCATTAGGAACTGTTGAAGTAGATCTCCCCTGGGGTCTCACAGGACAGGACGCTCTCAGATGACCGGGTTGAGCACAATACATACAGAGATTATTCCGCCTTCTTCTCTCCCGTTCGGCTGAAGAGATATGCGTGACACCGACCTGCATAGGCTCGGGTTCAGTGCTGACCGATGGCTTGAAGAAGAAGTTTGTAGGATATGATGAGCGACGAGCCCTGATGAGGTGATCAAGACGAATGGCGAGATCCATGATTTGACTTAAAGACTTTCCATCGTCGCGGCAGGCCTGTAGCTCCGAGATGAGACCCTTTCGGTATAAGAGCTTGAGTGGTTCGTCGGTCCAGCCCGTCTGTGCAGCGAGCGTCCAAAATGCGAGAGTGTAGTCAGCCGGTGTGGAGTTTCCTTGGCGTAACGAAAGAAGAAGCTCCCCCGGATCCTTGCCGTCCGCCGGGTGCTCAAACACTTCTCTGAATTGAGTAACAAACGTATCATAAGAGAGTGTAGAAAACTGACCTCCTGACCACATCGCGGTTGCCCACTCCAGTGCTTTTCCAGTTAGAAGCGAACATACAAAGGAGATGTGGCTGTCGTTGGTGGGGTGCTCCCGTGACTGGTTGAAATAAATTTCACACTGCATCAGAAAACCTTTACAAGCGATGGGTGACCCATTGAATTTTTCGGGCAGTGACATTTTGGGATTGCCGGAGGGGGTACCTCCGACCGGTTGAGGAGGCGCAGGTGCAGCGGGCGTGGGAACCCGATTTCCAGCGGTGTCGGAGAGGGTGAGTGCTTGAACAGATCTCACCAGTTCCTCAGTGAGATTAGTAAGTTTTTGCAGCTGCTGATGATGAGACATTAACTCGGATGCTTGTGATGAAACTTCGTGGGCCAGGCGGAGATAATCTGCTGGATCTTGTTTAGGCGAAGTCTTCTGTAATGCTGGGGCAGAGGCGTTGAGATCCATTTGCAGAGTTTTATTTAGACATGCAATGAAGCAGTGATAAACTGACATAAACTGCGCTGGTAACAGGGTAATCCAGAATCATAAACTTAATACAGGCAAGGGTCAGGGCAGGCAGCAAGGTTCACAGAAACGAGTATCCAGGCAGAGATCAGAGTACCAGAAAATCACAAAGAACAGGAATAAACGCTCGGTAATGATAGCAGAGAGAATCAAGACAGCAAAGTCACAATGACAAACACAGTCCTTATAAAGGGGGAATAATGGGGAACAGGTGATGCAGATGGGGCTAATCAGATTAACTAGGCAGGAGTAAGTCCAAGAGAGAGATGGGAAATGCAGTTCCTTAATAATCTGGAGAGAGGGAACGGATGTAGCCAGAGGGAGGCGCAGCCGAGCTCTCTGTCACATGTGCGAGTATTAGATTAATGTGTGTCTGGGGGTGTTTCTGTATCTGTAATGTAGTATCTGCTATACCTACAAATCACATTAATGTTAAAGCACTGCAAAACAACTTTTCTTTGGAATAATAATATGCAAATTAAACTCCAGTTCAACAGAGTAAAACAAAATCAGTTGGAGTGTTTCTAAGGCTTTTCAAACTCTTATGATGATAACTAAGATAAACAAGTTGATGATTTTATATGGTGCAGTCTCTGTTTCAGTAGATTTACAGACATGAACATCACATTTTATTATGGTTATTACTCCTCATCACACACAACATTGTTCACAGGCAGGGAATACCAGAACACCCTCCTGTTTGGTGGCATGAGAGGACAAAGATTACTGATGTCTCTCTTCTTGACCTCCTCAAACCCTCTATTCTATGGTCTCAAAACAGTGGGCACCTTTAGTGAGAATTTCTTCATGAGGAAGTCCAATTCCTTAAATTCATTCTCCGTATGGGATAGTTTGCAAAAGAGGATCTTGGAGCCATGCTGGACCTGTATCTTCGCCATATCACTAAGCTTTGGTGCTTGCACTTTCTTGACCTTGACGGTGGAATCGCCATCCCTCCAATCTAGCACATTGGCATTCTCCAATTTGACAACATCCACCTTCCTGGGTTGGAGCTTGCCACAACACTCACAAAGTCCTCGAAGTCGTTGACAACACCACCTGGACGGCTCCTCATTTCCTGCTCGACACCATGGTGGAAACTGTCTGCGCTCATGAACATGTGTCCCCTCTCAAAAAACTTTAATGTGATGTCCTCCTTCAGTTGTTTTCACCGAAACCTGGCTGAACGTGGACATTCCGGATTCAGCGGTGGAATTACCTGTATTTAACTTAATCAAGGCAAGGCAAGGCAAGGCAAGTTTATTTATATAGCACATTTCATACACAGTGGCAATTCAAAGTGCTTTACATGGAAGAAGTTTAAAGAATCAAAAGAAATCAGAATAATTAAAACAGTTTAGAATAAAAAAAATCATAATAATGAAGTAAAATACAGTAAATAATTAAAACAATTTAGAATCAAGAATAAAATGAAGTACAGTAAAAACAGTTGGACGAACAGTGGCACAGTGCTCATTCAGTAAATGCATAGCTAAACAGATGTGTTTTGAGTCTGGATTTGAATGTGACTACTGTAGGAGCACACCTGATCTCTTCTGGAAGCTGGTTCCAGCTGCGGCTGGCATAATAGCTAAAAGCAGATTCTCCATGCTTAGAGTGAACCATTGGTATTTATAGCTGACGTGATCCTAGTGATCTGAGCAATCTGTTAGGTTTATATTCAGTGAGCATATCTGCAATATATTGAGGTCCTAACCCATTGAATGATTTATATACCAGTAATAATACTTTAAAATCAATCCTAAATTTAACTGGGAGCCAGTGTAAAGACCTGAGGACTGGTGTGATGTGTTCATATTTTCTGGTCCTGCTCAGAATCCTGGCAGCAGCGTTCTGTATGAGCTGCAACTGTCTTATGGTCTTTTTGGGAAGGCCAGTGAGGAGGCCATTACAGTAATCCACCCTGCTGGTGATGAAAGCATGCACAAGTTTCTCTAAGTCTTGACTGGAAATAAAGCATCTAATTCTTGCAATATTTTTCAGATGATAGTATGCTGATTTAGTAATTGCTTTGACATGACTACTGAAACTAAGGTCTGACTCTAGAGACACGCCAAGATTCCTGACTTGATTTTTAGTTGTTAGCCCCCTAGCGTCAAGGTATGCATTCACCTTGAGAACTTCATCTTTGTTTCCAAACGCAATGACATCAGTTTTGTCTTTGTTTAACTGCAGAAAGTTTTGACACATCCAACCGTTTACATCATCAATGCATTGGCACAGGGAGTCAATGGGGCTGTAGTCGTTAGGCGATAGGGCTAAGTAGAGCTGTGTGTCGTCTGCATAGCTGTGGTAAGCGATTTGGTTCTTTCTCATTATTTGGCTCATTGGGAGCATATACAGGTTGAATAGGAGTGGCGCAAGAATCGAGCCCTGAGGGACTCCGCAAGTCATGGATGTCCACTCAGACTTATGTTCTCCTATACTCACATAATAACCTCTCCCATCTAAGTATGACCTGAACCATCTTAGGACTATCCCAGAAAACCCCACCCAGTTTTCCAGCCTGTCAAGAAGTATGTCTTGATCTACAGTGTCAAATGCAGCACTGAGGTCGAGTAGTACTAGTACGGATAATTTGCCTTTATCAGTATTTAATCGAATATCGTTTATTATCTTTATGAGTGCGGTCTCTGTGCTGTGATTCGATCGGAAACTAGATTGAAAATTGTCAAAGTATCCATTTGAGCTTAAGAATTTGTTCAGCTGATTGAAGACAACCTTTTCAATGATCTTGCCAATGAACGGAAGATTTGGGATCGGTCTATAATTGCTTAAGATGGTCTTATCCAGATTGCTCTTTTTCAGGAGGGGCTTGACAACTGCAGTTTTCAGGGAGTTCGGAAAACTCCCAGAGCGAAGTGAGGCATTTACCACTTCTATGAGATCTGCTTCTAAACAGTTTAACACATTTTTGAAAAAAGATGTGGGAAGTGTGTCAAGGGCGCAGGTAGATGTTTTAAGGTGATGTATGGTTTCTACCAAAATTGAGCCATCAATTTCTTCAAAATCAGACATAGTGACTACTTTCTCAGGTTGCGGTCTGATCTGCCTGACCCCAGAGCAACTCAGGGATGTGCTGATCACCTTTCTGATATTATTGATTTTCTCAGAGAAGAAAGAAGCAAACTCATTGCACTTCCTTTCTGAGAGCATATCTATGGGAATCTGGCTTGGGGGGTTTGTCAGTCTCTGCAGTAGCAAAAAGAGTGCGTGTGTTGTTTATATTGCTGTTTATAATATTTGAGAAGAAAGTCTGTCTAGCTTTGCCTAGTTCCATATTGAAAGCATGGATGCTGTCTTTGTAGATGTTATAATGGACTACAAGTTTTGTCTTCCTCCACATGCGTTCTGCTCTTCTGCATTGTCTTTTCATATTTTGCACTGCTGTTGAGTTTCTCCAAGGTGCTTTTTGTCTACCACAATTCTTCCTGACTTTTACTGGAGCAATATCATCAATTACACTCTTAATTTTTGAGTTGAAAGAATCAAGGAGAAAATCAACAGAGTTGGCAGATATGCTTGGTTTTAACGATATAGCATTCATAAATAGCATACCAGTGTTTTCATTAAAGCATCTCTTCTTGATAGACACAGCTCTAGCTTCAATGGCAGGAGAGCTTAGAATATCAAAGAAAATACAGAAATGATCAGACAGTGCTACATCCTTAATGACAATCGATGAGATGTTTAAACCCGTACTGATAAGTAAATCTAGAGTGTGTCCACGATTGTGTGTGGGACCATGAACATGCTGTGTAAGATCAAAAGTTTTTAAAACAGTTTTGATTTCTTTTGCCATATTGTTTTCTGCGTTATCTATGTGAATGTTAAAATCTCCAGCAATGGCAAAACAGTCAAACTCAGAGGCAATTGTTGATAACAGTTCTGTAAAGTCCTCAGCAAAGGCTGGAGAGTATTGAGAGTATTTTGGAGGCCTGTAAATAATGATAAGTAAAATGCGTGGAGCACCTTTTAACACAATACCCAGATAATCGAAAGAGGGGTGATTACCAAATGATATTTGCTTACATTGATAAACATCTTTAAAAAGAGCAGCTAAACCCCCACCTCTCCTACCCGCTCTGCAGGCACTCATTTAAGTAAAGTTAGGAGGGGATGTTTCGTTTAGGACCGTTGCACTACAGCTGTCTTCTAGCCAAGTTTCAGTTACAAACCCTCGCTGTTTTCCAGAAAGTCGTCCTTGGGTGCTGAATCTTGGAGCAGTTCTGATAAGTCACAGTCTGTCTGTGGTGAGCTCTGTGGGCAGGGCTCTGCTGAGATTGTATCCGTGAGCAGAGGTTGTTGTGGCTGAGTGGTGTTATCATTGTCCTTGTGTGATGTCTCAGCAATATGTCCATTGAGGTGCTGAAGTGAAGTCCTGTGGTCATTCAAACTGTATCCAGATGTGTGTGTGCCATTCAGGTTGAATGGATTGGCACACACTGCAGAAGGATGATGGAGGGAGAAGTTGATATTGTCCTTTAGCACTCTTGAACCAAGTTTGTTTGGGTGATGGCCATCCCGTTGAAACAGTTGCCTCTGACTCCAGAAAAGATTGAAGTTGTCAATGAAGTTGACTCCTTTTATGTTGCAGGTTTTTTGCAGCCATGTGTTGAGCCCAAGCAGCCGTGAAAACCTGTTTGTTCCTCTTGCTGGGAGTGGTCCACTGATGAATGTTTAAATTTTCAGTCTTTTAAGTGTTTCAAAAAGTTCATTGAAATCCTTCTTAAGGAGTTCCGACTGCTCTTTATGAATATCATTTTTCCCCACATGAATGATGAGTCGATTTGCAGTCTTATATCTCACCAGAATGTTCTGAAGTTCCCTGTTTACATCAGAAGTTGTTGCTTGTGGAAGGCAGCATGTAGTTGTATCCCTGCTACTGATGTTTCTGATTATGGAGTCGCCCACTATCAGAGTCCTGGGCCCCGCTGTGCTCTGAGCTGAGTGCCGCTGTCTGCTCGACCTTGAGCGTCGGTTAGCATCAGTGTTAGCTACATGCTGACTCAGTCTGTGTTCAATCACATTTGTCAAATTCAAGGATTTCTCATTCATTAATACTTCAAATCTGTTCTCAAGAAGTATAGGCGGTGGTAGGAGACCAGTATTTGCAATCCTTGTCAGATCCGTATTTGGGGTAGATGATGCTACAGCTAAATTATGTGGTACTCGTGATCTGATGTCTCGAGTGCCTTTAGGTCTCGCTCCCTGTTTGTGCCATCGATTTGTAAGTCGATCGGCTTGTTTCTCTACAGTCAGTATAGCCTGTTGAGGAGCACTAGATTCATGGGACTCACCGGCTCACTCAAAAAAATGATGTGTTGGCTTTACTTAACTTGTTCATGTTAACAGGTTCCACCGGTTGCACATAACTTTGTTTTGTTAAACAAACATAATTTGTTCATGTAACTTCAACATAATGGAAGTCATTTTAAGCCATCCAATCAAACTCTGAGCTGAGTGTTAAATGAACAACGAAGCAGTGTTAAAGTTAATGAGATAATTAAGGGAATAATTGAGTGATGATTGTGCATTATTGAAGACACCTGATATTAACAAGCAGAATCACTGAAGGAGAAAACCGGAATTTTAAGTCACCATTATGGAGATCAGTGTTTGTTTCAGTTGGTCTCTTGACCCCTATATTATTAACTTTAGAATATGTTTGGCTGTACATGAGTTATAACAGTCAGATGATCACATAGAAAAGGTGGAACTGGGGATTGAACCACCAAACTTCTGGTTTGTAGTCAAACTGCATGAACCACTGTTAAATTTACCTTATGGATCATACCAGCACTGCTGTTGTAAAACATACAATTTTAGCCTTTTCAATGAAATTCAAATGATCAAATCAATAAACAAAAAAAATTGCTGGGTGCATTCTGGGTGCCTCCAATCAAAATTCATTCATGGCTCCCATCATGCATTGCTGCATGAATAAATAATGAGCTTAAGACACCTAAAGCAGAATCACAAGGAAAAAAAATCTAAAATTTTAAGCCACCGTTATGGAGATCAGTGTTTGCTTTAGTTGGGGCCTTCACCCTTATATTAATAACTTTATATTTTAATTTGCTGTTGCATCTGAGTAATACCTGCCAGATGAACAAATATAAACAATTATAAAATGATGTTGGACTTATGATGACATTTATCATTTGTAATTTATGTCTGTGATTTATTCTGTTGGTTAGTGTATAACTGAAATTCTGTATAAATATCAAAAATGTTCTCAAAAGTTTTTTTTTTTTTACAAAAAAAATATTTCTTTAAGGCACACACAGACCTCAAGATTCAGTCAATGCTTCTCAACAGCGGTGACGAGTAGAATATTCAATTAGGAAAAGTAAATTACATAGACAATTCAGGTCATAATTTATTCATACCGCAATGCATGATGGGAGACATTAATGAGTTGTGATTGGTGGCAACAAGGATTATTAATGTCACCACGATTGAGATAGACAGGCTGATTATAGATATCTATTTCTACATAAAGATTAAGTGATTTGATCAGAAAAGTTTTATTAAATATTGTCTGTTATAAAAAAAATACAGAAATGTTGTAAAAGCACTAAACTGTTGCTAGAAAGTTAATCCTAACCATCAAAATTATGAATTTTTGGAATTTAAAGATCCCAGCATTATTTTTTCCAAACATAACCAGCACTGTCAGATCACAGTTTTCTTTGTTCATTTGACTGTTATAAATCAATAACAGCATCCAAACAAGGTTTAAAGTAAAAGTATAAGGATCAAGAGCCTAACTAAAGCAGACACTGATCTCCATAAAGGTGGCTCACAATTTTTGATTTTCTCCTTCAGTGATTCTGCTTGTTATCATCAGGTGTCTTCAATAATGCTCAATCATCGCTCAGTTATTCACTTAATTGTCTCATTAACTTTAACACTGCTTCAGTGTTCATTTAACACTCAGCTCAGAGTTTGATTGGATGGCTTAAAATGACTTCCATTATGTTGAAGTTACATGAACAAATTATGTTTGTTTAACAAAACAAAGTTATGTGCAACCGGTGGAACCTGTTAACATGAACAAGTTAAGTAAAGCCAACACATCATTTTTTTGAGTGTGTGCTGAGGGCGTCCATGACGAAGATCTGTTGTGCGTTCCGTCTGGTTTGTCATTCCAGCATTTAACTTTGTTTCAAGAACTGCAATCCTTTGTAAAAGTCTGTGGCAGTTAGAGCAGCAAGTAGATTCCCGAAGAGGCATTTTCTTATCCTTAAGAATGTAGGGAGTTGTGTTTTCTCTTCCCCAGAATGTAAGCAGTGAGAGGCTGGTTGAATAAAAATGTTAAGTACTTTTAAGTAATCCAAGCGTTTGAGCACTGTGCTGATTTGCTGAAGTTAAAATTAGGTGAAAAGGAGATAAAATATATAAAAAATATAAAAGCGATAGAGCAAAGCGCGGAGCAGTAAGCAAGAGCCAACCGCGAAAAAGGACGAAGTAGGAAGACATCAGGCGGAGGTCTGTGTTGTTCTATTAAAGGGCATATTGCAGGTTAGAGGACCCAACGAGTCAATGTATAGAAAAATAATGTAGGAACTGACAGTACGGTTTTTCCATGGTTTTGACGTCTCGGTTCGGTTTAGAAAGCTAAAATTTATTTATTTTTTTATTTTTTTTTTTAACAGTGGTTAAATGAAAATATTGTATCTTTGTCTTTAAATTAATTAAATTACAATTAAACGTTTTGCAAGGATTAAAAAAAATTGCTATGCTGTATAATTATATGGGAGCCGCGCTTTACTATAAGATGAAAAGGTTGACAACAGAGCCTAGACTTCTAGCCTAAATTCAGATGCTATTTATTTTTAAGATATAATAATCAACACACAACACATTGTATGAAAACATGTAAACAGAACGTAAGGCAGTTTTTGCATTAACTTGTGCAAATTTGTTATTGAAATATAATAATTGACACAGTTGCTGCCATTTTCATGAAAGATATTTTAAACATAAATGAAATAATCAAGATTAACAGGTTAAGTAAAATATAATATATATAGTGCATTTATTAAGTGCAAGAGTTCATGTATAGGAACCAACAAGTTGCGGACACTGAATCACTTGCCTGTTGAGATAAATATGCTAGTGACAAGCTATGCTGTTTTATAGACGTCTTTCCGCTGCTGAAACAGTGATTGAGCGATTACACGAGTTATGATGCCTTTCAGTAAGTTAACTGCATCTTTCAAGTCAACATACCTAGGTGTCTTTTCATGTTTATTCTGTAACTGAGGAAGAGATGATTGTGTTTACTCGTGCTCTGCGCTGCCGCATGAAATGAGGATCTAGTACAGCAATCTGTCACGCCACTTCAAAGAGAGCCAAAACACCATTTATTGTTTGAATTTCGTGATCAAATACACAGAATTTGAAAGATTACACCTTGCTTATTATTATTGGAGGTAAGGCTAACTGAATTCGTTGTGTACACATAAGACATGAGGTCCAATGAGCCGGGCTGTGCAGGGCTGTACAGTTGATCCTGCATAAACACACATAAACGCACATCTTGTTATTAAGATGAGTCATGATTGGACGATCACAATTAGGTGGGATTTGTATCACATATTGTTCATGTTTTTTTTTTTTTTTTTTTGCTCTTAAAATGATTATTTGGTGCGGTAACACTGAATAGTATGAGAATCAAGAGTATGTAAGAAATATCCAGATGCATTCAAAACATTTGTTAAAAAAAGCATGTTAAAAATCCTGTTTCGAAACAAAAGCACCTCTCGTTCACATTATCTTCATTGTGTTATTAGTTAATCCGGTTTGTTTATTTTGTAACGCGGCTAGCTTGAGAGTTGCTACGACATCTCAGAAATGTCAAACCCTTATTTGGAAAAACAAGCACAATGAACATTCACTATACATTTTCAGCCACATAATAAACAGTATTTTGTACCTGGTTCCAGCCACTCCTTGTTCCTTGCTTCACCCTCCAGAGGTGGATGTGCACAGCAGGGAAATGTAGCAGTGCCATGTTCGTGGATGTCCTGAACATGGTTGACCATGCTTCTCCACTTGGCCTCCATCACATTTGCATCTCCATTAGGGGTGGAAGCTGCAGTCCAGTAGAGATGGTTAATAATAGCTGGCCTCCGCAGCTTCAGATCTTCACACTCCCTCTCCTTTGCAGCAGCGTCCAATGCTTTCCCTAGGCCTGTTGTAGAACAGAAACACAAAATATTAAAAAGGAAAATGTAATTATAGACAATCTAAACAAAACTACTTTCTTTAAGATACATACATTTGCCAATATGCCAAATATCAAAGAAATGGCTTGTTCCTTTGGGACACAACTCCTCCCGTACCCACTTGGCAACCTGAAATTTTGAAAAAGAACATTTGATTTTAGTTGTAAATATAGTCAGCAGGAAGATTTTAGATGTGTACATGTGCATTTCTATATCTGCCGATTTCTGTCTGTGATGAGGGCAGACACTTGCATATGTTGCTGAGTCAGAAAGTTTATGCTGCGCTTTAGGCCCTCTAACTCACACCAGGTACTACTTGGGACCTCGGAGCTCTGTAAATAATTAAAAAAAACATTTGGTCATCTCACTGTGTAACATTAGACAGGTGATAAGTGTGTTTGATAACAAACTTAACTGGACAAGTTGAAGATCTAAAACCTTATTGATCCTGTCCTCAATCAAAGAGTATGTGCCATATTTTGCACAATGGCCAGGTGAATCTGACCTATGAATGTCAAAAACAGTTTAATGTATGGTTAAGCACTAAAACTAATACATTAAAGGGTTAGTTCACCCAAAAATGAAAATTATGTCATTAATGACTCACCCTCATGTCGTCCCAAGCCCGTCAGACCTCCGTTCATCTTCGGAACACAGTTTAAGATATTTTAGATTAAATCCGAGAGATTTCTGTCCCTCCATTGAAAATGTATGTGCCTTATACTCTCCATGTCCATAAAGGCAATACAGACATCATCAAAGTAGTCCATGTGACATCAGTGGGCTAGTTCAAATTTTTTGAAGCATCGAAAATACTTTTTGGTCCAAACATAGCAAAAACAACGACTTTATTCAGCATTGTATTCTCTTAACCCAAAACCCAAAAAACATTATTTTTGACTTGACACAATTTGATCATAGAAAATCTCAAATTAAAAAAAAAGTCTTACTTGAGGTCAGGGTGAGATTCCTGCTGTGGTTCCTCATCAGATGAATCACTTCTCATTTCCCCCTCTGGGAACCATGGCATATCACCAGGTTTGTCCATGAAAACAGAGGATTCATCATCACTATGCACAGGACTGGGCAGTGGAGTTGATGTTGGTTTCTCAAACATTTCTGTCTGAGTCCCCACACTGACCATCTTGGGCTGTGCCTGGACAGCTAAAATAAAAATATGTCCACTGTCATACAATTGTCATACAAACAGCATGTCACTGCTTAGGTACCTGCATCATAAAATATTTTACTAATTATTTGCTCTCATACATTATGTAAACAGATGTTGCCATGTACAATTAATTCTAGATATGAGTAATGTTAATCTAACCTGTGCCCGGTTGCATAAAGCACCTTAAGTGTAATTTTCCCTTAAGTTCACCCTTAAGTTTCCCTTAAACCTAAGTGTGTTGCAGAAAAAAACCCTTATCTGTTACTTAAGGGTTTCTTTAAGTGAAACGTCATAAACACTTAGATTTTCCCTTAAATTCTGTTTTTTCACTTAAATAATCCCTTAAAAACCGTTAAGTGTTGCATAAAGCCCCTTAACTGTCATTTTCCTAAGGACAGTTTAAGGTTAGGAAAACTTTACCTTAAGAGTAACGCAGACAGAAATGGCTGAATTTATGGAACCAATTGAAGATAATTATGTGCCAAGAAGAATTTTTAGGGATAGGGAGAACACTTTGGATCATCATAGCGATGAAAAACTGCTTCGAGAATATCGATTTGATCGCCGCGGAATTTATGAAATTACTGATAAACTGGAAGGCGACATTGACCATGTTACCCAGCGCAACCACTCACTACCCTCGGTGCTTCAGTTGCTTATAGCACTTCGGTTGTTGCAACTGGGAGTTTCCAGTCTGTAGTGGGAGATGTTTTCCATGTTCATAAGTCGTCCGTCAGTAGAGTTATCCACCGGGTTGCAGGGGCACTTTGCCGTCATTTAAGCCAAACCGTGACGTTTCCATCTGGTGCTGAACTGGATGTCATTCAAACCTCTTTTTTTCGGAAAGCGGGGTTTCCTCGAATAAGTGGTGTAATTGACGGCACGCATGTCAGAATTCAAGCGCCCCGCATGCACGAAGATCAGTATGTGAACAGGAAAAATTACCATTCTGTTAATGTGCAGTTAGTGTGTGACCATCTGTGCAAAATCAGAAATGTCGTTGCATCGTGGCCAGGGAGTACACATGACTCTAGGATTTTCACAGAGAGCAAGATCGGGAGAGATTTTGAAGCTGGAATGCACGATAGTCTTCTGCTCGGTGACAGTGGTTACCCCTGCCGACCATGGCTCTAGACGCCCTTCATGAATTGCCTTAACAATGCGCAGGCATGTATTTAAAAATGTTACAGACAACTAGGCCTAATTAGATGCACAAATCATTTCAACTTGACAATAAACAGACTTTAAAAAATAATCTTTACTAACTTTAAAAAAGTTGATGCTGAACGTAAAAACATAGGCCATATAGGCTATGTTGTCTAACTTATTTTTTTGTGTACATTTTTATGCAAAATGTATAAAAATGTATTTTCACTTTTGATAATTATGGTTATTCTTTGGTCCTTTAGGAAAGATACAACAGTGCGTTAACACACACAAGGTCGATAGTTGAGAGGACGAACGGACAGCTTAAACGGAGATTTCACTGTCTCCACAGCGAACTGCGCGTTGAGCCTCCAAGGGCTTGCAAAATTATTGTTGCCTGCGTTGTTCTTTTTAACATGTCCAAAATGTATTCTGCCTTTGAAGAGGAAGATGATCCCGAAGAAGAGGTTCATGAAGCAGAAGAGGCTCATGAAGCAAATCTTCTGGAGCAAGATTTCCAACAGGCTGGATATGTTGTCAGAGATGCCATCGTAAATGCATTTTTTAATTAGCAGGCCTAGTCTGACCAATAATTGTAAGCTAATATATATATATATATATATATATATATATATATATATATATATATATATATATATATTAGCTTACATTATGAAATATCATACATTTTATTATTACTGCTGCTTATATATATATATATATATATATATATATATATATATATATATATATATTAGCAGCAGTAATAATAATAATAATAATAATAAAATGTATGATTACAATAATTAATATTAATATAAATGGTAATATGTATAGTAGGCTATAGCAGTTGCAAGTTAAAGTAATGTAATTTATAGGCTAGTGCTGTTAGTATTAATATTAGGCTATATAAATATATTAGTTATATTGTATTTTGTCATTATTAATGGTATTTTGTTAATATATTTGTCCGTGTAATTACATAAATAAATACAAAAAATTTTCAGTCATAAAATCTGTTTATTCGTCAATCGATGTAATTGTAATCTTTCCTTCACTCTGTAGCTGCAACAGTTTGTTATTTAGAATTATGTTATACAGGTCTTAATTCTCCTTCTCCTTTTTAATTTTTTCAATCTCTAGTTGTAGTTTTGTTTTTTGAAGTTGTAGGACATCTCTCTGGAGTTCCAGCACTTCTTTTCTAGAGATAGCTTCTCTGGCTGGAGAGGGGTGCGACTTTCTGCAATTCACAAGTGTTTTGGAGGAATTATGAAATAATAAAATAAATAATATTGGGGCTGTTCTGAGTCAAATTAACAAAACTAAAATAGCCTAATTGTTAACAAATAACTCACTTTGCTGCCTGGTTAGGCGTAGGCCTACTGCTGGCGCTCTGTCTGTGTTGAAGCTGCTTTGAGTTTGATTGCTGGAAAGGTCTAATGCGTGAAACAAAGAAATACCAATCAAAATTGATATTTATGTACAAATAAAAAAATTATTTTGCTACGCCTGTCATGATTTTCATATCCTTTATCCCCGTACAAATACATTTTATTTGTTTAAGATGATAGCTAATGTTCTCTCACTCCGTGTCATATTCTGGTTGAGTCACTTCACTCTCTAAGCCGCCAGGGATGCCAGCCAGGACAGGTGAGTCTGCACCAAGAATGTCTTGGACCAATTTGTCGTCTCCGACAATTCTGCTGGTGGTGGTCCTCCACCTAAGTGACAATTTTGTTGTCGTTAGCTCTCAATGCGTGTGAAGAAAATAGGGAAAAAACTAAGAGCGTTTTTTTTTCCTTACCAGTTTTGTTGGACTCCCTTTTATGGAGGCTTATTTCTTTTTTTGCCCCCACAGAAATGTTTTCGTATTTTTTTATTACTTCGGAAACCGTCCTCTTTACTCCTAAGTTCCGTGTGTTTATTTTCTCTGTTATTTCCTCCCATTGTTTATTTTTTTTCCCAACAGTTATAGAGGGATTAAATCTGCTTCTTAAAATTTCCTTTCTTTGCCATATTCGTCTAGGAGAATACACTTCTCATCCTCGGTCCAATTTGGCTTTCTTTTTTTGTTTTCCTTATCCATTTTTTGTGCTATTTGTTGTTTTAAAGCTCCTAGGTTAATGTGTATAGTAGCGTATCTATGGCAACGATAGATTTTTTATAACGTCAAACCTGGGTCGCTGCCGTGAAACACTTAAAGAGCAACATGCAGGTTGATTTTATTTCTGAATTAAGACTTTAAATTGTCTGCAGAGGTCTTTTAAAAACACTTATGTAAAAATTACTAATGAAATCTCATTTGATGTAGAGATTTTGATGAAAATGCGCTAGGCTCTGGAATAACGCCTTTCCAGCAAGCAACGCGTCATATGACGTAGCCCGAGGAAAACAAATCAGCTCGCGGCCGCTTTCTCATTGCTGGGTGTTGATGTAGTTAGAGCAGTAGCGAGAGACATATAGTTTTAGATCGAAGCCATAATGGTAAATTATTGTGTTTGTGGTTGTTGCACGAATTCCAGCCTGTCAGGACATCATATCCATCATTTTCCTTCAAGGAAAAACAAGGCTTTTTGGTCTTGGGTGCGTTATGTGCAGGTGAATAGGCTCTATGCACAACTCCACTACTTCCTGAACTTCAGCCAGCTTCTTGTTTCCTGTCTGGCATTATTGGACATATTGATTAATTCAGGTGTGTTTGATTATTGTTGCCGTGACTACTGAGGTCAAGCACACCTGAATTAATCAAATTGTCCAATAATGGTATACAGGAAACAAGGAGCTGGCTGAAGTTCAGGAAGTAGTGCAGTTGTGCATAGAGCCTATAGAGCAGACTTCACTGCCGCGTCTGTTAACACACACACACTCGGTCGTTTGTGGCGCACATTTCACTCGCTTAGTTTAAATTGTATCACAAACTGCATTTGAAAAGCATTATTTATTTGTTGTTATGGCATGATCAATGTGGATAGTGCTAACCAGCTTGGATGGTCTGCATAATCACTGTCAGCGTAGAATATGAAAAGACAAAATGTTGCTGGCTTAAATTAAGACAATCTAAATAGATGTTTAATCAAAAACAAAGTCAAATGTATGTTTGCTAAAGCAGATTTATTGCAAAACACCAAGGTATAGCCATACAGTAGATGAATCAGCGTTAGCCGCGGTGCTAACTAGTTACATGAACTCACTTGCCCTGTATTAGTCACTGGTTTTCTCGACACCACAACTCTAACGTTACTTCTTTCCTCTGCCCATTGTTCGTCTCCCGATCTCCCCCTGACTTCTATCTCGCCTAGAAGGCTCATAATTATTTGCCTGTGGGTCATCATAGGCATATTCGTCAATATCGCAGAACGCGGTTTCGTCGTTCGCATCCATTGTAACCTGAGCCTGAACTTGAACAGACTGCCTCGCCAATCGTCACTTCCGGTTAGTGCGTTGTAGACGCGGGAGTTATTTTATCACAATTTTTCTCAAAATATCGTTAATGGCTAAATATATATTACTCCAGTTCAGAAAATCTTGTTGTTTTATCGTCAACTTACACTATGCTATATAGGGGTGTCCAACCTGCAAGTTGCTCTTTAACGGTTTCCCTTACCTAAGAGAACTCTTTAAGGGATTATATGCAACACCCTTAAATCATTCCCTTAGTAAAGGGGAAATCACGTCTTAAGTGCCAAGGGAAAAAAGGGAAAAAGGGAAGGGAAAAAATTAAGGTGCTTTATGCAACCGGACACTGGCCCTAGCCAGATGAATGTTGTTCCACTTAGCTCCGCCTAGCTTCACTCACATCCATCTGGAACCTCTTCCATTGAGAGTGATTTATCCAACCAACTTTATGGCTTAGCCAATCAGGACGCAGGGCGGGAGTTTCATAGATGTGACGTAGTGGAGAAGCGACCGTGAGACTGTTTTGATTCAGACAACAATGGCGGCTCGCATCGAGGAAGCAAGTGTTAACATTGATGCTGCTATTTTCATGGCACAGACGGCATTGATCATTTACCGACATTGTGCTGATGGCACTGCTGCTATATCCAAGATGTCGGCTGTTCTGTTTTGTTTTTTCCTGCGTCGCTCTCATCAGCGTCACGGGTTGGCTTTGGTGTGAGTGGTTGAAATAGCACGTCGATAAAGATGATAGACAAGTGGCTTATCCAATAATATGCAAGGATTTTTGATAAGGCCCAGCCTTCTTAAACGCCATTTCAATGGATCGGTTCCAGATGGATGAGTGGAGCTAGGCGGAGCGAAATTCATCTGGCTAGGGCCAGGTTAATGTTAATCCACCTGAACGATGTGAAGGTCTGAGGTCACACTGTGAGCCACAGTGAAGCACAGATGATTGAGGGGCCAGTGGAGAGAAAGGCTCTTGCGCTGGGTCAGCAACAAGCACCGCAGCACTGGCTGAAGATGCATCTCCCCCTTCATCACATGCAATTTCTGATAAAACCTTATAAAAAACATGACAATAAATTACGATTTCGCTGTTTTAGCAAACTAGCATTCGTTATTATGCCTTACAAGCTATCTGCGGTACTTTACAAGAACTTGTTCACGTCACGTTTCTTCTCATTATTTAAATCATTATGTTGACTGATTTGTTAGTTAGTAATTGTTTTTTAACCCCCTGGGGACCAAGGTGTATTTGGGGTCCTTGAGAGGTTCTGACATGCCCTGACATCTGTGTTTTTTTCAGCTGCTTATAAACATATTAATGGCACAGGTGAAATTACACTATATTTAGCAGAAACAGGGCAACCATGACATATGGGCAACATGTTTGGACATGTTTGCATTTTTGAGAGAATATTGTTTATGCGTGGTTATTGTAAAAACTAAAAATGAAAGTTTCTGAAATAAGGCCAGAAAACACATACTAAATATGTGTCCACAAGACGTTTGACTAATTGATGTTGTTGCCTAGGGTTTTTTCTTCACAATGATCTGAAAATCATCCCCCTAATCATTCACATAAAACTGTGAATTGGGTTATATTGTGAAAAAGATTTTTTTGTTTGCCAAGGCAATATGCGAATGGGCGTGAACAGGCCAGCCCTCATCATGTATAATTAGGTGATTCACACCTGAGAGAGACAAAGACATGCATAATAATGAGCCTTTCATTCAGGTGAGTCAGACAAGAAAAAAATGAAAGGACAACATATATATATATATATATATATATATATATATATATATATATATATATATATATATATATATATATAACAGAAGGTCAGATGCAAAAGCCTCTAAGTTCCATTTTAAATTCTTCTAGAATGATCATTTTTATCAAGCTTGTATATTTAAGTTCAGTAATTTCACTTAAATGACAATTAATAGGTAGTCTTCATTGCCATTATGTGAAATTACTGAACTTTTACAAGCCTGATAAAAATGATCATTCTAGAAAAAATTAAAATGGCACTTAGAGGCTTTTGCATCTGAACTCTTCAAATATATACATGTATGTATAAAATCAAAGTATAAATGAAAGTCAAAACCCATTTTTTGTCATACCTGGAAACAAATCCTGGTCAATTTTTATATGGGCCATGTAGAATTGGTTCAGAGTTAGAGTTTCAAACATCAAGATGTTTTAAACTCTAACCAAAAGTGTGTTTAAATATGATTCGTGTGTGTGGCTAATAAAATAATATGAGCAGAACTCTAACAGTCTAACTAAATGAACGTTCGTTCGTACATCCGTCCACACACCCGAATCATATTTAAACACACTTTTTGGTTATAGGTACAGATAAATAATGTTATCTTACTAATGTAAGGATGTCTCATGAGATTCTTGTTCAAATGAAAGCGAAAGTGAATTAACGCACAGCGCGCGTCAGTGAATTCGTCTATAGAGCTCCGGAGGTCACGTGACCTACTCTGTTTAAACCGCCATATTGGCAGGCAAGACGGTCAAGGACCGGGACGTGAATGAATGAAGGCAGCTTTAGTTTCAAGGCAACAGAGTTCACAGCACACTTTAATTCAAAAATACATAATCTATGTATAATCTATATAGCTCTATAATGCTCCCGGGGTGCTTTTCATGTATACATATACATATTGATAAAGGAACTGATAGTTTTCCTGAATGTAGGTTATAGGAGGAAGAGGAGTCAGCCTCCACAGAACATATATTTTTATTTATTTTATTTTTCGTGCATTTATGAGGGGAAAAAATGTAACGGACATGACAGTTCTCCATTATAGACCGAAAGTGACTTTAAAACTTTCACAGACTTCAAAGCACCTTTCTTTAAAGTAGCCTAATTGTATCTTATACAATTCCTATCTTATTTTAATTAATGTTTAATCAACCAATTGCCTTGATTAAATAAATAAGACGTAAATGTACAAGACGATAGAAAAGAAACAGATGCCGGTACGTGAACTGGACTCTCATAAATAAACCGAAATTCACCGTAAACGTTGTTAGGCTATTTGCCTCACAACATAAATGTATAGAAAGCGTGATGTCTACTTTTAAAAAACGACTTACGGTGCACAGTTCACGTCTTCGTCGAGCTGCATCTCTGACGGATCCGTGACCATCGTATTTCCCGCCGGCGGGAGAACCCGCTGAAGATGCGGTGTGAACTGAAGGAACCGTGCCAGCTTTGAGTCTCACTTGCCTCTTGCTTCGGTATCCTATGTTTAACTCCATCAAATTGGCGGGACGACAATCCTCTGATCTAAAGTGAACGCTACAGACGACCGCGTTTTTAGAAGCCGATGTGGAAGAAAAATCCCATCTCTTCACCTGCACAAACCTCACCCAGGCACGAAAGACAGCACCATCCTTCTTCTTGTCAGGAAATCTGTGGACTCGATGTCCTGACAGGCCAGAGTTTTTGCAACCTCCACAAACACAATAATTTATCATGACGATGATAAATTAAGTAAGGGTTAATGCCCGACGAGGTGTCCGTTGTCAGGTTTTAATGGACGACGGCGAGGCGTAAACCGGCCGACGCGCAGCGGAGCCTCCGCCTAAGTCCATTAAAACCTGACAACGGACACCTCGAAGGGCATTAACCCGCTTATACCATGGTCACTTGCCAAATAAAACATTTTTAAAACATTAGTTTATATTTTAATTAGGCTAAATCTAGGCTAAATTATATTTACAAATAATAACTTGCCTTGCTTGACTGTTTAGCAACCGGAGATAGTTATAGTCCGCTTAGCTCGTATCCCTTCAGGTTCACAAATGCATTTTTTTTTCATGAAACACAAAGGTAGGCATAGTTTTTTTATTACACATAAAACAATTAATCAAACAACAATAAAAAAACAATTAGCTCTGAGCTCCAGTGATTTGCGCTTAACGTTATAGAGGGCAATAAATGAATCAGATCAAAGAGAGGGTCATTTGCCTCAGACTCCTTAGGCTTGAAACGCTGTAATGTTACTCTCCTCCTGCCTTGGTTGTCTGGACAGCTGCGTAAAACTCCCGCAAGGTCTCATTCAGGGGCGCATTTCCCGAAAGCATCGTTAGCCAACTATGGTCGCAAGTTACGTCGTTACCAATAGAGTTCAATGGCAGAGCAGCAGCGGTGTAATTTTCTCCGTTTTATTTACTTTTTTTTCTTTCTTCAGCAGCATACCAGTCGTCAAAGTTGCCATATTCTCCATAAATGTTAAAAGAAATAGCACAAAGTCGCTCATTGTTGTATTAGGCTATAATATCTAACGTTAGATGATAGAGCATGTGACTGCCTGTTGCTATGGATACTCACAGCCGTTGTAGGCAGCGCATTTATTTATTAATTTCGAATGGTAAACAGGCAGTTTCGCCAGAACTACTTTACTAGGTGTCCTCTATCACTTTTTAACGGACACCCTGCAGCCAATCAGAATCGAGTATTCACCCAGACCATGGTATAAAATACAATAACTACCGAAAACAAACTTACTTACGACCGCTCTCACTGAATACCAACCTACTCTGCACTAAACCGAGGGCGGGCGGCGGCTCCCTAACATGACGTAAAATGACGCGCTGTTGAAAAAAAAGCCGTTTTTACTAGCAGTCCAAGAAACGCTCACTTTATCTACTAAATTAGTGCCCTTATGTCATTTTAAAACGTTTTAAAACAGTACACATCTAAAAAATGGACGACAGAGGCAATTGGGATGTTACAGGACACCACTGATTGGGAATCCATGCGTGCCTCTTGTGACTCTATGGACTCATATACAGACACTGTGTGTTCATATATTTCATTCTGTGAGCAGGCTTGTATTCCCATTTGTATTCCAAAACTGTGGTGAAATATAACAACGACAAACCCTGGTTTACAAAATCCCCCAGGCTGCTCAGGGAGACCAAAGAACAGGCCTACAGAGAAGGAAAAGCAGATGAATACAGGCTGGCCAGACAAAAGTTAAATAAGGCAATTAGAAAAGCAATTGGAACAAAAGGAACAATTTGGCATTAATGACTCCTCTTCAGCTTGGATGTCACTGAAGAATTTGACAGGCTAGGGTGTTGCTAGGTGGTTGCTAGGGTGTTCTAGCTGGTTGTTATGGTGTTGCTAGGTGGTTGCTAGGGTGTTATGGGTGGTTGATAGGGTGTTACTAGGTGGTTGTTATGGTCTTCCGGGTAGTTGCTAGGGTGTTGCTTAGTGGTTGTTAGGGTGTTGCTAAGGTGTTCTGGATGGTTGCTAGGCGGTTGCTAGGGTGTTGCTCGGCGGTTGCTAAGGTGTTCTGTGTGTTTGCTGGGAGGTTGCTAGGGTGTTCTGGGTGGTTGTTAGGCAGTTACTAGGGTGTTTGGGGTGGTTGCTAAGTTGTTGCCAGGGTGTTCTAGGTGATTGTTAGGGTGTTCTGGGTGGTTGCTAGGGTGTTGCTCGGGTGTTCTGGGTGGTTGCCAGGGTGTTCTGGGTGGTTGCTAGGGTGTTGCTAGGTGGTTGCTAGGGTGGTCTTAGCTGATGCTAGGTGTTTTTTAGGGTGTTGCTAGGGTGTTCTGGGTGGTTGCTAGGGTGTTGCTAGGTGGTTGCTAGGGTGTTCTGGGTGGTTGCTAAGCAGTTGCTAGGGTGTTCTGGGTAATTGCCAGGATGTTGCTAGGTGGTTGCTAGGGTGTTCTGTGTGGTTGCTAGGGTGTTCTGTGTGGTTGCTAGGGTGTTGCTAGGGTATTCTGGGTGGTTGCTATGCTGTTGCTAGGCAGTTGTTAGGGTGTTCTGGGTGGTTGCTAGGGTGTTGCTAAGGTGTTCTGGATGGATCATAACTAAATGCTAATCATGTTAGCATTAAGCTAGCTACATGCTAATCATGTTGGCTTCTTGCCAAAAACATCTATCTATCTTCTAACTAATCTATCTATCTAAACTTTCTTTCTTTCTTTGAAACTAATCTTTCTATCTATCTAATATTTATCTATCTTTCAAACTATTCTTTCTTTCTAACTAATCCATCTATCAAACATCAAACTACTTTAAACTTCTTCAAACTCTCAGGTCTAGCTTTCTCAAGCCAACTTCAAGTTTGTTTCATCAAACTTTTTTTTTCTAGTTGTCCATACTTATTATTAGTGGTGCTTGCAAAGCAACACTATTGTTGTTGTTCATACTTATTTTTCTTATTATTCTGCCACTTTTTCATGACAAGCAGCCTTTGGAGCTGCCGAGCCACTCCCTAGCAACCAAACAGAGTACCCTTGCAACCGTTTTGCAAGACCTATACTGCCCTACAAAGGCAAAGTGCAGTAACTACACAAACAAAGAAAAAAAAAAACAGAGAAAAAGGCCTTTACAGTTTTCATACCAGGCAGTCAAACATGTTATGGGTAGATAGTGTGGTAATGCATCTCCGAAACGGGACATTATTTATCCCAGATATTTTTTCACAAGACAGAACACATGTCATAAAGCCCATTACAAGTCTTAACTCATTTGTGATCAAATGTGTAGTTTACTGCGCTTTGCCTTTGTAGGGCAGTATATCTCTGCATCAAAACATCGTATCCACAAGTTTCCGAGGGGCGCTCCTGTAAAAAATAAAGTGGGTGAAACTTCCGGTGAGGCGGCGGAAGTAGCATTCCAATGGTGTTTTTTGTGTTATATAGCGAAGAGGCTAGCTGTTTTTCTGAGAATTATTTTACTATTTAAAGACGCAAATCTTTATGAGAGACGTAGTTACGGAGCTCAGGGACAACATGTGCTGTTCACGGTTGTATATATAACCGGACTAAACTAATTCAGTGGCTTAAAAGTGATTGTTTTGAACATAAGCTGAAAATGTTTCCATCACCTCCCAAAAGACGACCAATCTTCCTGTGTACATTTGTTTAAATTCTTAATATTTTATAAACTCTATCAGCATGTGATTGGCTGTTCGCTACTGATGTTACACCTAAACTCAGGATCAAAGCCTGAACAGAATACCAAATGTGCCAGTTAATGTATTCAAGTAGCACATTCATTTATAATTTTGAATAAACTCCAAAGCACAATGACTAAGTGTGTATTTTTTTCTTTTATTTTAATTGTTTGTCAGCTCACACAACTGTCTGTCACACAACTGTCTGTCACACAACTGTCTGTCACCATGCCTTGATGAGAATTGATTATTAATATTGTTATTAAAATACTCCCAATCAGCTACTGCGGAGGCTAAAGGTTATTTCACCCTTTTTAATTTCGTTGAGGCTGTGTTCCCACATCGTTAGCTAGCTTGGATCGCTATAGCTTGAATGACAGTCAACTGTTAAGTGAACGAGTGTCAAGCATGTCAAATCGCGCTTTGTTTACTTCGAACCGGAAGTCGCGCCCACTTTTGACGGAAGGCCTCATGGGGCGTAGGAAACTTGTGGATAGAGATGGGGGTTGGCTCATTTTACTCATGCTAGCAAACAGGACTTGCTACATGCTTCACATGCTAGCAGTGAGTAGCTACATCCTAATATTGGTTACGCTAAGTGCTAAATCATGCCATGTACATTATAAAAACTCTAAAATAACCATATGTGAACACTACCAACCAACTAGTAACACCATAGCAACCACCCAGAACACCCTAGTAACTGCCTAACAACCAACCAGAACACCCTAGCAACCTCCCAGCAACCACCTAGAGCACCCTAGCAACCACCTAGCAACAACTTAGCAAGTACCCCAAACACCTTAGTAACTGCCTAACAACCAACCAGAACACCCTAGCAACCTCCCAGCAACCACCCAGAACACCCTAGTAACCACCTAGAACACCTTAGCAACAACCTAGCAACCAACTAGTAACACCCTAGCAACCACCCAGAACACCCCAGCAACCACCAAGAACACCCTAGCAACACCCTAGCAACCATCCAGAACACCCTAGAACACCCAAGCAACCACCTAGCAACAACTTAGCAACCACCCCAAACAACCTAGCAACCTCCCAGCAACCACCCAGAACACCCTAGCAACCACCTAGCAACACCCTAGCAACCGCCTAGCAACCATCCAGAACACCTTAGCAACACCCTAGCAACCACCCAGAACACCTTAGCAACCACCCAGAACACCCTAGCAACAACCTAGTAACACCCTAGCAACCACCTAACAACACCATAGCAACCATCCAGAACACCCTAGCAACCACCTAGCAACACCCTAGCAAACACCTAGCAACACCATAGCAACACCCTAGCAACCACCCAGAACACCCTAGCAACCACCTAGCAACCATCTAGAACAGTTTAATCGTGTGCCTAGAATACGCAGCGATAACACAGTTTACTCTATGCAGACTGCGGACTTGACAAAAAGATTCCTCAATAGAGGTTATAAACAAGAGTGGATTGATTTGGCTAAAAAGCGTTTTGATCAGATAACACAAGATGGATTGTCTTCAAATAAACGAAAAAAAAACCCAAATAAGTCACCTTTATGTTGCGTGAAGTATTCCCCACTTGTGTCAGAATTCAGAAAATCTGTTTACAAACATTGGCATATTGTTGATTCTGATCCTAGACTGATGAGTCTTTCCAGAAAAAAACAAAACTTGTTTTTAAAGTGTCCGTAACTTAGAAGATCATCTAGTCAAAAATGATATACGTCCACAATTCACAATGCCTTTTTTTTAGTATGCCAGATGGTAACTATAGATGTGGTAGCTGTGCCCAGTGTTCATAGTGTTCAGTGTTCAGTGTTTTTCATCATCCGCTACTGGTAGATCATTATCCATTCATGGTGTCATCACTAGTAGTACAACACATGCTATTTATATGATTCGCTGCCCATGTGGCTTAGCATATGTGGGCAAAACAACGAGAGCGCTACCAACCAGAATTAGTGAGCATAGGAGCACTATTAGAACTGGTGATGAACTAGCCTGGTAATACCAGACTCTGCTACTTCACTTTGCTTCGTAGACAGAGATTGGAATGGCATAATAGAGAAGTGTTTTCTCTCTCGCAAGGGGGCGCTTCTCTGAAGTTTAAAATCATTGGTTACCCGTAAGCCAATCAGATAAGTTTATTTATGACGTATGTTATGCGCCGACACGGCCGCATCGAGACATTATACATCGAACTCAAATCTATGATCGAACTTCCACTGTAAACAGGGAGCGGCGCTTTTGTAAGGGCTGCAAAATGTGTGCCAACCGGGAATGAACAATTCACAATTACAAGGTTATTTATATGAATTACTGAGTTGCGGCCGCCCCGCAGCGTCGCGTGCCCTGCTCTCACGAGAATGATTTACCTTCCGCAGCGCCGCGAGGATGAGCCCCTGCTCTCGCAAGTCATGAATAGGAAGTTCATTTTACTGATTTTCTGAGTCATTCGAGTCATTTTGTTTATTTAAGTGGCTTAATGTTATAATTTTACCAGCCAAATTCCCCGATCACATCCACCTACGCAATGTTGATCATATTCTGAATTAAGAAATCATAATGCAGTAAAAAAAATTATTTACAGCCAGGGAACATAAATAATCACTTTACCTTCCGAGTCTTACATTCATTTGTCACGTGACATACACAATGAACAGATCGTTCATGAATCACATATCTGGGACTAATGCAGCAGGATGTCGAAACGAAATATGGTGGATTATTATTATGATAATAACAATATGATAATAAGAGCGCGTCAGGAGCGTTCACATAGGAGACCGACTTTCTTGTCATGGCCGTAAAAGACGGACAACTGACGTTGAATGGGGGTAATGTCCTTATAGTTATTCATATAGTTATGGCCAAACAGGTCTGATCCGTCATTACTACAATTAGCCTTAAAAATTGGGTAACGTTAGCCTAAATGCCTAAGCTTGAAGTGTTAATATTTTTCCTTGTTATAATGATTTGCAAAAATAAAAACGGCTGCATCTGTGTTGAGATAATCAAAAGTGTATGCGCATTGTGCAGGCTACATAATGGCCAAGCATGCTGGTTTTTGCTGGTATACGTTGCAAATAGAGGGACTGGAAAATTGTTTTTCGCCTAGAGCGGCAGAAGTGCACGCGCCGGTCCTGGCTGTAAACACTTGATGGTGCGAGCGAAATACCGGAGTGAACATGGCTGTAAACTAGGGCTGGGCGATAATATCGCACGATATTGTATGCGCGTCTAATCAGTAAAGCCGGTTCCTTGATTAGTAGTAAATCACATTCACATGCTTTCAGATGGACGATATGAGTGTTAAAGTTAATGAGATAATTAAGTGATTAATTTAGTGATGATTGAGCATTATTGAAGACACCTGATGATCACAAGCAGAATCACTGAAGGACAATCACAAATTTTCAGCCACCGTTATGGAGATCATTGTCTGCTTTAGTTGGGCTCTTGAGTCTTGACCCTTAAATTTTCACTTTAATTTTTGTTGTCTGGTGATTTTGACTTATAACAGTCAAACGAACAAAGGCAACTTGATCTGATAGTGATAGTTATGTTTTGACATAGCCTAATCATGCAATGATCTGAAAAATATAAGTATTCAGATGATTTGGTTAACTTCTTAGCTAAGTTATGTAGTTATGTTACATGTCTGCACTTTCTTATAACCTCAAATATTTAATAAAATATTTTAATCAAATCACTGTCATCTTTATACAGAAACACAGAGATCAATAATCAGCCTGTCTATCTCATCCGTGGTGATATATTGCCACCAATCACAACTCATTAATGTCTCCCATCATGCATTGCGGTATGAATAAATTATGATCTGAATTGTCTATGTAATTTACTTTTCCTAGTTGAATATTCTACTCGTCACCGTTGTTGAGAAGCTTTGACTGAATCTTGAGGTCTGTGTGTGCCTTAAAGAAAGATTTTTTTTAAACAACTTTTGAGAAATTACATTATATTTAACATTCCAGATGTTTATGCAGAATCTCAGTTATACACTAACCAACAAAATAAATCATAGACATAAATTTTAAACGATGAAAGTCCTTACGTAACTGTCATAATTTTATAATTGCTTATTTTTGTTTGTAATCCTTTGACAGAATTAACTCAGATGCAATAGCAAACTGCATATAAAATTTTTAATATAAGGGTCAAGAAGACCAACTAAAGCAAACACTCACCTCCATAATGGTGGCTTAAATTTTTTTTGCTTTTTTCCTTGTGATTCTGCTTTAG
Source organism: Cyprinella venusta (assembly GCA_038021265.1). Lineage (NCBI taxonomy): Eukaryota > Metazoa > Chordata > Actinopteri > Cypriniformes > Leuciscidae > Cyprinella > Cyprinella venusta. The sequence continues at coordinate 10,876,842 of CM075863.1, forward strand.
GTGTCTTCAATAATGCTCAATCATCACTCATTTAATCACATAATTATCTCATTAACTTTAACGCTCTTGAGTGTGGACTTATATACACCCCCAGGTGTATTAGTTTAACACGGGAGATTTTGTCGTGACGAAGAGCCGTAATTAACTGACCAGTTGAGCCATATCGCATTAAAATCGCTATCGATATGTCCTCGATATTATCGCGATTTGGCTCAGCTTGTCAGTGATCTACGGTCTCTTTGTAGTAAATGCCGCTCCATCTGAAAGCAGGTGAAGGTGATTTACTACTAATCAATGAACCGGCTTTACTGATTAGATGCGCAGACAATATCGTGCGATATTATCGCCCAGCCCTACTGTAAACGACTTTTGCTTCAGTTTGAAAAACCCCAGAATGTTCTCCATAACAGAGCGAATTGCATCCCGTGTGTGTCTTGTTTCCCATTTCTGTTGTTTCGGTTGTTTCGGTTTTCGATTTCTCTAACCTACATGTAAAACTCGGCGCTTAGCGTCTACGTCACGGCTCTCAGTCCGCCCTCTGTTCGTTGATTGGCCGGTGGAAAACTGAAAGATAGGCCGCTATCTCAGACGGACTACAGGAGCGAAATGAAATTAGCGGAAGTAGGAAGTCTGACGTAGTCAGGCTAGTGATGAACACAGTCGCCGCTCACTTTAAATTAGCTGGGTACAATGTCAGCGCCCTTAGATATATCGGGGTAGCCTGGCTGCGCCCTCCTATGCACTTCCGCTCAATTTCATTTCCCTTCAGTACTACGTCTGGGACTGCTGTGTATCCTTAGGTTTCCAGAAATCAATTTTTTGTAGGACCAATCAGCGAATAGAGGGAGTGGCTGAGAACGATGACGTTGATGTAGCGCGTCAGTTTGAGTTGAGTAATGGCAGCGGAGAAAGTCGTGAGAAAAGCTATTCGATCCGTTGTTGGAAAAGGAACTGCCGAATACAAACTGCCGGCTTTAAATAATACAGAATTTAAAGCCGGATTATTATCGTCTCACCTCTTGTTGCAGAACGGAGGACCACGTGAAGGAGGCAGAAAGGTTGGAAGTTTGTGCTGGGCAGCTCGTGCACTATGACCATGACATTTTGGACGGACGGTTTAGCCTGGTGTTCGGAAGCCCCGAGTTCTGCTGCTAAACTATTGTTGAAGATCCGCTCAGGAGTCATGTCAGTCGCTCATATTCCCAACATAAATTTGCTGATTCTTGTGATGAATAGAACATTTTGAGCCCCTTTGTGCACTCGTGCAGGAGGTTGGTGTGTCAGTTTTACATGTTGTAAATCATACAAAATGGTTGTGATTTTTTTTAAATAATTGTCATAAATAAAAAATGTGAAAACCCATACTTTGAAGACTATATTTGATTTTCAGTTTTAGATGGCAATGGTTAATTTGTTTTAATAAAAAAAAAAACTAAATGCCATATAAAAATGTACAGACACATACTTTGATGACCATAATTAAGGTAATTAAGAAACAATAAGACGTAATATGAAAAATTGTTGTTTATTACACATCTGCAGAAAGAGACAGACTGATCATTCACTGTAACTTACAGCATTTGCGGCAGATCAGAAAACGACCACAGCGGCGTATTTGTAATGATTAGACACAGCTTCGACCGTTGAATGAATATATCACTGTCCTTCGTGTCAAATATACATTTTGAATTAATAATTGTTCAGATGAACAAAACCTGCAGCTCTCGTTGACTGAAATCCCATTGTAAACATAATCCTATGATCATTCAGACTTGTTTCCCAGCCGTTTCGGCGCATGACATACGTCACGACCACACGTTAGCGATTGGCTACAGCAGATTCTAAGTGACTCTGGGCAGATCCAATAGTTTTGAGCTTTTAATAGTGAACCCGCCTACAAGGAAGTAAACGTTTTTCAATGGAGGGAGGCCAGACTCTATGTACAAATGAAATGTACTAGAGTCTGGTTGAACCAGGCTAATATCGGGGTGGAGAGGGTCAATAAACCGTCTAGAGGAGGTGATTATGACAAAAGACTTCTCCATCGGGAAACTTTTTGGATTTATGTCCTAAACACAATATCTCTGTATGGTCTTAATGAAGAGTTTGATATTAAACCATTCTTATAAATATCATTTTTTTGTTTTGTTTTTTGTGTGTGAATGTGGGGTAGCCTAATGTCCCCTAATCATTTTGGGTTTGTTTGTATTGTATGGAATTGTTTTTTCCATTTGAATTTTATGGGTTTGTTGTGGGTTTGTTGAGTATGCTATGAGTGTTTTCTTAATTGTATTATTAGGGGTGGGGATATTAGCTAATCAAATTAATTGAGATCACGGGGTGGGTCAGCTAATTGTGAGACCTACTTATATCCCTGTAAGTAAATGTGTCCACCATTTGCCCAGTGGGGTCAAAAGATTGCTTTTTTTTAATTAAATATGGGCGCATAAGCAGTGTTGCAGACATCATTTTTCTTTTATTACATCATTTCTTCTTGTCCTGCACCTGCCAGAAGGTGGGATGTGCACAGAACTACTCATTTCTAACAAAAGCAATTACCTGTATACCTGCACATTCCTTTCTATACAACATTGGTTCCTAAAGTGTGGGGTGGTTGAGGGTGAAAATACGGAATGAGAACACTAGACAATCAACTACTGGTCAAATTAAGTATGGCACTGACCTTACAGCAACAAAACAATAACTTCTAACTTATATAGGGCCTTTCATACTCATAGTACCTAAAGTCGTTTAACAAATAGGGGTGGGCAGGGCCTATAGCCTATAACTATCCTATTGATGATGAGTTCATAGCCTACTTTATAATTATATAATATGGTCTAGGGCCTACCATTCAGCTGGTTAGAAGGAACAGTTAAAGTTAGCCTAATTAGCAATAGTACAAACATGCTTCAAAGAATGAAAATATACATAGCCAATAATAAAACCGTACTTGATTGATTCATTTTAAACAAGAGCTCTGATCAAATAAATTGAAATGTTTAAAATGGTTAACTGATGAAATATTTAAGATGAAATGATAGATGAAATGAAGGTAACACTTTAGGGAATAAATGTTAGCAATTAACAAAATAACTAACGTCTCATAATCCGCGGTCCCCGCAGGTAACCCGCGGGTTGGATTGGGGCGGGTAGAGAAATTGTAACTTTATTTGCGGGGCGGTTGGGGCGGGTTATTAACTTTTTTTTCAATCCATGTATGTTGTGTGCAATTTCCAGCCAGAAATCAGGTTCTTTGATAAGTTTATAATACAAAGGCTGTAGCACTGTAACTTGCGTGTCACGTGACACGTCACGAAAGCGATGCGCCAAGCAGCTCCCGCCGACAGCCAGACAACAAACACAGAGAAAAGAGAAGATTGACCAGACATGTTTGTGGGGGGTCCACGAAAAAGGAGGACAGTGGAACGTCTCAAAATATAACTGCTTTCCTTAAAAGTAGTAAATTACCAGCACATGTCAAGTTCGAGGTCACAGACGCTAGTGTTGAATTGTGCTGTCGAGATCTGCGGCCCTTCGACATAATATCTGGAGATGGATTTCATTCCGTAGCCCAGTGTCTAATTAACATTGGTTCACGTTATGGACGTGTGGATGCCAGCAGTGTATTCCCTCACAGGCAAACTGTTTGCGACAGAGCCAAAGCGACCACGCAAGAAAAAAAAAGAAATCTTTTCAAAGAGGATAAATAAAGCTCTAGATTGTGGCATAGCTATAACCACTGACATGTGGACCGATCAGTTCAACAAACGAGCATACACGGCGTTTACTGGTCACTTCATTAATGACGACTGGAAATTGGAGAGCCGTGTCATAAGCACAGCTGAATTTGACTCTACTCTCAAAAAGACAGCGCACAACATCCACGATCAAATTATTAAGGAGCTGCATGACTTTGGCATTGAACCTGCTCATATGTCTAAAGTAATGTTTGTTAAGTGACCAAGGCGCAAACATAAAAACTGCCTTTCGCAACTACAGTATAAGTGGATTCCGTGCACAGCCCATATCATTAACATCGTTCTCAAACACACATTTGATGTAAAAGAGACCACGCCAACATACATGCGGGACCTATGACATATCTGAAAAAATCCGGCACTGTAGTACAGCTCCCACACACCGTGACACAAGAATGCGAAACCCGGTGGAATAGTAAAGTTGCGATGATGCAGTCAGTCAGTAAACAGTACCGTGAAATCCAACAGGCCTTGCAGGAGAAAGATCAGCTCCACAGAATGGATGGCATTCAACTGGATGTGTTAAACACAGTTACTGAGTTTTTGTTGCCTTTTAAAACTGCGAGTGAAGAGATGGAGGGTGATGCATATCCAACTATTCAGCTGGTCGTACTTTGGTTTTTTAAAGTGAAGAAACACTGCGAGCCCCAATTCGGTGATCCGGAATACATGGTTTATATTCGGGCACAGGCAACGCAGCTGTTAAAAGAGAAAATGTCCATCAGCGTCACCCACAAGCTTGGAACATTTTTTTTGTCCCCGTTTTAAGTCCTTGAAGATGTTTCAAGTGGAGGAGAGAAACGCTGTGTACGACCAGGCCAGAAGACTTGTCAGGGAATTTGACAGTGCGCCGCTTACACCTGCAGCAAGTGTGAGGGAGACAGAGCCGGTGCCTCGAGGTGAGTGAGTAGTAGCACCAGCAAATAGATAGGGCTATAATTAGCCAGGGTCTTGCGTTTAAACTTTTAGCTACAGTGGTCATTGTATGTTTAAAGGGGTCATGAACTGGCTTTTTAAAGTTTATCATATTGTTGTCTGAGGTCAACTTATAACGTTCGCTTGGTTTTTGCATTCAAAAACATCAAAATGAACAAGTAATAGGCTATTTTGTACCCAGGTTGTGAGCCTACCTAAAAAACAGTCGGTTTTTATGGGCGTGTCGCACTAAAGACTTGGAAGTAAACACCCACTGCTGCAAGTGGAGAACAGTTTTGCATTTTATGAGTTTAACTCACCCGTCGGCGGTGCACATGGGGGAAAACGTCCAATGTAAAATGGCAACCGGATTCGCCCATACATGTTCGACCCAGAGTCCGTGATGTGTTGCACAATTCCTGTCAGATACAATATAGACGGCACAGCACCGTTCTTTACTCTTAATCGGTCTGCAAATCCAGTCTTGTTTACAAAACAATCCTCAGTCAAATGAAGCGAACAGATGACGATGTTTTACCCTCATCAGCTGGAATGTCATTAAAAATAAAGTTTATCCATGCAGTTCTATTGGAATCCACAGGAAGCTTATGCAGCGACTGTCTTGCACAACCAGGCACAGCACAATATTCTGTATTGCTCAGTAGCTCGATCCAGTTTGTCATCACAAGGTAAGCATGTACATGTATGTTACTTAAGGCGGGCATACACTGTGCGATTTTCGTCCGATTTTGAGCCGAATTCTTACTCGTGCGACTCTTTTTCGTGTCGGACCGATTTTCAGCTTTGTCGTGCGTCGTTTGTCGTGCAGTGTTCGTGCAGTGTACAGGGAGAAACGAGAGGCGATTAACCTCTCACGATTGACAATCGGATGGTCGGATGAATTTCTGGCATGTCAGAAATTTTGGTCGCTCCTCGTGACTATATCGCACTGTTGAAGCAAAGCTACGAACCGATTGCCCTAAACTCAGTGTTTTTTCCCTCACTGCACCTGCGCAAAAACAGAAGTTTAACCATTTCATCTGCGGCAAAAATAAAATAAAAACGAAAAGAGGGAAATCTAAGTTCTGTAGTTCAAACTAGCTACAAATTACTGTTGCTTACCTCCAGTTCGTGTTGCAAAATAGATAATATATTACCCACCGTCTTCCAAGCCACCTGCGATGTAACACCTTTTTTATTAATTTGTCAAACAATGTTTTTGAAATAAACCTGTTTTTAATTTTCATTGATGATTAATTATGGCAATGTTCGAACATATTAAAGACTGTAAATAGTTATTTTATATGCCTATAATTCATTGAAATCGACCTAAATGTTTTAGACAATTTTTAATGAGTAAGATTATGTAATATTTTATTATCCTCACAGCACGTTGGTTATGTGCTGGGAAAATATTGCGTGGCAAATTAATTATAATAGCGGCTCAATTTAATAACAAAATTAGCCTATAGGCCTCCACTAATAATGATAATACAATAATGCTAGGCTAATAATAATTAAATGCAGAAATTGAAAATGCTAAATCATCTAGATATTGATAGCAGATGCTTGTTTTGACAATGTCCCTGGATACATACACGTAAATATGCGAAATCCAGGGGGTTATCGCAGATATTACACGTATAGTGTGAGCAGTGAAGTTGCAGCTCGATGATCGGACCGTACAGTGTGAGCACATAAATCCTGAACTTTGGCTTTGCATCGCATGCGATTTACTCGTTGAGTGTGAGTAGGTACCTTGCTGAAATCGCACAGACATCGCACAGTGTATGCCCGCCTTTAGCTAAGTGTGTAATGCGCTGATCGGTGGGCGGGGCTAAACCTGATTTGTTGAAGCAGGCGTTGATCTTCTTCTGCGGGTGGTGTTTTATCCTCTTTGTCGTCATAGTTCCCCACTCGTTTTCAGAGGCTGGTGTCAATAAAAGCTTTTATTGGACTAACAAGGACGTTTTCAGTTCTGAAACTTACAGCATATTATTATAATATGATGACCTCTTAGATGTCAAAAGCTCAAGGAAAATTTTATTTCTCAGTTCATCACCCCTTTAAAATGTTAAATATTGTTATTTTTAATTTTTAGTTGATGAAGTCGAGATGAGTTTAGTGAGTGGGAGGATGATAGTGAAGAAGTTGCCTAGAGAGACAAGGTTCAGCACTACATTGAGGGCCAGTTCTTCTGGGATGGAGAGGACATTCTAAGCTTCTGGGAGTGGCAGTCAATTGCCTTTCCTGTGCTTGCCAAGGTGTCAAAACTGATTCTCTGTATCCCGGCCACAAGTGCATCAAGCGAGCGCACATTCAGCTGTGCTGGCCGGGTGCTGGAGCCTTGGCGAAATAGATTAAACCCCGGTACAGTGGATGCCATTCTTTTTTTGCACAGCGAACGTAAAAACGTTAAATGAACATTTCCTTGTGTTAAATAAAACAAAACTTCAGCGGTTGTAGCAGACTGTAAACTGTTGGCCTAAATCTGAAAAAAAAAGTTTAGCCTATTAGCCAACAAACGCTGCTTTGTAAGTGTTTAAAAATGTTTATCATTATTTGATTTGATTATTTTTGAACTGATTTATTAATTATCGTCTGTTGTTGCCAGTTTACAAGCACTTTAAGACTGAAATAAAGGCTGTTTTCTTTTACATTAACTTACAATTCCGAGTGTCTATTTAATGGTCACGTTTGCGGGTACGGGCGGGGCGGGTTGTAAAAATAGATACAGTGGGTGCGGGGCGGGCCAAATAATTTAATAAAAGCGGGACCCGCAGGTTGGAAAAAAAGCCGACCCGCGCATCACTACTAATCACTAATTTCCATATACTCAATGAATATTTATTTTTGGTAAATCCTTAATAACCTAAATATTCAAGGTTACTGATATAATGTACAGTAAGGCCAACAGTTTATAGCTATCCATTACACTGATGACTCAATGTGTCTTACCGGCTTCTTATTGGAAAAGTAAGACATTGAGTGCAAAGAACACTACAAAAATATTAAATAAGGTAAATGGCAATAGCTCTTATACAATTACACCGTTGTTACGTACATATTGTTGTCAACATGTCTTACCTGCTTGATGAAGTCCGAAAAGGAGGAAGTCGTGATTTTTTTTTTTATTCAAGCGGGAGTTTTTAACATCATCATTAATGGCCATTTTTCCCAGAATTTCCACAGCTGGAAAAACATGCAAGTTTCACATTTGAGGGTATCAATCATGTGAAGTAGTTATTAAACTTTAGCAAATTACGGTGACGTCACGTGACGTCTTCCATTCGCATATTTTTTTCTTTCTGTCGTGTGGTTCTCACGTTTGGAGAGGTTATGCACTAATAATGTATTATACCGAACACAGCAACATTTTTCTTCTCAGAATTAAAAGTATAACATTACAAATGCAGCGAACACATACGTCTCCTAATCTGTAAGCACTAAGGTGCTAACCTTTGGCACTGAAGTTACAGGAGTTTCTTCTCATTGCTATAGCTGTTGTAGTTTTGCTGTCCTTACCGCTGTATTTTGTAGATATTGCAGTTCAAAATGTCTGTGTTTTGTTTCATAATGTCGTTTGACATTTCAACATGAACTGTAATCTGGTATCAATCCAGACTGTAGAAAGTGGAAAATCATGTGTAATCTCCTGAACATAGTTAATCACTTAATTTTACAACATTTTATAACATTTTAAATGTATTTATTTGAGAAAAAAATCAAAAGAACTGTACAAGTGTGGTGGTTTTTAATTAGATACAATTTATTTAAAAAAGCTTTTGAAAAACATTGAGACAACTCCAACAAAGCAAGTTGGATCATCTTGTCTGGACCCTACAGAACATACTACAGCCCATGTCTTGCTGTTTTATTCACCTCTGTTTTTATCTGTGATAAAGACTGTGTAGCACTGTTCTCCAGGTGTTGAATAAAAATACTGGCTAAACTGTATTTTACGTTTTTCTGTTGTATGACATCTGTGTTTAACATCGAACTCTATCAATAACATAATTTATAATTCATAATTCATTGATTGATGTTTACAGTCCTGCAGAAATATTACTGTCCATGGTACTGAATCCATCAGATTATTGACAAGTACTCAGAAAATATGACAGCAAACATGATGTTTATTTTGTGTGTGGATTTTGGAATAAACTGCTGCTTCAATGTAAATGTAGTAAGAGACTTATCAACATTCATCAATATATTGCTTTCTAAAAATCACATTACTTGAATGACTTCTCTAGGCTTGCATCTAGCATCTAGGTTGCAGGTTAAGGGACCACTGGCATTACAATATTTTTTTCAGAATAATATGATTGTGGTCAGTGTTGGGGAAGTTACTTTTAAAAAGTAGTGTTTGCTCGTTATTCGTTACTTTTTTAAAAAGTAATCCGTTACTTTACTTAGTTACCACCTTTGGAAAGTAACTTTTTACGTTACTCGTTACTTTTACGTTATAAAAGTATACTTTTATGTTCCTTGAATCGCGTCTTGATAGCCTAGGAGGACGAAATAATATAGAAGACAAGCTTAGTTTTCAGAAATGCCTCTCTATAGCACGCATTGTGTATTATCGTGCAATTTATACGTGAAAATGAGTTTTCACTTACGCAGTTCATTTGCGTGTAATACACACGACACGAACCCCACACCACAAATTCTACCCAAACGTATAATACACACGCACCCCAAACCACTACTAAACTAACCAATCCATGCGTAAGTGTGATCGGGTTGACATGACTCACTCTATCAAGGGAGAAGAAAAAAATGATATTTTGAGAAAAAATATATAGCCTAGCCTATATTTTGTTTAAAAGTACACATTTCAAGCTATATGAAGAGCTCTTTTCCAAAACGCGATAAACGGCATTTTTTTTTAAATGAGTTTGTCGTGTCATTCTGCTGTGGACAGAACCCTTTCGCTGCTCCATCAAAGTTTCATGCCAAATCGCTATATATCCTTGTTTAAAATGTACTGCAAGATACAGTTTCTTTCCAAAACGCGATAAGCGCCAGCCCTGTTTTTAGCCAAAACGCGATAAATCCTCGAATTCGATGAGCGTTCTACGCAATCCAGCAAGGCGGCACTCTGAACAGAGGTTTGTTTATGTTCATTCATTCCTCAAAATCAGTCCTAGTTTTCTAGTAGACTAGAAGTAGATCATTTAAGCCACTTGTCTAATCAGTATTCACATATTGATTTAATTAAATGGGAGAGAAACCATGAGCGTATTTAATTGACTATTCCGCATCTCGCATGCATAAAGCTTGCCACAAAGAACCGGCAAAAGTAATGATTATGCATGAAACATTTTAATTGTTTATTAATAAACTAGTGTTTTCTGTCAGTGTCAGCAGCAAAGACAAAGTTGATGATGCTTAGGCTACTTATCTTGCCATCTTCGCAGTAAAGGCGTAGGCCGCGTACTTCGAATTAGCCTACATACGCAGAGAGTTGCCAATTTATTTTCGTTTTTAATTGTTTTGTTTAAAATTATACATTTAAAGCTTTCTGTAGCTTAGTTCTCAGGTGTGTGAGGCAACTAGCATCGTGGTGTTTCGGTTCATAATATGAGACGCGCTCCGGTTCAGCGTGTGTCCTGATTATAGGCTATTGTCTAATATTTGCTTCTAGTGTTTTAATCCAGTCAATTTGTTGATGAAACATTTATTAAAATGAATATACAATTTATATCAAACGAAATTTACAAGCTTTCTACAAAACAAAACTTAATAAGTGGTCAAAATCGTGTCTGACCCACTCCAAATATTTTCCGATATTGGGCAGCTTTTGAATTTTGATCCTATCTTACTCATCTCATGCGGTTCCCTTTTCATAGCCTACTCAACGTAGATGAAATAATAAAAATAAGTAACGTAATATTATTAAACACAAAAGTGAAACCTATAGCCTATATTTATTTTATGTTTTTTTTACTTAGCCTATATTTAAGCGTCACCGCTTTGCTCACATGCTATGTAGTGTGCATGTGCTGGAGGGGCGCCCATCCCTTTTTTGAATATGTCGTTATCATTATTGATAATTTTTTAATTATTAGTTTTTTCATGCATATGTTGTATTTGTTTGAGGTTTGACACTTTACTAAAATGACTTTACTAAAAATGATAAAAAATGGATGGATTTATAGCGTTTTGAAAAAAAAAATAAAATTAACTTTTAATTTATCATTAACAATATTGTTGTTTGATTTAATAATCATTGTTAAAAATGTTCAGACTGAACAAATAAAACATTTCAACAGTTACATCCCTCAAAAATTACCGTTGGCTGCTTCTCGCTTGCCATGATTGCTCTGCTACAGCCTCTGTCCGTTGCTACCGTGTGGAGCTTGTGAGTATTGCGCGCGCAAGCGCTCAGCTGGGAAAAAAAGTGTCGCTGTCAAATTTTTCCATGGGGAAAGTAACGTTGCGCCGAATTTAAAAAGAAACTTCATTTCGTTACCAATTTTTTAGTAGTAACGCGTTACACTACTTTTTACCCGAACAAGTAGTTACGTTACTGTAACGCGTTACTTTGTAACGCGTTACACACATCACTGATTGTGGTATACTTAAAGTGTGATAGGTATTGCCAGTATTCAACATGTAGTCATAACAACATGTAGACACAAGTCAGTCTGATCACTAGGAAATTACTACAACCATTGGAATTAATATAAAAAAACACTATAGGTAAATTACAGGTTATTACATAAACATATGTAATAAACACATGTAATGTTCATTACATAAATAAATTTGATAATTACACAGTAAGAGGTTATTGTCAAAATTTCACCTGTAGTAGGTCAGCTTGGTCACTAGGAAAGCACTACAGCCCTTGGAACGGGAAAAAAAAATGTTTAACGGAATATATATATAAAAGGATATTATAAAAGGATATATAATTAAATTGAAGAGACAGGGACCAGGGACAGGGACTACTGTGTGGACAGGTTATGATTTCTTGGTTAATGTCAAGTTGCCATGACAAAGACATTTCTGTCTTTGTTAATGTCAAGTTGTCATAATCAAGACATTTTTTGTCTTTGTTAATGTCAAGTTATCATAACAAAGACATTTTTGTCTTTGTTAATGTCAAGTTGTCATAACAAAGACAATTTAAACAATGTCAACTTTGCATTAAAAGTGTCATAATTTACCAAATGACACTTAATGACAACAGTCAAAAACATTCATTAAGACTACTTCATGTTCATGACAGGTGTTATGTCATGTTTATGACAGTGTCATGTCAGTCTTATGCACACCCCTTCAAATAAAGTGTTACCGAAATCTGTCCATACTCTGGAAGTGAACTGAGGTCCCCTGTCTGATACAATATCTTCACGTAGTCCATAGAATTTAAACACTTGGTTGCACAGGAGTTCGGCTGTTTCGAAGGCAGTGGGAAGCTTGGTGAGGGGAACTAGTCGACAGGCCTTGGAGAATCGATCCACTATGGAGAAGATGGTGGTGGAGCCTTGAGAATTGGGTAGGTCGGTGATAAAGTCAATAGCAATGTGTGACCATGGTCGTTGAGGTGTTGAGAGAGGACGTAAAAGACCAGCAGGTAATTTCCGGATTGATTTGGAGGTTTGACAGTTGATGCAATTTTGAACATGTTTGATGGTATCGGATGCAAGGGTGGGCCACCAAAATCGATTTTGGAGTAATTGAATAGTGGCAGTGATCCCAGGATGACCGGAACTTGGGGTTGAATGGACTTGGTCGAGGAGACGGGGCCGTAGTGTTTCTGGTACAAAGAGGAGGTTTGCTGGACATTCAGTGGGGGTAGGAGTCTGAAGATTTGCTTATTGGCTCTCAGTTATGATATCCCACTGGACAGGGGCTACTAAAAGATTCTCCTGAAGGATACTTTCAGGATTGGAGTTCTGGGATGTCTCTTCAGATTGACGGGAGAGGGCATCAGCTTTGGTGTTCTTGGTGCCTGGACGATATGTAACAGTGAAATTGAATCTGGTGAAAAACAGAGCCCATCTAGCTTGACGGGGGTTGAGAGGTTTGGCAGATCGTAGGTATTGCAGATTTTTGTGCTCAGTGAGAATGATGAAAGGTTCAGACGCTCCGTCCAACCAGTGACGCCATTCTTCTAGGGCTAACTTCTTGGCTAAAAGTTCACGGTTCCCAACATCGTAGTTACGTTCGGCTGAGGAAAGTTTGCGGGAAAAGAAAGCACACAGGTACATCTTGGTTGGATTTCCTTGTCGCTGTGATAATATGGCTCCTACTCCTGTATTGGAAGCATCTACTTCTACGATGAACTGACATTCTGCATCTGGGTGACGTAGATGGGTTCTGTAGTGAAGCGTGTCTTCAATTCTTGGAATGCTTGTTGTGCTTCGGGGTTCCACGATATACGAGAGCTGTGTCGTCTGGTTAGAGCTATTAGAGGAGTGGCTATGAGACTGAAGTTTCTGGTGAATCTTCGGTATAAATTTGCGAATCCCAAGAATCTTTGCAGTTCTTTTATAGTCTGTGGTTATGGCCAATCCAGTACTCCTTTCACCTTCTTCTCATCCATTGCTACTCCCTCCTGACTGATAATGTAACCCAGAAAAGATATGCTTGCCTGATGGAACTCACCTTTTTCCATTTTGCCATAGAGATGATATTGAATTAGTCGTTGGAGAACGGATCTGACATGGTGAATGTGCTCCTTCAGTGAGTTTGAGTATATCAAGATATCATCAATGTACACGATCACCCATTTGTCCAGCATATCACGGAAAACATCATTCATGAAAGCCTGGATGACGGAAGGACTGTTAGACAAACCAAAAGGCATAACCAAGTACTGGTGGAAAAGGCAGTTTTCCATTCATCACCTTCACGTATGCGAATCAGGTTGTAAGCGTTGCGCAAGTTGAGCTTGGTGTAGTATTTGGCCTGACGAAGCTGTTCTAAGGCGGCTGGAACAAGAGGTAGAGGATAACGATATGTGACAGTGACGTCATTTAATCCTCGACAGTCAATGCATGGTCTGAGTCCCCTGTCCTTTTTTTTCACAAAGAAAAAAGTGCCTGGTGAGGTAGAAATGCGAATGAAACCTTTAGCAAGCTCTTCTATATATTGTTTCATGGCCTCAGATTCAGGTTTAGATAGGGGAAAAATTCTTCCACTTGGGAGAGTGGCACCGGGAATTTAATCAATGGCACAGTCCGTTGAGCGGTGTTCAGGGAGTTGTGAAGCTTTTTCTTTTCTGAAGGCTTCAGTGAGATCAGCATAAACAGAAGGTAAGTTTCCCAGTTCGTGGACTGATGTGACAGATTCTGGTGTTGAACAGGTTACTCGTATGACTTTGGACAGACAGCAGTTGTTACAAGTCTCATCCCAATGAGTTATTTGACCTTCTCTCCAGGAGATGTGAGGGTTATGGGTTTGAAGCCAGGGATGACCAAGAATGATGGAATGATGTGGAGCACGAATGACAAAAAACTGGATGTACTCAGAGTGAAGAGATCCAACGTGCATTTGGACTTTCTCTGTTACACACTGGATCTTACCCTCTCCGATGGGATGTCCATCTAGCGCCTCCACTGTCAAGGAAGTATGACAAGGATTTAATTTGAGATCACATTGCTTGGCAAACATCTGTGAAATGAAATTTCCCGCTGCTCCAGAGTCTATCAAAGTTGTAGTATCAATAATTTGATCTTGTGTGGTCAAACGAATTGGAAGAGTGAAACAGGATGCAGAATTTTGAGATTTACTTTGCGGACTCACCGATTGATTACGATTAGAAAGTCGGACCGGACAGCAGAGTTTCATGTGTCCGGGTTGTCCACAATACATGCACAGCCGATTCTCCAGTCTACGTTCGTTCTCGTTCCTCTGTAGTAAGATGCGTGAATCCAATCTGCATAGGTTCGTGAGCGGTTGCTGCCTCGAGTAACGGACTGGTGCCCGGGTGGTGCGTCTGGACCGCATGAGATTGTCGACTTGAATGGCAAGAGCGATATATTCGTTCAAGTTCTTTCCCTCATCACGACAGGCTAATTAGGACTGAAGTTCAGCGGTATGTCCCTTCCTGAAGAGAGTTTTCAAGGTATCCTCGACCCAATTAGTTTATGCAGCGAGTGTGCGAAAAGTGAGAGCATATTCAGCAGTGGTTTTCCTTCCTTTTGAGATTTAAGAGTTGTTCTCCTGCATCTCCTCCTTCTGTGTTATGTTCAAAAACTTGGCGAAACTGTTGAATAAATTCTTGAAATGAGGTACCTTCTGGTCTCCAGACGGCCGTAGCCCACTCCAGTGCTCTGCCGGTGAGCAGGGAACAAACAAATGCAATACGACTGGCATTAGTGGAATATAGTGCTGGTTGTTGGTCAACGAAGAGCGTGCATTGTAAAAGGAAACCTTTCCATTTAGTTGGGGTACCGTTGGGGTTGCTTTCCCTGGAAACTTATCAGGGAAAGCAAGTCGTGGATTAACTGCTGTACTCACAGTATCAGAAGGGTCACTTGGTGGGGGTGGTGTAGCGAGAGCGTTTGGTACATTACCAACAGCGGTGCGAAGCTCCTGCATCCTTCGTACGAGTTGCTCAGTGAGGGTAGTCAGATGACTAAGCTGTTGATGGTGCAGGTTCAAACGAGAAGCTTCGTTTGTGAGTTCAGTGGTCAATTGCATGACAGCTGCTGGATTAGGTGGCGAAGTCTTCTGTAATGATTCACTTGACTCAACAGAATCAATTTGCAGCTTTACTTGGGAAGGTCGTACAAGCAGGGTCAAACGGGGCAGACAGAGCAATGCAGGCAAAACAACAGGGGTAATCCAAATAACAGGCAGAGTTCAGGGCAGGCAGCAATAATCAAAGTTCAGTTCAGTTTCAGTTCAGTTTCAGTTTATTAGCCATTTGCAGTATGACAGTGCAAAAAGTCTCTCAAGGTGCAATGTCACACAAAGGACATAACGTATGACAGACAAGCAAATGCCGCATACAAAAAAACTAAAAAATGAAATACTGTACAATAAAATCCATAATACTAAAAACCTAATTTTAAAGTGCTTTGTTTAAAGTGATCACAGCTTGGGGAAAGAAACTGTTTAAATGGCGATCAGTAGTGCATTTGATAGAGCGGTACCTTCTCCCCGAGGGAAGCATCTGAAAGGATGCCCGTGCAGGGTGGCTCGAAGTGTCATTAACAAATTTTAAAGCTCGTTTTATTAGTCTAGCTTTGTATGTTACCTACAGGAGCGGCAAAGTACAGCCAATAGTCCTGCTGGCTGAGCGAACCACTTTGTTCAAGGCTTTCTTCTCTTTCAGGGTGAGATTACCAAACCAAACAGTAATACAACTAGTTAAAACACTCTCAATTACACAATAATAAAAATTCAGAAGAATCTTAGTATTTTGAGTGAACTCTCGAAGCCTACGTAAAAAGAAGAGGCGCTGTCTCGCTTTCTTAGCAATGATTGTTGTATTTGAGCTCCAGTTCAAATCATGAGTAAGAGTCACGCCTAAAAAAGTACATTCCTCAACAATCTGCACATTGGACTCATGAATGGTTATAGGCACCTGATTCCTATTATAACAGAAATCAATATCAAGTTCACAAGTATTCAAAAGCAAGTTATTTTCCTTACTCCATTGAACAACATTCTCCACCTCCTTGCGATAATGAGATTCATTATTTGAACTGATCAGCCCAATGACTGTTGTATCATCTGCATATTTGATTATCACATTATTAGCATTTGATGCTTCAAGGTCATGTGTATACAATGTGAACAATAGGGGGCTCAAAATACACCTCTGAGGAGAGCCAGTACTAACATACAATTCGTCTGAAATACAGCCATTAATTTTAACCCTTTGTGGTCGACTAGTAAGAAAATTAAATATCCATTTACAAATTGCATCGAGTCCAAGACAAAGCAATTTTTGAACAAGCTTTGTTGGGACCATTGAATTAAAAGCTGAACTATAGTCAATGAATAGCATCCGAGCATATGATTTTTGTACATCTAGATGCTTATAGACAGAGTTCAAAGCAAAGCAAATGGCGTCATCAACACTTCTGTTTTTCTTATATGCAAATTGTAAAGGGTCCACAGACACAGGAATTTGATTTTTAATAAAGTATAGCACAGTCCAAGTCAGGCCAGGCAGATAACAATCGTAGAAATATAAACATTCCAAGATCAAAAACCAGATAACCAGAAACCGGGAATAATGTCAGGATCTGGGGTACTTCTCTGTTCTCTCTCACCTTCATACTACCACACACCCTTAGGGGGCTTTTACACTGGGCTCGTTTGCTGCGGTCCGAGCCTGAGCGCGTTTGTTCCTGGTGCCCCCCGCAGCGTTGGTCTAGTTTCACACTCAACTTGATTCTATCGAACCCTGGCGCGTTTGTGTGCATCTTACGTCATCGCAAACGTGCGCGTCGCATGATAGAAAGCAGAACGTGGTTAAATATTGTGTTTTTTTATTAATTTGCTGCTATTATGAGCAGTTGAGTGAACAATACAGGTTCACTGTGCATGTGTGTCACATAAGGTGGACTTCTGCTGCATGCAAACGGACTCTTTTGAGGAGACAGTGGATTTCCAAATGTGTTGCTCTGATTCCACGCGCAATGCACGAATACACGAATACACAGCAGGCTTAAGGCCATTGCACACTGAGTGCGAAATTCGCATCCGAAATTTTCGCTCGTTAAAAAAAATTTGACCTCACGTTATGTCAATCACGCTTGCACACCGCCTCCGAAACTTTCGTCCGAATTAATCGGATCGGGTTCGATTTTCTGCGTTTTTTCGCATCCAGAGCCAGCATTTTTAGAGGTCTTTTGACAATTCAGGGCCGGGGGGAGCTCGTCCTCAAATCACTGCACATATGCGCCGTGCTTTCAGTTTCAGTTTTCAATTCGATCAAGTGTTTATGTTCTCTTCTCTATATTGGATTATGAAATTAATAAACCCCCCCTTTTAATCAGATTGAATTAGGATCGAATAAGGTGTGATTGATCAGCCAATTCGATAACTAATGTATTATTTGGGTACAGTATATATATACACACAATAGCAGCCTACACAGCTGTTATGTCTGCCCAGCGCTTCCACCGGGCCGCGCGCGGGTGTGTGTTTGTGTGTATGTCCATACCTTAGACACACACTGCCAGTCTCCGTTCATAATCGATTTTGGTTCACGGAAATTGGTGGTCTTGTTTTTGATATGTGGCTCCAGAATCGCTAGCAAAGTATCAAACTGTCCCACTGACATTCTGAGGTAAATTTTGAATCGCTCAGGATAAATTCGCAACTCCTTGATAAGGTGATAAGAATGCTTGATAAGAACTCTCCTTCCTCTCGACGCAATATTTTCTCTTTCTTCTCTTTTCAATAAGAGAGAGGGCAACAAAATCATCCTGACTGCTTGACGAATCCATTTGGTATTTTTGCGTTTTCTTCACGCAAAGGTTTAATAAATACGCAACGGACTCGCTGTGCAAGGTTTCTATGTGTGACGAATTTTTAGGCTGACGAACACGAAAATACGCACACGAAAATTTCGTACTCAGTGTGCAATGGCCTTTACTCTCGCTCGTATCCAAGGTAAATCAACACTATCATCCCTTACAAGTGTTTTATTTAACTGAATACATCACAATAAGCTAAAACGCATTCGCAGGGTACTTTACTTCCTGAACAAGTGCGCGCCCGAATCCGTGTTGCTTTCACATTCACGCGAACCGAGGCATGGTTCGGAAGCAACCGAACTCAGACCACCTCCTCCAGGTAGTCTCGGGTTCGGTACCCCAGTGCGCACCCGGGTCCCATGACAGCGTTCACATTAGCAATTTTTCATGAGAACCGTGCCCCGTTCCGAACTAAACTGCCAGTGTGAAAGCCCCCTTAATTACACACTTATCTCTCGCACTCTCCAGCGCACACACTTACTGCCAGGTTTCACCTGCTGATCATCACAATCAGCGTCTTATCTTGTCTCGTCAAAATCTTGTCTGATTACTCAGTCTACTTCTGCTGTTTGTTCTCTCTGTTCTATGTCGGATTATTGTGTGTATAACGCTCTCTCATTTTGTCTCTTACCTGTGTCTTGTCTTGTGTAGCAGTATACGCCTTGTTGTCTCCTGTTTGCCTGCGTCCTGCTGTGGTGAGCCGCATCCACAACTCTCTCTGCTCAGCTGCCTTCTTCATGGACCATTCACGCTGAGAGTATTTCTCTTCTAGTTCTGAGCTATCTGAAAGCTGATTTTTGTTGGACATTAAAGACTTTGCTTTGAACTCCTTTCGCTTTTGGATTCTTTTGTATCACTTCTGACAGAATAATCCGACCAGTATGGATCCAGTAAAGGAGGAATCTTTTTTTTCTGCTGTAGAGATCTAGGGAGTGATGTTGGGTCGGCACGAGCAATTATCTGCTGCCAGAGATCCTTGGTCGCACATAGGTTTGGATTTTGTTACTGGTCTTCCGTCATCGGGCGGTAACACTGTTATTCTTACTATAGTCGACCGTTTTTCTAAGGCTGCTCATTTTATTCCGCTTCCCAAACTACCGTCTGCCCGAGAGACCACCCAGATTGTGGTAGATCACGTATTTAAGATTCATGGTCTTCCTTTGGACATTGTGTCTGACAGAGGGCCCCAATTCGCCTCTCAGTTCTGGAGGGAGTTCTGCCGACTGATTGGGGCGTCCCCCAGTTTGTCGTCAGGATTCCATCCCCAGACCAATGCACAAGCCGAGCAGACAAATCAGATACTCGGACGTATGTTGCGCAGCTTAACTTCTCAGAGTCCAGCATCCTGGTGCAACCAGCTTGCCTGGGCCGAATATGTCCATAACTCGCTTCCTTCGTCCGCCACTGGGTTATCTCCGTTTGAGAGTTGTCTCGGTTACCAACCTCCACTTTTCGCTTCCCAAGAGGCTGAGACTTCCGTGCCATCTGTTCAGGCTTTTATTCATAGGTGCAAGCGTACTTGGAGGAGAGTGAGATCTGCGTTGTCATTCTAGGGCGCGCACTCGTAGAGCTGCTAATCGTCGTCGGGTTAAAGCCCCTCCTCCCAGAGTCTGCCCATTCGCAAGGGCGCCAGAAAGCTCATGCCCCGTTTTGTTGGTCCTTTTGCTATTCTGAAGGTTCTTAGTCCGGTAGCTGTCAAATTGAGATTATTTCGTCAGTTACATCGGGTACATCCTGTTTTTCATGCGTCATGTATCAAGCCGGTCATTCACGCCCCCACCCGTCCCGCCCTGCCCCCCCGCCTCTTGACGAGGTGGATCCCATTTACAGAGTCCGCGAGCTGCTTGACGTTCGTCCTCGGGGGCGTGGTCACCAGTTCCTGGTAGACTGGGAGGGCTACGGTCCTGAGGAGAGGCGGTAGATTCCGGCCCGGGACGTCCTGGACCATTCTCTCATCGAGGATTTCTATCGGTCCCGCCAGTCCTCTTCCTCCCCTTGAGGGAGGGGTACTGTCAGGATCTGGGGTACTTCTCTGTTCTCTCTCACCTTCATACTACCACACACACTTAATTACACACTTATCTCTCGCACTCTCCAGCGCACACACTTACTGCCAGGTTTCACCTGCTGATCATCACAATCAGCGGTCTGCTGCTTTGCGCTCTCACCTGTGTCTTGTCTGATTACTCAGTCTACTTCTGCTGTTTGTTCTCTCTGTTCTATGTGGGATTGTTGTGTGTATAATGCTCTCTCATTTTGTCTCTCTAAGGAATCTTACCTGTGTCTTGTCTTGTGTAGCAGTATACGCTTTGTTGTCTCCTGTTTGCCTGCGTCCTGCTGTGGTGAGCCGCATCCACAACTCTCTCTGCTCAGCTGCCTTCTTCATGGACCATTCACGCTGAGAGTATTTCTTTTTTAGTTCTGAGCTATCTGAAAGCTGATTTTTGTTGGACATTAAAGACTTTGCATTGAACTCCTTTCGCTTTTGGATCCTTTTGTATCACTTCTGACAAATAAACGCTCAGAAATGATCACCAAGGCAAATCAAGACTTCGCAGAGAAGTGGTGAGTGGAGGTGTCTTTTATGTGTATGTGTAAATGTGGTGCAGGTGTGAGGCGCAATCAGTCCCAGGTAAGAGGCATTATGGGAATTTGAGTTCAAAGCCAATGGTTAATATTCCGGAGGAGGCTCCCTCTGGTGGCGGAGAGGAGATGGCCTCCTCTGTAACACGCATGAAGTTCCCAACTAGCTGTCTTCTAGAAAATTCTGTTTTTCTTTCGTTGTTTTCTCTCCACACATCAATCAGACCTCTCTCCATTATTTCTTTCAATACTCTTCTCCCTACATTTGTTTTAAAAACCATACCATCAGCCTTGTCTATTTTACTAAAAACAGTAACAGTAAATTTTATCATTATAAACTTTGATTGCATTAATTTCTACATTTTCTCTCAATAAAATGGCTACTCCCCTTCCCAACCTTCCATCTCCATTATTAAAACATTTGTCCCTTTCATTTCTGTTTCATCTCATCCATTAGTTTGTTTCTTGTAATACAATAATATCTTGTTCTTTACATATTTGATTTACCATTTCAAGTTTCCCTTTATTCGTTAAATCCCATGCATTCAAACTCACCAAATTTAACACCATACCAGTAAAAAGTAAATAACTCTACACATTCTTCATTAGTCCTTCTCAAGTTGTTGTTCTTGTATTATTCCCATCTTAATTTTCTCAGTTTCAGTCAATCTTTTTTCCTTGCTACATCTAAATTGGGCTTTACCTTCAGGGGACTTCTTATGAATCCACACTTTTCTCTTTCTCTTCTTTTCTCCTGTTGTTCCCAGTGCATGCTGTCATTTTCCATTTCCTCCTCATCCTTCCATCCTCCCTTTGTATTCCTTAATTCCATGTCCACCATTTCAGAATCTTTTTTCTCCATTCGTTCCTCTTCTTTCTCCTCGTTGTCCTCCTCCTCCTCCTGATTCTTTTCCTCCAGTTTTTTATTTTCTCCACACTCTGTTATCTCCTGTTGCATTTTATTCTCAGTCACTTCAATCATGCTCATATTATTTATGCGCCTTATATATGGAACAATTGGTTAACAACGCTCTGCATTATTAAATTCGCGCTCGTGTCCATCTTATGCCTGCTTTGTCACACAGCCAGTTAAACCTCGTCTAAATCGGGTTAGGTGTGTAAATCACGTGCCCGCTTGACACAAGAACAGACACACTGTCCCTGCACGTGGCCTGCACGTTCTCCTGCTACAGCCAGCTCAGTAAAGCTCAAACGTATGGGTGAAAAATAGTACCCGAGAAGGGTTTGGGACAGGAGAAAAAGCATGACACGGGTAAACATTGGGGTTGCATTTAAAAAATGGAGAGAGCTTCGTGACAAACTAAATCTACAGAGAGATGCCGTATATCCGTATATTTTGTGAAACGATGACGTCATGTCATGAGCTGAGCTGGTTGTCATTGACACCGACAACAACACCCGTGAGCCCACGCTCTTTCCCGACGTCAACAAAGTACTCTTTTGTTATTATTTCAAATGAGTGACCCCTGGTGGCCAAAAATGACATACTTTACATACGTTTTTACATACAAAAATTACATACGTTTAAGTTCTTCCAAATTATCTTCACATTCAAATCCGGAAATAGTTTTGTTCATACATCTTCTGATGCAGGCATTTTGATTTCTATATAAGCAACATCTGGAATATAATTTTCACATTTATCTCAGACAAATACTTCTTCTTATTATTTTCCATAATATACATTTCTGGAATTCCACAATTTCCCACTTTAAACAGTCTCTCTCTCTATCCTTTCCACCCAGCTCTTAGGCAGGCTTATTTTAATATTTTCACACTCACAGTCCACTTTTGCTTGTTCAATCTCATCATCCCATCACATATTATTCGTTTAACTTCTAAATCCATCAGCTTCAAGCCTCCCTCCTTATAATCTGCTATTAGTGTTTTTGCTGATATTTTAACTCCTTTACCTCCCCACAAAAAAAAATTTCACTGTTTCTTTAATTCCATTCAACACCCAATTTGGTAGGTCTATTACCCCATCACATAGTTGCATTTTGTAAGCAATAATGAATTAGCTACTACTACTTTGTCTTTTAATCTTAACTCCCTTAGTCTCCAAAATTGTAAAACTTGTTTAATTTTAATTAATGTTCCTGTCAACGTAGCATCTCTAGCTTCTTTTACATTTACTCCTATGTTTACACCTAGAATCTTCAAATACTCTTTCGTTATTTTAAAGGGAGTGTCTGACACTTTTATATCCACACCTCCTATACTCATTATTTCGGATTTATCTACATTTATTCTTGCACCTGACACTTTTCCGTATGTTCCCATATGTTCCCTTATACTCTCTATGTCCTTGACTGTAAATGTGGTATCATCTGCATACTGATGAATTATGCTCATTGCCCCATATGGTATTTGAATTCCTCTTATCTCTTCATCTCCTTTAATCAGTGTTGCCAAAGGCTCTGCTGTTATTGAGTATAGCAATGCCGACAGTGGTGGGCCGTCGGGGCCAGCAAGGCCTTCTCTGCTGGCCTAAACATTATCTAAATCACTGACTTGCACTTTAATAACGAACAATAGTTCATTCTTTTAATATCATAGTTTTCTCTTGGTTGCACTGCTTCCAGTAGTGTGTTTTTATGTTAGACCTTGTATCCAATCATATTTCAGCCATCATGCGTTGCCGGCAGTGTTGGGGTAGTTACTCAAAAAAAGTAATTAGTTACTAGTTACTTCTGTAAATTGTAATGAGATTACTTTACTAGTTACTGCGTTGGAAAAGTAACTTCACTACTTATTACTTTACTTTCTCATTTCTTAATTTACCGTGTACATGGACAAACATCATATCAGTTTTTGCCCTATCATCACTTTATTGTAAAAATTTATACAAAATGACATGAAAGAACAATATCCCTGTCTGCACAAATAAATATGCTGCACTGTAAAATTCACAAACAAAATGGGGTTCAAAATTCAAAATTTTAAAATGGAGTTTAACACAGAAGTTTCAAAACAGGCTTGGAGAATAAAACTCTTCTCCTGAGAACAAAACCAGCTTTTTATTCGACTCATGGTAGTAGTAATAATAATAATACAAAAATTAAGATGTCAATGAAAAATAATAAAATAAAGGTCACTTTATCCCATAAAATTCTTAATCTTAATTTAAAATGTATTTTTCTAAACCTGGGGGATTAATGGTCAACAGGGGGGAAGCATGTCTTCTACAATGAACCATGCAACAATCCTGTTCATTTCGTTTTGTGTTATCCAAGACTTTCGAGCCTTGTTTTTACTTGACGCGTCTGAACGAGCGGAAAGGTGCGCGCGGCAAACAGCGCACGCGATGCCGCATCCGAGGAAGAACGACAAGAAGCCGAATCTGCACCGAACATGTAGCCTACATCTCCGCAACGGCACCCAGTTTGCGCATCTAAATCATTTATTTATGTTTACAAAATGAGCCTAAGATCTATGTTTTATAAAATGTCCACGAAACTTAATGAAATGTTTAGTGAAATTAGAAAATAGAGATCGTTCATTTAGTTCTTTAGCCTACATACATGTTTTTATATCAACATATTTTGTTCTAATGTCACAAATAATAATCTTAGGGTTTACTATAGCCTACATTTCACACAAATATTTTTGTGCTTTCGAGCAATAAACTGAAAGTAATGTGAATATTGCCCAGGGATGCAAACAGCGCGCTTTTCGGCGCCTCCCGCTTTTTTCACGTCAGTTTGGGTGACTTGTGTGAATCGTGCAGATCCGAAGAGATATTTTTAAGAGGGGGGGGGGGGGGGGGGGTCTGATTATTTCACCAACAGTTAACTTATTTGGATTGCCTCCACCAAACAAATAGGAAATAAGCACCAGAACATTGCGCACCAAAACAGCAGTATGCGTGAACCAGTAGTGTTTCTTCCACTAGCTCGTGGCCGTCAAGGGGCCGCGCGTGAGGATGGCATCGAGCACGCTCACTGTGCAGAAACGCGCCCGTGCGTGGATGGCATTCTGTCCGTGTATACAGTTTTTTGCTCTTGTATCCTGTGCGCGAGTTTTGAGACTAAATAAACGGCGTATGAAAACTTCTCAGAATGCCGCAAGCGCACCGGATTTCATGTTACAAGCAGCGCGCCGCCGCTCCCACCATGCGCATCACGCGCTGTGCGTAGGGCACCAAGTGCTGAGGGGGCACAGAAATAGCCTAATGAAAAATCAATCATCAAACTTCTTGTTATAATCAGATTCAGCGCGTTATTAATCTTCAATCCGCAGCGACGCCGAGCAGAGAGCACATCAGAATCAGAGGACGTGGGTGTGTGTGTGTGTGTGTGTGTGTGTGTGTTCTGGTTCTGAGCCTCATTGGCCTGTCACTGCTCGTCAATGTCAGAATATTTGAGATGAACAATCAAATCAAAGTAGGCGGGCTTTATGTTAACAGACGCTGAGCGCGAATTTTTAACAGTGCAACTCGACGCTTCAGTGTGCGGTCAAGTGCAAGATAAGATGTAAGTAGCTAAAATTAACTTTATATATTTGACAGTTTTTTTAGGTCATAAATGTTAAACGAATGACAAAAAAATAATTAGGCAAACTAATATAGTTTTGTCTAATTTCGCCATTTTGAACTGAAAATAGGCCTATTTAGTAAACGTAGTTTAGGCTAGTTACTGTCATTGTGAGGGGACAAGAAACATGAACAAAGCCGTTTTCATCATGTTAGGCACAGGATTAATAATGAATGTGTACATATTGAGAATAAAATATAAATTGTAGCTTTAGTAAATTAAAAAAAGTCAACTTTAGGAGGGCAAGATAAAAACAAAGAGAAAAAGAGTGTGATGCTGATGAGAGAAAAATAATCAGCTCACTGACATGGTTTTAAAGCTGTTGTTATCGATTTTTTTTTCTCTTTTTTGCCTTCACAATATCTTAAAATGCACATCTGTAGTTTAGAGAAATCCAAAATTTTCTCGGGGAAACCCCGAACCCCACTAACTACCCTGCCTCAAATTTGGGACCATAGTGATTATAAAACCATGTGGGTCTATTTACAAATAAATCATGTAGCAGAGCTACAGAACGCATTTTTCGGTAATATCTATTAGCAACTAAAACTTCTTTGTCGTTGCGGTGTGGTGTGCAGTGCATGGATGCATAGCAACACGGGAAAATGGGACCGGATTTTACTATTAATAAAAGATAAGCTTTTAGACTCACTCTTTTGATAAAAAATTATTTGAATGCTGAAATATGGGAGGTTTATCTTTTTATAACACCTTTTGTTTCTGTGAAAAATGATTTAAAGGCTGAAATATGTGAGGTTTGTTTTTTATAAAACCCTTTTTTTTTTTTTTTGTGAAAAAATGGTTTAAAGGCTGAAACATATTTACTATGTGCCCAGGGGTGGGCCTGGGATGGCAGGGGTTGGTGGCAATATAAGTATCTGAATATTTTCCGCGGGCGAGGGTTTCGATTACCTCTCTCTTTTTTGACCATACATGTGTTTGCATCCCTGATTGCCACTTCCCTCTCTCCTTCACTCAAATCGGTCTCTATGGCAACGGCGCTCACGCACCACTAGACGGAACTTTCCAAACAGGCAAACACGGCTTGGGTAACGCAGGAAAGCGCTTTCCTTTAGTATAGTAAAGTAGCTGTAGTTACCAATATTTTCAGTGTAATGCGTTACTTTACTTCGTTACCCAAAAAAGTAATATTGTTACTGTAATTCGTTACTTTGTAACTCGATACCCCCAACACTGGTTGCCGGGTAAAATAAATCTGCCTGGAGGCCTTCAGAATCGACAGAGCGGGCGTCTGTAACTTAAAATGAATGGCAATGAAACTGTTGTTTTAACCAATCAGATAATCCGTTAGCAGACCTGCCAACCTTGAAAAACTTTTTTGAGTAGCAATTTACTGATTTATTGTCGAAGTTCTGGTTCATGAACATGGCGGAACTCACGCAGAAAAAAATGTGCCATTACTACTGTCTTTGTCATTTTGGCTGGTTAGCATTATATACATATAGAGTAATATATTGGCATATATATTTTGAGAATGAAGAGACACAGAAACATGTCTTTGTATAAGCATACGCGTATGCTATCTTCATATTTCTAGTTTTGACTCCTTTTCTTAAAAACAGTTTTTTTTTTAAATTCGATCCAAATCAGACAATTTCACTTGCACTGCAATTTACAGTGAAAGTCCAAAGTTTCAATACTGCTCAAAACCATTTTTTATTCATGATTAATATTGCATTATATAGTATATAATGTGTGCTGGTCAACTAGTCTAGAACTAAGAAACCCCTAGAAAAAAAAAACAGGAACATTGTGTGTACATTTAAGATAAATTGTAATTTATTATCCCCAATATCCAAATATGATACTAAATCTCAAAGAAAAAGTGGGCTTTTATTTGTGACGTGCTGTCTTTACATTTGAACATTGTACATTTTAAACAGGACACGCATTACTGAATAAACGTTAGCCAATACAAACATATTTATAGAAAATAGTTGACAATGAATAGACAGGAGTCCAATAATAGCAAAACGAATCACTTTTTCTAAAAAGAATATCAAGTATAAGACGAATCCGACATAACAACATAACAGTAAACGTCCGTCATTTAACAAATTCTAAAAACAGGTGGGTAATACAAATTTAAACTTAGCCTGTCAATTTTATTTTACAGTTGTCTTCTCTCCGCGCATGCGTCAGTGTTTGTGAGAGAGAGCTCGCGCTGCACTGATACAACTGTACTTTTTAATCCGCAAGTAACGAACGTGCTAATTTTCATACAAAATACATTAGGTAGGCCTACTTTAGTTATTATTAACACATAATATAACACATGTAGGCTACGTTTCTCAATCATGAGAATGAGTAAATAAACGCCTGTTTCTCCAGACTCGCGCTTATCAGTCATCCAGAAATCACAGAACTTTCCTAATCACTTAACCATAACGATTTATTTCATTAAGATTTATTGCTCAGCATTACTTAAGCATTGTATACCTTTGCATGGCTGAATGTTGTTTTCCTCTTATCTGTTACCATGAATGCCGGAGTATTTTGAGTGAGATATATAATCCATGCGATCACTCCCGTGTGATAATCGAATCCAGATCAACCAATAGCCTACAATATTTCAACTTTCCACATCCACCCCAGCCCGTTTAACTTCAGGAGTCAGAAGTAACTTTACCATGACTGTAGCCTAATGTCGTGTCCTCGCTCAAATCAAGTCAGACGGCGGGCCGCGGGAGTGGAAGCGGGATCGAGCGGGATTCTTTATTGCCTTACGCATCTGTCAATCATCCCCGCTTGCTATTTTGAGAAATAAACCCAGCGCTATGATTGGCAAAACTCTTCTTAATTGCTGTTGATTGATTTGAGGACTGCGCGCGAAAAGAGGCGGGTCAGCAGGTTTTTGCGTAGTTTAGAGTGACAGATCGTATCAGCGTACTTTGAGTTCAAAATGCGTAACCGATACGCAAAATGCGTACAGGTTGGCAGGTCTGCGTTAGATTTAATCAGCCAATCCGATTTCGCTTTGACTGCAGCGGGGCCATCTAGCTGGCATTTAATAACGTCTGTATTTTCTCGTTCTTTGATTAGATGTTCATAGCGCATACTATCAGAGCCATATCTGCGTACTGACTGGTAGCACCTGCATCTGTAGTGAACTGCTTAATCTAAAATATATTCCTTTAGATGTAATAGTTTTTCAACCCACAAATTAATGTTTCTTTCACTCTTCGACCCACAGCAGAAAAAAATCCCTTATTCAGCCTGAGCTAAAAGCAGATACGGAACTCTATTCGATCTCTCCGGGTAAGATATGCCACGAATGGTTCTGAAGGCAAAAGTCCCGCTGATCGCGTTGATTTTGTTCAAAACTCTGTGTGAGAGCATGGGGCAGCTGTACATATCGTCATGTTTTGCAGTGACTGTGTGTGCTTCTGTCGAGCAGGCACTCTCAGCCTTAAAGTGAATTAAAACTGCTAGAAATATAACGAGACAGACACGATTTTGTTGGAACTGAAACGCAGATAGAACCTGCAGTCTTCTTGAGGAAAGAAAAAAAGATGGATTTTATGTAAAAATAATCTTGGTGAGTATAATATGCTTTTCCCCCGTGGTGAATATGATTTTCTTCTTAATTTTTCTTATAAATTTATGATCAAAACTTAATTTTTTTTTGAAACATGCATATTATTGTAACGTCTGAAAAGGGACTATTGTAACCCTTGAACGACAAGATAAGGGAGGCTCTGTTTCTGAACTTATAATCGGATTCGGAACGCAAGAATCACTGTATAAATGCACCAACCAAACTCACGCGCTCGTTTCTCGCGGCCTTTCCCGAACCCACCGCATTAATCCAATAACTGCGGGTGCAAAATAAAAACAACAATTATAGAGAGTCTTTGCGCTGATACACTATTAAAAGTTATTAATTCAGGTAGGACAGAAGGCCTAAGTGTGAAATGCACGGCCCGCCACTGAATTGCGACAATGGACATCCTTGCCTGACTGACCTCTCAAAAGGAAAAGTCAGTTAACACCCGATTAACTTTCACACAACTCTTAGCATTATCATACTAACTTTATCCACCTTAGAATCATCTCCCCAAAACCAAATCTTCTCATTGTTTGCTCCATGAATCTGTGCTCTACCCTATCAAACGCCTTATTTAAATCCATTGATAAAATCAAACCCCCCCTCCCCATCCTTTCCCATGCTTTGTACTACATCTCTTATTGTATTAATTGTGTCTGTGATATATCTTCCCATTATGATGTGAAGAGCTCTTTTCCAAAACGCTATAAATCCATTTCAATAGTTTTCAGAAAAAATTTTTTACCTAGACCCACACATTTTGTGAATATTCAAATTATCCTTTTGAAATGTTTTATTGGTTCAGTCTGAACATTTTGAACAATGATTATTAAATCAAACAACAATATTGTTAATGATAAATTAAAAGTTAATTTTATTTTTTTTCAAAACGCTATAAATCCATCCATTTTTTTGTCTCATTCTTAGTAAAGTCATTTTAAGTAAAGTGTCAAACCTCAAACAAATAGTACCAATTTCAACATATGCATGAAAAAAATAATTATTAAAAAATGATCAATAATGATAACGATATATTCAAAAAAAAGGGATGGGCACCCCTCCAGCACATGCACACACACATGTATAGGCTACATGTGAGCAAAGCGGTGACGCTTAAATATAAGTAAAAAAAAACAAAAAAACATAGGCTATACGTTTCACATTTGTGTTTAACCTTTTCACACGTAAGTTTAAAATACTCTAACTGACCCCGCAGCGTGAGTTTTTCAAGACGACCGTTATTTAGAACTTGCCACTTTAATGTTTCCATGGTGACGCGTCATTGCTTGTCACGTGACACAGCACACCCAGAACACAGCGCGGAATGAATGGTGATCTGCTTTTATGGCATTTTTCCTTTTTTATTAAAAACATTCAAAAATCTATTAGCTATATCATAAAACAATGATATTCCGATTGTCAAATATGTGCAAGTGGATGGGTTTTGTGGTTTAGACATCTTTATAACGATCGCGTTAGTTGAGCTGTATGCGCAATGGGCGGCGCCATTTTAGTTTCATTTTCAGTTCAGAGAATCGGATCTGTTGGTTTATAACGTCAATTCCTCCACTTCTCACGAAATACATGAAAGTAAGTGGCTGGTGAACTGGGAGAAGAATAGGGTCAAATGTTAAGCTACTTACACAATGTGTTTTTGATATGAATAAAACGTGTCGATTATTATTGCCGCTTCCATAGACAGCTGTGTGTATTTTACAAACTCAGAATCATTGTTTTGCTAGTACATATGTGTATTTAAATGTCTGAAACGTAAAATAAACATTATGTGGTTGAAAACACTCAATAGTTGTGATATATGACAGCACTGAGTGCGTCTGTCTCTGGCTGAGCGCCAGTCAACGCGGGAGAGCAAGTTTGAATTTAGCAGTTGATCACGTGACGCACTAAACGTTCTAATCACACCGGTGTGATCGTACGCTCCAGGGACCAGCCAAGACTGATCACACCGGTGTGATCGTACGCGTGAAAGGGTTAATAATATTACGTTACTTATTTTTATTATTTCATCTATGTAGAGTAGGCTATGAAAATGGAACCGCATGAGATGGTTAAGATAGGATCAAAATTCAAAAGCTGCCCAATATCGGAAAATATTTGGAGTGGGTCAGACACGATTTTGACCACTTATTCAGTTTTGTTTTGTAGAAAGCTTGTAAATTTCGTTTGATATAAATTGTATATTCATTTTAATAAATGTTTCATCAACAAATTGACTGGATTAAAACATTAGAAGCAAATATCAGACAATATAATCAGGACACAGAGGCGCGCAGGTGATTGTTAAATCGGCAGAGCCTGAGTGTCGGGGGCCACAAAGCAGAGTAGGGGTCCGCCAACCGCCAATCAGAGCATTTATGGATGACCTGACAGTCACCACAGAGTCAGTGCCAGGAGGCAGGTGGATACTCCAAGGGCTGGAAAAGCTCATCCGGTGGGCTCGGATGAAGTTCAAACCAGCCAAGTCCCGTTCGCTAGTGCTGAAGAAGGGCAAGGTCACGGACAGGTTCCATTTCAGCATCGAAGGAGTAGAGATACCATCACTGTCAGAACAGCCGGTGAAAAGCTTGGGCAAGGTTTTTGACAGTAGCCTCAGAGACTGCACATCAGTCAAGGCAACCGTTCAGGAGCTGGACAGCTGGTTAAGAGCGACAGACCGTTCTGGCCTCCCCGGCAAGTTTAAAGCGTGGATCTACCAACATGGTATACTGCCAAGAATACTCTGGCCGCTACTTGTGTATGAGGTTCCCATATCCACGGTGGAGTCCTTGGAACGAAAGGTCAGCAGCTGTCTCAGGAGATGGTTAGGGTTGCCCAGGAGTCTCAGCAACATTGCCCTCTATGGAAACACCACAATGCTCCGGTTGCCCCTGAAATCCCTGGAAGAGGAGTTTAAAGTGACTCGGGCACGCGAGGTGCTGATGTATAGAGACTCAAATGACCCAAAGGTGGCCCAGGCAGGAGTGCTGGTGAAGACAGGGAGGAAGTGGAGCGCCCAAGCCGCTGTGCTGGATGCACAGGCTCGACTGCGGCACAAAGAGCTTGTGGGAGTCGTGGCCCGAGGCAGAGCAGGCTTGGGGATGTTCCCAACGCCTCCTCGACAAGAGTTGAAGGGGAAGGAGAAGCGGACCCAAATATATGAAGAGGTCAGAGCTACTGTGGAGGAAGGAAGGACGAGCAGAGCTGCTGGAATGGGGCAGCAGGGGGCCTGGACAAGGTGGGAGCAGGCCATGGACCGCAAGGTCACCTGGACGGAGCTCTGGCAAAGCGAGCCGCACCGCATAGCCTTCCTGATTCGGGCAGTGTACGATGTCCTGCCTAGCCCAGCAAATCTTTGTACGTGGGGGAAAGTAGACACACCAACTTGCCAATTGTGCCCAGCTCGTGGAACACTGGAGCACATATTGAGCTCCTGCCCAACAGCGCTCGGCCAGGGTCGTTACACTTGGCGTCACAACCAGGTGCTGAAAGCTGTTGCAGACACCATTAGCACAGAGATTAGCAAAGGTGGCCGAGGCAGCAACACCATTCGTCCAATCGCATTTGTTAGGGCAGGAGAACATCCGCAAGCAGGGAGTAAGGCACCAGCAGGAATCCTGGCATCAGCCAAGGACTGGAAACTTTCTGTGGATTTGGAGAAGCAGCTGAAATTCCCCCAGCACATCGTCAGCACAACTATGAGGCCAGATATTATTCTAGTCTCAGAGAGCACCAAGAATATAATCATCATGGAGCTGACCGTACCATGGGAGGACCGCTTGGGAGAAGCCCACGAAAGGAAGATGACAAAATACGAACATCTGGTCACAGACTGCCGGGCACAGGGCTGGAAGGCGAGATGCATGCCTATCGAGGTTGGCTGCAGAGGATTTGCGGGGCGCTCCCTCCACAAAGCCTTTACTGCGCTGGGCATTGCAGGAACAACAAGGAGCAGGGCCATCAAGAACACCACCGATGCAGCAGAGAGAGCCTCGAGATGGCTCTGGATCTGTAGAGGAGCACCATGGGGGCAAGTGAGTGCTACCTGAACACAAGTCGCGGTCTGATCAGCCGTGGCTGGGTCGCCTGGGAGAGGGTGTCTGACGTTGAAAGACCCGAAACACCCGAGGACCCCAGGTTACATCACTGATGATGTGTTCAGGTGCATCTAAAGATGTGTTTCAAGAACTATATTCATTTTAATAAATGTTTCATCAACAAATTGACTGGATTAAAACATTAGAAGCAAATATCAGACAATATAATCAGGACACAGAGGCGCGCAGGTGAACCGGAGCGCGTCTAACCGAAACACCGCGATGCTTGCCTCACAGACCAAGAACTAAGCTACAGAAAGCTTTAAATGTCTTCTTTTAAACAAAACAAACAAAACAAAAATAAATTGGCAACTCTCTGCGTATGGAGGATAATTCGAAGTATGCGTTTGTATAGGCCTATGCGCGTTCACTGCGAAGATGGCAAGATAAGTAAGCATCATCAACTTTATCTTTGCTGCTGACACTGACAGAAAACACTAGTTTATTAATAAACAATTCAAATGTTTCATGCATAATCATTACTTTTGCCGGTTCTTTGTGGCAAGCTTTAGCCTATGCATGCATTGAGATGCGGAATAGGCAATTAAATACGCTCATGGTTTATCTCCCATTTAATTAAATCAATATATGTGATTACTGATTAGACAAATGGCTTCAATGATCAGCTTGTAGTTGACTAGAAAACTAGGACTCATTTTGAGGAATGAATGAACATAAACAAACCTCTGTTCAGAGTGCCGCCGGGCTGGATTGCGTAGAACGCTCATCGAATTCGAGGATTTATCGCGTTTTGGCTAAAAACAGGGCTGGCGCTTATCGCGTTTTGGAAAGAAACTGTATCTTGCAGTACATTTTAAACAAGGAAATATAGCGATTTGGCATGAAACGTTGATGGAGCAGCGAAAGGGTTATGTCCACAGCAGACTGACACGACAAACTCATTTTTTTTAAAAATGGCGTTTATCGCGTTTTGGAAAAGAGCTCTTCATGTATGCTTTATTTGGTGATATTATTGTCCCTACTACCTTTTTTATTCTATTATCTAATACTTTTGTTAAAATTTTATAGTCTGTGTTTAAATGACTTAACGGTCTCTTCCATACTCTTATACAGCTTCCACAATATTGGTGCTATAATATCAACAAAAGTTTTATAAAATTCATGTGTTAGACCGTCTGGTCCCGGGCTTTTATTCGGTTTTGTTTGCTCTATTGCTTCTTTTATTTCTCCAACCCTTATATCTCTTTCACACATACTTTTATCCTCTTCATTTAACTTAGCACTTACAGTATTTGAAACCTCATCCACACAGTCCTGTTTTACACCTTCTTTCTTAAATAATTCTCTATAAACGACTCTACTACTCTATTATCTCCACATAATCATTTACTTTTACCCATTTTTCATGTTCCAACTCAAAAATATGATTTTTCCTCTGTTTTTTTTTCTCTAACTTCAGAAAGAACTTTGTACTCCTTTCTCCCTCTAAAGCATACTGTGCCTTACTATTGCACCCTTACTTTTATCTTTTTCATATTCCTCTATCTCTGCTTTTATCTTCAAAAAACATTCCTTTCCATGCTTATGTAGCAGATTGGGTATTTTCCTCCATTATTACCCCTGGTGGAGAGCGGGAATAATTTCCTCAGGTATTCAGCTGGGTCTGATACCGGCTGGTTAATTATTAGCATGATTGCACTTTTAAGAAAAGCAAGGCTCACTGGTAAACTGAGCTTGTGTTCAGCCATTCCTGGTCCATTTGATGCCTTTCTGGGATGGAGTCGTGTAGTCTGGGTTATTTATTTCTCCAATCTCTCATATGTGGAAGAGTGTAAAGTGAGAGCATGTTGCAGCATGCAGAGGTTTTTAACCTGCGTGAAGTTGGCCCCCCACCCGCAAAACGTCGTCAAAATATGCTCAATCGTTTGTGCTCCGTTTGTGCTGGTTTGTGCTGTAAAAAGTTTCGTTTGTGTTGCTTCGGTTTTTAGATATTAAAATAATATTTTAAGGTCATTCTGAGGTCATTCAGCCCCACCATCCCCCCCCCCCCCCCCCGTCGGGTTTTAATATAACAGACTTTGAAAAAAAGACGATGACGTCACCAGCCCCCCGCATGCTCCAAATTCATCCAAAATAGTCTCGTTTGTTTGTGCTCCGTTTGTGCTGTTTTGTGCTGTAAAAAGTTTCGTTTGAGCTGCTTTGGATTTTTAAATATTAATCATTGAAGGTTAGGTCGATGACGTCACTCAGCCCCCCACATGCTCCGAATTCATCCAAAATAGTCTCGTTCGTTTGTGCTCCGTTTGTGCTGGTTTGTGCTGTAAAACGTTTCGTTTCAGCTGCTTCGTTTTTTTAGATATTAAAATCTTTTTATGTAGGTCATCTGAGGTCACTCAGCCCCCCCATATGATCGAAATTCACCCAAAATAGCCTCGTTCGTTTGTGCTTCGTTTGTGCTGGATTGTGCCGGTAAAAGATTCATTTGTGCTGCGTCGGTTTTTATAATATTAGACATTACATTATTATTGATGACATCACCAGCCCTCCACATGATCGAAATTCACCCAAAATAGCCTCGTTCGTTTGTGCTTCGTTTGTGCTGGATTGTGCCGGTAAAATTTTACCGTGCTGGCATTGGGTTTTAAAATATTAGACTGAATGAGCGAGAATTATAGAACTATATAACTTCTCCAGATTTTTTATTTATTTATTATATATATATATATATATACAGTATATATATAGCTAGCAACAGTTAAAGGAAGACCGAAATGGCAAACCAAATCACAATATTCTGTTACCTATCCTGTGTGTATTCAACTCTTAACGGACACTGAGGATCATTGGATGTGTGGAATGTAACACAAACTCCAAGGTAGTCTAAGTGTTTTTACATATGATGTTTTATTAATAGCCTAACATAATAGGAACATTGTCAAAAATACATGCACCATAATCTGTTTTGCTGTGCCCTACAAAGGCAAAGCGCAGTAGGCCTACATTTAGTCAAAAATGAGTTAAGACTTGTAATGGGCTTTATGACATGTGTTCTGTCTTGTGAAAAAATATCTGGGTTAAATTATGTCCCGTTTCGTACATGCATTACCACTAATCTATCCATAACATGTTTGACAGGCTAGTGTAAAAACTTTAAAGGTTTTTTTATCTGTTTCTTTGTTTGCGTAGTTACTGCACTTTGCCTTTGTAGGGCAATGGGCAGCCTTCTTCAATGCATTTTCCATGGCTTCTACTTTCCTCATGAAATCCCTTTGTTTTGAATAACACTTCTTTGTTTATTTTTGCTTTCATTATTTCCCACCACTCACACACATTTTCATTAAACAATGGGTTTTCCATTTCATACCTTATGCATTCAAACACCATACTCCCACACCTCTCTCTTCCATATTTACACCAACCTTAACTGTCATAGGAGCATGGTCACTTATTCCTATAAACTTATATTTCACATTTTTTACGGATCCTAACATTTCCCTTTTAATTAAACATAAATCTATTCGGCTTTGCTTCAAACTCCCAATCACCATTTGCCTTCTAGAAAGCTCTCCTTTGTAAGAATTCTCCTCTCTCCAGGCATCAACTATATCCTCGCTCATTATCCATTCATTTAAATATTTCCTAGACACATCTGATTTAAAATTTGCACTACTTGATGCATCTAGTCTTGTGCATTAAGGTCTCCCATTTCTATAAATGTCCCTTTACATAACAGCTTAATTTCTTTGAAGACTTCTTTTCTTTCAGTTTCTACATTAGGTGCATAAACATTCATCAACCTAAATAGCTCGTTGTGAAACATAAAATCTATTACTAAAAATCTTCCTTTACCATCTTTATAAATTTGCTGTACATTATATCCTCTATCCCTCTTTATCAAAATCGCCACGCCACAAGCTTTTTGATTTCCATGGAAAACAAAAATGTCATCTTCCCACAATTTTTTTTTATATTTCCCATTATTTCTTCCGACAAATGTGTCTCTTGTAAACATATTATGTCTGCTTTAAGCACTCCCTTCTCAAACTTGTTTACATCTCTTAGTCCATTGTCGATCAAGGATGCTCTTCTCTCTTCGGGTTGTCCATCGAGATCCGATGATGACGTCCACGCCTTTTAACGGTGAGATCTTTGATGGCTAAACAGTCCTATCCTGGACCCACAAGCTCAATTGCAGGTAGGGCATATGTATGTGATGGTGGTGGTAGTCACATTGGCAGCTATGGCTGCATTTCTCCTGGCTCGCTTCTGCTGTTTTCTGGTTGTCCTCTCCATCTCTAGTGTACAAACCCCCTCTCCACATAGCTGTCGCCAGATGGTGCGGTCAGCAGCAACATCCTCCAAATCCTCAGGTCTGATCTTACACTTTCTCAAGGCGTTCTTCATCTGATCTTTATAGCGCTTCTTCGGACCCCCAGCTGAGCGTTGCCCATGATGTAATTGGCCATATAATACTCTGCGGGGGAGACGACATGGTGGCATCCTTATCACATGCCCCGACCACTGCAGTTGGCGCTGGGTAATAATGGCCTCAATACTTCTGCAGTTCGTCTTTTTAAGTACTTCAGAGTGAGTTACATGATTACGCCAAGTAATTGGAATGTTACGCCAGGTCCCTATGTGGAATTTCTCTAAGGACTTGATGTGACGGCAGTAGGTTACCCATGCTTCACAGCTATAGAGGAGGGTGGTGACACAGACCGCTTGGTATACGGCAATCTTTGTGGAAAGATGAAGATTCTTATTATGAAATACTCTGCATCGAAGTCTCCCAAAGGCAGCTGATGCCTGTTTAATTCGGCTCTGGATTTCATTGTCGAAGCTGCTATCCTCAGAGAGAAAACTCCCCAAATATTTGAAAGATGGCACTACTGACAACTGATCATCTCCAACAGTGAAGACAGGAGATGTGGGTGGGACATTGGCACTCCATTGGCAGACCACTTCTGTCTTGGTGGTTTTGACAGTCAGTCCCATCCTGCTGTACGCCCTCACTGCTGCAGCAAGGACAGTTTGAAGATCCTCCGGAGTATGGGCCACAAAAGCACAATCGTCTGCATACTGTAGCTCCAGGACCTGCTCTCTGCGGATTTTTGTTGTTGCATGTAGCCTCCTAATGTTAAAGAGGTTGCCATCTAATCTGAAGTCCATTGCCACACCACTGCTGTTTTCAATCTCATTGTGGAGAAGCTTGGTGACACACAAGAGAAAGATGTTAAAGAGCACTGGCGCTAACACACATCCCTGCCTCACCCCTGTGCGTACAGGGAATGGCTCAGACTCTTGTCCGCCTACGGTCACCCAAGCAGTCATTATAATCATGGAATTGGCGGAGGATGTGGACAAACTTATCTGGACATCCAAACCTGAGGAGGACATTCCATAAGAGCTCTCTTTGCTGAATATGTTCATAACACCCCACTGAATATGTTCTGAATATTTGCTGAATATGTTCATAACACCACACATAATATATAGTATAGTTTAAAGGAATCTCAAACTCA
Organism: Cyprinella venusta; assembly: GCA_038021265.1. Taxonomy (NCBI): domain Eukaryota; kingdom Metazoa; phylum Chordata; class Actinopteri; order Cypriniformes; family Leuciscidae; genus Cyprinella; species Cyprinella venusta. Next base: position 10,915,259 of record CM075863.1, read on the forward strand.
TTTCAGTATATCCAATTTCGTTTAAAGGAATCTCAAACTCATTTCAGTATATCCAATTTCATACTTTTTCAGTATGCTCCTCCTTCCTATTTTTCTTTCTTTTCTTCTTTATGCTCACTTGTGTCCATTTCCCCTTCCACGTTTAATACTGGGTTCTCTGACATCTCCTTTTCTCCTCTCCCTCCTTCATCCTTCTCCTTCATCCTTTTTGTACCTTGACTTTCCCCATCACCTTTCGATATCTCTCCATCGTCTTCTTTGTTCTCCCGTTCTTTCAATATTTTTGCTTTTCTGTCTCTTAGATTTATCCCTTCATCTAGTTCCGGACCTTTATTTTTTCTCCTCTCTCTCTCTGCCTTAGTCCTGAGACCGCTTCCTCTCGACCACTCTCTCTCGACCACTCTCTCTCTCGGCAGCTCTCCATTCTCTATTTCCTTCTTTTTCGCACCAGGTACCACTTCTCACCTCTTCTCCAGCCGCTACACCTTCTTCCTCCTCACTTTCCTCCTCCTCATCCACCTCGTAAAGATCCGATGACTCTCCTTCGATGTCCTCTTCTCCCATCTCCGCCGGTGTTTCACACACACACGCACACACACACACACACACACACACACACACACACACACACACACACACACACATACACACAGTCCATACCTCATCTCACACTCCTTGCAATTCCCCTCCTTACACTTCCGTGCATAGTGTCCTTGCTTGTTGCACTTGAAGCTTGGGCAGTCTCTCACTATGTGCCCGGTTGAATGCACAAGCGACAAACTTTCAACTGTCTGTCATGGATGACTCTGAAGTGCTCCGTACCTCCCATTGTGTCAAACTTTGTGGAATATGGCAAGGATTTGACCTTATTAGTTAACATGACTTTTAAAAATCTGGTTCCATCCTTTATATCAGTCCCAGGCCACATTCTCCTTTTTATTCTTTTTATTTCTTTCGCCATGATTATACAGTTTTTTATCTTTAATCCGTCCAATATTTTATCTTTTCCTTTTTCCTCCTCCATTGTTAGTTCATATTCCTTTGGAGTTTTGTACCTGCATCCGATGACCACTCCACATCCCTCTCTCAATTTCTTCAGCAGTTCCATCATGGTTATTCTGTCCTCTCCCTCTATCTCCACCAGCACTGTTAGTCTCTTCTCTTAATTCCTTCCTTTGTTCATCTTCCCCGCCATTTTCACTCACATTCCGCTTGTGCACTCCTCTTCCCTTTTCCATGTTGTCAGCTTGAATTCCCGCCTTCATTGTGCCAGAAGTATTAATCCCCAAACAGCCAAAACACCATTTGGGGAGTAAATAACTCAAATTACAGCTCCTTGTTTGTTAAAAGTTTGTTTTAGCACAAAATTCAAATCTCTTCCAAACACTCTCCACTGACTCAACCACTTCCTGCTTCCTCTAGGACGTGCTCAAGGTGAAATGGCCGTAAGCGAAATCTGCTGCCAAAATTGGGCTATTTGAGGCTTTCTGAAGAAACTCAGAGACTATTTCAGACATTTTGAAGAAAAAAAGAGACAAAATTTCATTGACTTTTTTTTAATTATTCTTTTCTCCATACTTCAATCAGATTATATTGAGGCATCATTCTTTCCAACTAATTTCTCCCACTATCAGCTTTATATATCATTTTATCATCAACATCAATTTTCTCTAAAACCGTATTAAAATCACCAATCAGAAACACATTTTGCTAAACACTCATTAAGTCACTCAATTTCATAAAAAAATCAACTCTTTCTCGTCCTTCATTTGGAGCATGAATATTACAAATAGCCTTCATTGTCCTTATATATTACATTTATCTTGATACTTACTTCTCTTTTTGTTAAAATAGCTACTCCTCTTTTTTGTTGTGGGTCATTATTAGATATTATTTCCCCATCCCACATTTTTTCCAAACTATAAATTTTTCATCATTCCAACACATTTCTTGTAAACATATGTTACACATCTTATTCAAATGAATTAAATTTTCAAACTTATTGACATTTGATAGTCCTCTTTCTAAAACAGTACTTATCTGACTCATTATCTCACAACAAAAAAGAAAAAAATAACCAACCAACAAAAACAAAAACACCCAAAAAACTTTCCCATTTGTCCAGTTCATTTTGCTGTCTTTTTGCTTTTTTCAATTCTCTTCTTATTCATTGTTTTTCCATCACTTTCCCAATATTCACCTTTGCTGTTGTTTTCATCCTACTTCCCCCACCAAAAATGTTTCTCTCCCCACTTTCTATTCCTAAAGTCTTTTCCTCTGTGTCCCTTACCTCCTTTTGTCTTACAATGTCTTTTACTCCACCACTATCTTCTGCTTTGTTTTCCATCTCATTCTGTTCATCCTTTTCTGTCTCTTCACCGTTCTGTATGTCCTTTGTTATGGCACATGCCTGTTGCTGTACCTCTCCTTCCCCAGCCACTTCCACATTCCCCTCATCCTCATGTAAGTCCATCTCCATTTTCTCATGTATTTGTATATCACCTTCACATGTACACCATTGTGCTGCTTTTCCACAGCTTTGGCATCGCGGGACTTCGCAATCCCACGTCAAATGCCCCTGTTCCAGGCTTCCCAGTTCATCTTTTCTTCATGGACGTGGGAACTTTTTTGTGAGGGGGTGGGGGGGGGGGGGGATTTCCGGCCGGGGGGGTTGGGGGGTCTGTCGGAGTTACGCACCATTAAATGTATTTTCTGAGAATTTATATTTCAAGTTTTTACTGCAAATGTCGAAATTAATCCAGTCAACTTGTTGATTAAAACCATTGATTAAAATGAAATACAATTTATAAAAAAACGAAATTCTTTTAAAAAACGTCAGAATTATGTCCGACCCATTCCAAATGTTTTCCGATATATGGTGATTCAAGCACTGATGCACCGCTCCTTGATCCATCAGTGCTTGAATCACCATATTGGAAAATAAAACGTTTTAAACATCAATAAAACATCTCCTGTTAACTAGCAGAGCATTCATTTAGTTTGTTTCAATAAGAGATCTAGCGCTAAAATGTTTTGTTTTTGAAATCAAGAGGAACACTTGTTGCCGCTGCTGTCAGTTGTATGCATACAGTGTTCTCTGTGGCGCGCAGTCTCGGACGCGGGCTGCGCGCACTTCAATCTATCGTCGTTACGGAGACTCTATTCATTCCGGTAAAATCACAAAATAAACGTGTCCTATGCTTGATATAGACAGTAACCACTGATGGACATATTATGTTTTGATGAGAGGGAAAAAAACTGTCCCGAGGACGGATTAGAACCCGTAACCTCGGACACTCTTGGCAAAAGATCTACCACTAGACCACAGAAACACTCAAGAAAATGATTGCGGATCGATGGATTTTTTTACGGGTTGAGCAGAAAGGCTGCACAGTTTGACAAGTTGGTACCCAGCACTTCCGAATGTGTCTCTGTGCCCAGCAAATTTCAAACTGACGCCCGTGCTTAGGTGAATTTAGGGGGCGGCCGCCCCCCCCTGTTCCAACGTCTATGCTTTTCTTGCTCTTCCTTTAAAGGGCAGCTATTATGGAAAATTCACTTTTACATGGTGTTTGAACATAAACGCGTGTTGGCAGTTTGTGAGCAAAACCACATTCAACATTCAAAACTCTCACTCTCTCAGTACCGACTGCCATAGGTATCAAGTTACGCCCTCATCCAAAGGCAGGGCGGGGATATGCAGCTCATTTGCATTTAAGGTGGTATACCACCGAAACAGCTCATTTTTAAGCAGGCTCCAAAATGACATCTTCAAATGGTTATAATAAATTAACTGTGGGGTATTTTGAACTGAAACTTCACAAATACATTCTGGGGACACTCGAGACCAATATTACATCTTGTAAAAAGGGGCATAATAGGTGCCCTTTAATGCTCTTGATTATGTAAACCTCCTTCACCATCTTCTTCCTCATTATTGTGTAGGTCCATCTCCATTTCCTCATGTCCTTCTTTATCATCTTCACATGTACAACATTGTGCTGTCTTCCCACAGGATTGGCACAGCAGGTCTTTACAATCCCGCGCTTCAAATGCCCCTGTTCCATGCTTTCCGGTTCAATTTTTTTGCTCTTTTTTCAGTGCTATTTGTTATGTTTCATGCTTGCTGTAGTACATTTCCTTCTTCATCCTCTTCTCCGTTGTTGTGTGCGTCCATCCCCACTTCCTCAGGTTCTTCTTCATATATTCCTCACATGTGTACCTTTGTGTCGCCTTACCACAGCTTTGGCACCGCTGGGCTTTACACTCCTGTGCATAATGCCCCTGCTCCAGGCATTCTCGACATGTGAATTGCGGACAGTCTTTTTTTTCATGTTCAGCACTTGAACAAATTCTACATGTTTTGACTTGGTGATCATGGATACCTGTGATCAATCAGCTGTTGTAGTACCTCTGAATGAGGAGTAGAAGAAAGATTATTGATAATGAATCAATGAGAAGAGCGCTGTAGTGATTGCTTCAACAGTCTATTAGTTCTGATGAAAAATAATAAAAGCATACATGTATAATAAATTCTCAGTGTCTGTTACATATTATTATCTATACATGTCTCACTTTTCTTACACAGTAACTGACTGACTGTAAACGAGTGACTTTAAACATGTCTCATATTACGAGTGGCATTTACAATTAACAGCAACACTCAAATTCTTTACAAAAGAAACACATTTACAGAATTAATATTTACCTTGACCCATTAAATGACAGAATGAAATGCAATGGAGCTGAGATACATACTCATATACTCATATCTCACGTTACCAAATGTTCACAATGACATCGTGTTCTATGCACTTCATAATATAGTCACATACAAAACCCTCTGAAAACGAAATGCATAACTCAATTCACATACATAGTGTTAATTACACAACTATGTAAATTTAAGATAACTCATAAAACTGAAATATTCAACAATATTGAAATCAATGACCGTCTCTCGTATATAGCAGGCTAACATGCTGACCGCGAGGATCCATGCTAACCATGTGCTCGCTCGGGCAGGCTAACTCACGACACACTATCATTAAACTAAAACAAACGACTTTCAAACTTTAAAACTCATCAGTACTGCATTAACAATGTTAATACTGAAAACCGAGATGTTTTAGATACCTGAATGAGGAGTAGAAGAAAGATTATTGATAATGAATCAATGAGAAGAGAAGAGCGTTGTAGTGATTGCTTCAACAGTGTATTAGTTCTGATGGAGCGTATCACGGGCGCGCCCCACATACCGGAGCGTGCGATGACGTCATCACGCTGATATGCCAGACGAAAATAATTGAATTAATAAATGCACATAACGCTCTTTTTTGTTTACACAGCACAAATAAGCATTTAAACAGTATTATCAACATCAAGAAATTAACATTGAACAATTCTATAAATTAAGTTTTATGTAAACAAAGTTCGGGAGGAGCATGTTCAGGTAATCAACCAATCAACTTAAAGGAAGCCGGTATAAATAAAGCTTTTCTCACCTCCTGTCTCACGACAAGTCTCTCAGCATTTGACTCCGCCCTTGTGCCGTCATGTCCGAGTTAGAGCCTTTCCCTTCCGATGACGAATCTCTCGTCACTGATGAGACTCCATCGCAATCCACTGATCGGTCTATCTCCAGCTCCCTCAAACCGGGGACGCCAGCTTCCGCGATTTTATCCACGCACGTCAAGACGCCGAGGACTCCCCTCACCACCGCCGGCGAGGACCCCACCATCTTCCTCCGCGTCTTCGCACTCTTTGACCAACCCAAACATACCTCCCATAGGAAAGTGGATCATTAAAGCGCGGAGACAAGCCCTGATTAATTCAGACGTTAACTTTTCTCGCAGATCGAAAAAGTAGATTTATATAACTTAAATATGTTACAATCTACTCACCCTTCTGTTCTATTTCTCAATGGAATCAGTGTCCTTACCGGGGAGCGTTGGACTCTGATCTCCTTAATCGCGTGTTTCTCGGGTGCCGAAACATTTCTTGTGTAATTTGCAGGTCCGTAAACCATGCCACGATGGCTTGGCCGCAAATTAATCCCTCGATTCCTCTGGCCCAGCGCAGATCCCCATCAAATCCACAGGCCATGTCCCACGACCGGCAAGAGAGGACCTCTCTTCCGGTGGCGATTTTCCGAACAGAGCCCCAAACGTCGTGTCCAACAGGCAAGTCTGTAACTATTCCAACGAGGGTAAATGCCAAAGACAACGCTGTCGTTATCTCCACATTTGTAATTATCGTGGCGGTGCCCACGCCCGTGTCGTACGTCCTGTACAAAATGCTGTTAAGGTGAGAAAACTATCTCTCGACTCCAGTGAATATTTCCCGTCCGGGCCGAGGATTTATTGCATCACCCAGACGTCAACTTTACAAATTACCTGTTGTCCGGTCTCAGCCAAGGTTTTAAACCCGGCGTAGAACGCCAGCCTACGCAAACATCATCTGCTATAATCTTCAGTCCTCCATGCAGAGCCTGCAGTGGTAAACGATCTAACTAAAAAGAAATAGAATCAGGTTTCATGATTAGACCCACAGGCGTGGCTACAAGAAATTTTCAGGGAAAAGCGTTTGATAATCGACCTCTCAGCTCCTCACAACTCTCCATATCTAAGCATCAACAGTCTCATTCCCATCGAAGAGTATTCAATCAAAATATCACGACATTGATCAAGCTATAACCATGATCAAAATAGCAGGTCGCGGTGTGTGAATGGCGAAAGTAGATATCACTTCTGCTTTTAAAGTAATGCCTATCCACTAGGGTTGGGTACCGAAACTCTGTTCCAATAGGGAACCGGTTCTGACGTAAACGGTAGTAACCAGACCGAATAAGAATGAAACTTCAGTGCCTCATTTCGATTCCTGAGTCTGTGGCATGAGGCGCACACACGCAGTCTCTCGCTGTCTCGCTCTCCCTCTCCGACGTGCGCGCAGTACTGAAGCACTGTCTGATCTGTCTCGCACGCGCGCTCTTGCTCGCTCGCTCTTGATTCAGGGAGATTTGAACTAATTTGCGATCATCCGGGAGCCGTTATCAATATGCGGGAGACTCCTGGAACGTCTGCTGATAGCGAGGAGACTAAACACACGTGAAATGTGCACGTAAAATGTTTGGCTGCATTTCACATGTAAAATTACGCGTCAAAATAACGATTGTTCATGGATATAGAATCACCATTCGCGCCGCGTTGACGCTCACGTCGTCATATTATATTGGCGTGCGCATCAGCTGCTCCTCAGAGTTCTCTGTCGAAAAAGGAAGCTTGTCAGCAGCGCGAGATATTTGGCAGCGAACGCAGCGTTTCGTTCCCTATTCAGAGAACATGGGTTACACAGAGACGTTCTCTTTAATATGTTTACTCAAAGCTGCGTATAAGACGCAGTGGGAACGAAATATCAAACTGGCTAGGAGCTTAACTAGTAAATGACAAATACCTTACATGACTAAAGCAGACAAAACCTGTATGGGAACCTGTAGCCATGTCGATATTATATTACCCTGGTAGTAATATTAATCTCCAGGATAATTACATCGTTTGATTTAGCCTAATATTGTTTTATTTGATACTATGTAAATATGAACTATTTATCGTGGCTACACTTTAAAAATTAATTGCCTGGTTTAAATTCCCCATGAGCGGGGCCCTATCGGCCCGGGCTCATATGCACGTGCATACCCAGACGCTATGCCACTGTGTCGGATCCGTTCCAATAACCATGCAATTCCTCACCTTAATCATTTCACCTCATGACGCCTTCCCCGCGGCTCACCTCGTCAGGGTGCAAAAGGCTTCGCCGAGCTAGGGTTTCCGTTAGCTCAGTAAAAAACATTTTAAGCGCCGCCAATCTTACGGACGCTCAAAGTGTTCCAAATGCGAACTCCTCTCGCTGCTTGGCCTCTTAAACTATGCAACGCGCATCATCCCACAAGGCCGCCGTTCATCGCGTATCTCTTTCGCCCTCTCGTCATCAGTTCACGCGTTGGAAGACCTCGATATCAAACTGTTCAAAGATGCAGCTCCCTCAGTCGGTTTCAGAGGTTATTACCAAGGTCGCTGGTTCGCATCTCCCTGCCCCCCCACCGTCTTTAGATGAATGGTCATCTAAAAGCTTTCAAATTCATTGCGACAACGAAGCAACCGTACAATTCATCAATAAAGGTCGTTCTCGCTCACCTGTAATGATGCCACTCCTCAGACGCCTCATCTGGATCTCCGCCTGTGATCAGTTCATTTTTAATGGAAAACACGTCACAGGTGTTCTCAACCAAATCGCTGACTCTCTCTCCCGTTTCTATTTTCAGAGATTCAGGATGCTGACCCCGTTCCAACCCCAGTACCTTATTCTCAACTTATTTTCCCATAAACCATTCGTTAAAATCCATTCTGGACACGTCCATTGATTCTATCCTGCAAGCAGTTTTCTCCCAAAACTCTCCAATCATAATACACCACGTGGAAATATTTCAAATTATTTCACCTCTCGCATAAACTGCCGTTTCCCGATTTTTCTCTTCTAACCGTTACTTCTTTCATATCTCACCTCAATCAAGTTAAAAGTCTCCTAGCCGGATCCATATAAAAGCTATTTAAGCGGCATTCAATTCGTACACAAATTAAAAGGTAAGCCCGCCCCCGCTATTAATAACTGCCAAACTTCCCTTCTCATTAAAGGAAAACAAAGAACTCATCCCATTCGCCCGGTCACCAGACAACCCATTTCAATTGACATACTCGCCAAATGTATGTCATCACTCCGTCTAGGATAGGTCTACCACTCCACCAACACAGTAGAAGCTATGGTTATCCTAGCTTTCTGCGGCTTCTCTGTTGCTCTGAATTGACCATCACATCTAATTTCAATTCAAATATTCACCCTATCATTTCAGTTTTACAGATCTTGGATAACGAAACTATATCTTTTTTCATCAAACAAAGCAAAACAGATCGAGCTAAAAAGGTCATTTTGTACATATTTCCAATCTGCCGACTCCCATTCAACCGTTCCATTCCCTGCTAAATTACCTTCAATATAAACGTTCTACGAGCAAATCCCCTCTCGATCCACTCTTCACAGACGACTCCGATCATCCAGCCACGAGATTATGGTTCCAAAAATATCTTTAAGCAGTCTTCATCAATCTCCATCAAATCCGGCATCTCAGTAAACAAATTTTCAAGTCATTCTTTTGCATCGGCGCAGCAACCACAGCCGCACAAAAAGGTGGTCATCTGCTGCTGGTCATCTGAAGCTTTCAAAACTCAAATCAGATCCAGCCGTTTCCACATCCGAAACGCTAACCAAGCCCTTACTAATTAATTAGTTAATTTCCATCTCCTGTTGCGCTCCGTCCATCGACACCATCCCCGTATTCCACGACCGCTTCGTAAGCATATCCAAAATACAGTGTAATATTTTACAATTGCAGGCTCCCCCGTTCGTATGTAGTGAACTTACTTTAAACTTTATTTGTCCTCAAAGGCAATTTTTTGAGTAGATAGCAGTATACACATACAACTAGGAAACAACACATAACACAACACACAAATTACAAATTACAAGTGATCATTTAAAAACCTAATTACAGCAGGTATAAAAGAATTTCTGTATCTATTTGATTTACACAAGGGGAGTTTAAATCTACGTCCTGACGGTAGAAGTTGCAGTTCAGTGCATAATAGATGAGTAACATCAGAAAGTACTAACTGGCCCTTTCTAGGCAAGGCAAGGCAAGGCAAGTTTATTTATATAGCACATTTCATACACAGTGGCAATTCAAAGTGCTTTACATGGAAGAAGTTAAAAGAATCAAAAGAAATCAGAATAATTAAAACAGTTTAGAATAAAAAAAATCATAAAATCCAGTAAATAAAATACAGTAAATAATTAAAACAATTTAGAATCAAGAATAAAATGAAGTACAGTAAAAACAGTTGGACGAACAGTGGCACAGTGCTCATTCAGTAAATGCATAGCTAAACAGATGTGTTTTGAGTCTGGATTTGAATGTGACTACTGTAGGAGCACACCTGATCTCCTCTGGAAGCTGGTTCCAGCTGCGGCTGGCATAATAGCTAAAAGCAGACTCTCCATGCTTAGAGTGAACCCTCGGTATTTCTAGCTGACGTGATCCTAGTGATCTGAGTGATCTGTTAGGTTTATAGTCAGTATTTATCTGCAATATATTGAGGTCCTAACCCATTGAATGATTTATATACCAGTAATAATACTTTAAAATCAATCCTAAATTTAACTGGGAGCCAGTGTAGAGACCTGAGGACTGGTGTGATGTGTTCATATTTTCTGGTCCTGCTCAGAATCCTGGCAGCAGCGTTCTGTATGAGCTGCAACTGTCTTATGGTCTTTTTGGGAAGGCCAGTAAGGAGGCCATTACAGTAATCCACCCTGCTGGTGATGAAAGCATGCACAAGTTTCTCTAAGTCTTGACTGGAAATAAAACATCTAATTCTTGCAATATTTTTCAGATGATAGTATGCTGATTTAGTAATTGCTTTGACATGACTACTGAAACTAAGGTCTGACTCTAGAGACACACCAAGATTCCTGACTTGATTTTTAGTTGTTAGCCCCCTAGCGTCAAGGTATGCATTCACCTTGAGAACTTCATCTTTGTTTCCAAACGCAATGACATCAGTTTTGTCTTTATTTAACTGCAGAAAGTTTTGACACATCCAACTGTTTACTTCATCAATGCATTGGCACAGGGAGTCGATGGGGCTGTAGTCGTTAGGCGATAGGGCTAAGTAAAGCTGTGTGTCGTCTGCATAGCTGTGGTAAGCGATTTGGTTCTTTCTCATTATTTGGCTCATTGGGAGCATATACAGGTTGAATAGGAGTGGCGCAAGAATCGAGCCCCGAGGGACTCCGCAAGTCATGGATGTCCACTCAGACTTATGTTCTCCTATACTCACATAATAACCTCTCCCTTCTAAGTATGACCTGAACCATTTTAGGACTATCCCAGAAAACCCCACCCAGTTTTCCAGCCTGTCAAGAAGTATGTCATGATCTACAGTGTCAAATGCAGCGCTGAGGTCGAGTAGTACCAGTACGGATAATTTGCCTTTATCAGTATTTAATCGAATATCGTTTATTATCTTTATGAGTGCGGTCTCTGTGCTGTGATTCGATCGGAAACCAGATTGAAAATTGTCAAAGTATCCATTTGAGCTTAAGAATTTGTTCAGCTGATTGAAGACAACCTTTTCAATGATCTTGCCTATGAACGGAAGATTTGAGATCGGTCTATAATTACTTAAGATGGTCTTATCCAGATTGCTCTTTTTCAGGAGGGGCTTGACAACTGCAGTTTTCAGGGAGTTCGGAAAACTCCCAGAGCGAAGTGAGGCATTTACCACTTCTAGGAGATCTGCTTCTAAACAGTTTAACACATTTTTGAAAAAAGATGTGGGAAGTGTGTCAAGGGCGCAGGTAGATGTTTTAAGGTGATGTATGGTTTCTACCAAAATTGAGCCATCAATTTCTTCAAAATCAGACATAGTGACTACTTTCTCAGGTTGTGGTCTGATCTGCCTGATCCCAGGGCAGCTCAGGGATGTGCTGATCACCTTTCTGATATTATTGATTTTCTCAGAGAAGAAAGAAGCAAACTCATTGGGTCTCATTCATGAAACATTCGTAAATATACGAGTAAACATGAGAGTGATTTGCGCGTAAAGAGAACTTCCCGAAAACTCTTCTCCTGATTCACAAATACTTCGTAAATGTCAGATGTGATAGTAAAATGTGTGTATGTGCTAATGAATTCCAACCAATCGTAAATGGGATGCGCGTGCACGTTCATTCTCAATTATACCATTAATCAGGCCCATTATATCCGACTGACATCTATATGCATATAATATAACATGAATGCGAATGAAAAAGAAAGATTTCTCGGATGCAAAAATTGAAGCTTTATTATCACAAGTTCATACAAAACGCCACATTTTATTTTCAAGCGTAGCCGTGGCGCTTTAGGTCCTAAAAAAGGAAGCAATTGGCAGATGCAGTTAATAGAGTTTCATCTGTTAATCGAACAGTCCCAGAAGTGAGAAACAAATGGTTTGACATTAAGCTTGACAGCAAAAAACGAATTAGTTGACTTCGGAAAAATCGTATTCAAACTGGAGAAGGACCGCCATCGATCACCAGATGCTATTACTGGCTGGCTCTCATAATAAAAGTAAAAAGAAAAAAACGTATGTAATTACTATATAAAATATTTTTTTTTCAAAATGCTGTTTAAATATGTACCCATTGGTGAATTAAAATACAGCCTTATTAATGAGCAAAACGTTCGGATGTTAAGCGCACCATTTACGCGTGGCTGGGAGCAGGTGTAGATTTCTTGCGTACCAACTAACATTTGGAAAATACGAACATTTTAATGAATCCGAAAATTTACTCCAGAACCATTTTACACACGATTTACACACAAATTCGTTCTGCTCGTGTTTCATGAATGAGACCCATTGCACTTCCTTTCTGAGAGCATATCTATGGGAATCTGGCTTGGGGGGTTTGTCAGTCTCTCTACAGTAGCAAAAAGAGTGCGTGTGTTGTTTATATTGCTGTTTATAATATTTGAGAAGAAAGTCTGTCTAGCTTTGCCTAGTTCCATATTGAAAGCATGGATGCTGTCTTTGTAGATGTTATAATGGACTACAAGTTTTGTCTTCCTCCACATGCGTTCTGCTCTTCTGCATTGTCTTTTCATATTTTGCACTGCTGTTGAGTTTCTCCAAGGTGCTTTTTGTCTACCACAATTCTTCCTGACTTTTACTGGAGCAATATCATCAATTACACTCTTAATTTTTGAGTTGAAAGAATCAAGGAGAAAATCAACAGAGTTGGCAGATATGCTTGGTTTTAACGATATAGCATTCATAAATAGCATACCAGTGTTTTCATTAAAGCATCTCTTCTTGACAGACACAGCTCTAGCTTCAATGGCAGGAGAGATTAGAATATCAAAGAAAATACAGAAATGATCAGACAGTGCTACATCCTTAATGACAATCGATGAGATGTTTAAACCTGTACTGATAAGTAAATCTAGAGTGTGTCCACGATTGTGTGTGGGACCATGAACATGCTGTGTAAGATCAAAAGTTTTTAAAACAGTTTTGATTTCTTTAGCCATATTGTTTTCTGCGTTATCTATGTGAATGTTAAAATCTCCAGCAATGGCAAAACAGTCAAACTCAGAGGCAATTGTTGATAAGGCCTCCAGAGTATTTTGGAGGCCTGTAAATAATGATGAGTAAAATGCGTGGAGCACCTTTTAACACAATACCCAGATATTCGAAAGAGGGGTGATTACCAAATGATATTTGCTTACATTGATAAACATCTTTAAAAAGAGCAGCTAAACCCCCACCTCTCCTACCCGCTCTGCAGACACTCATATAAGTAAAGTTAGGAGGGGATTTCTACTTAATCTATGCTCATAAATTTGTGTGATGGTCCTTAAGTCGCTCCCGATTATCTTGCTGCACATTGTGACTATACTTGTCAACTTCCTCTTGTTCTTAACATTGAGATTGCCATACCAGCAAATAATAGAAAAACTTAAAACTGCTTCGATAAAACAGGTATAAAATATTTTCAGAAAAGAAACATCCATGTTAAAACTTCGAAGTTTCCTTAGAAAATACATGTGCTGGAGAGCCTTTCCTCTAATGATATTTGTGTTTGCCTCAAATTGTAATTTGTCGTCAATTACCGTCCCTAAATATTTGTATTGTGTTACCACTTCTACCTGATGTCCCTTTATGGTAGTAGGCAATAAGGGTACGGAGTTCTTCGTACGAAAGTCAATAAACATCTCTTTTGTCTTTGAAGCATTAATATTTAGAAATGAAGCATCACACCATTGGATGAAATGATCTGTCACTGAAGGCTCCCCGTTCGTGGGCCAGGCTCGTCCCCCTTCCGAACCACTGGTCGAGCCCTCCCGTCCGAATCACAGTGAGAGCCTGCCTATTTCTAATCATCGTCGGACGGCCACGCTCGTGTCGCCGCAAGGGCTCCCCGTTCGTTGGGCCGTGAGGGGTCCTTTCCCGTGCCCCAGCACCCTTTGAAGCGCCGGTCGAGCCCTCCCGACCGAGTACAGCGGGCGCCCCCGTCCAACTGGCAAGGCTTACACATCTGACGCTGTGAGCACCCAAGTTCCCGTCGGATGCCGCGAGAGCCCTTCCGGTTGAACGGCTTAACTCGTTCCAAAATCACGCTCGCATAAATCTGGCGTCATCGAGCTGTCAGTTCAACTGCTGGCGGGGCTTATCCATCCGATGCCGTGAGCATCCAAGTTCCCGTCGGACGTCGCGAGAGCCCTCACGGTCGAACGGTCAAGCTCGTTCTTTAGTAATTACCTTCTCATGCCCTTCACTTTTTTGGGGGGAATTATTCTTTACGCTCGCTGTCCCATACCTTGCTTTTTGGGGAGTACTCTGGGTTCGGGCAAAATTCCGAGCTCGGAGCCCTCCCCCGGACAGCAAGCCAAATACGCATTAAAATTATATTTGATTTCATGTACATGTGAACTCGTGAATGTATTAGAGTGAATTTTATGTTTATTAACTTCTTCTATCACACTGTCAATCTTCATCATGATGATGAAGTTTCGGTTCGCCTCCGCTAATCACATCTCACCACTGCAGTTAAAGACCGTGCTCATTCCAGTGTCAAACAGCTGTTTGTTCACTTTGTTTGTACGTTTTTGAATTGCTGTTAATGGGTTTCTGTGTGTCTAACATTCGGTTGCTGTTTATTGTTGCTTAGTGTCTTGAGATTATAATGTTCAACCTGATCACTTTACACGGAGTGTGTAAAGCTGGGAAGAGAGCAGGTTAGTAGGTCGCGCGACATACACTTTGCACTTAGGATATTGTTAAATATGTTAGACATACTAGTTTAGGAGAGTGCCCACTTTGTAGTTTCTGTTATATAATTAGTGTAGTTTTAGTTAGAGCGCCTTGACGCCAAAGATTGTTTATTTTCTACATTTTTTGTTTGGTAGTTAGTTTAGTTAAATTTAACCTTTAGATAATTCATTGTGTTTTATTGAGTTCTTTGATTTGGGCATCTCTCATGCTTGTTTTCCCACCTTAGGTAGTTGTTTAATGTTGTTATGTTTTTGTCCTTATTTATTGTTTGTACATATGGCAAATATACCTTTTCCCACTGAGGATTAATAAATCCTTTTGAGATTAGTTCTGAGAGTACGTTTTTTCTCTAGTTCTGTCCTGCATTTTGAGAAACACAGTTTTTATAAATGTTGTTTCCTTACTCCCTAGTCAAATAAAAAAAGGACGTAACAACCTCGAAATAATTTCTCTCCTTCCTCCGATTCAAACTTTGTATTATATGGTAGTGAAACCACGTCCTTTGTAAATTTTACTTTAATGAATCTGGTCCCATCCGCCACCGTAGTTCCTGGGTAAAATCACCTTCTTAAGCCCCGTTTACACAAAGGGAAAACGCATATATTTCTCTGCGTTTTGCTCTCTCGTTTACACGAAAATGCCGTTTTTATCACTGAAAACGATTATTTCTAAAAACTCCGGGCAAAGTGGAGATTTCTGAAAACACCGGTTATGTGTTGCCGTGTGAACTGGGAGAAACGGCGTTTTTGTCATGATCCTGACTCTTCTCTCTTTCTCTGTCTCCCTCTTGTGGTCATTTACTTACAGTCTCTCTCACTCTGTCATTTGCGCACCTGTTCTCGTACTCTCATTATCTCATCTCTCTCAGCTGTTTCCACTCTTCTCGTTCTCATTGCTGGGCTTCACCAGCTGTTGCCTAATCTTCCTCTGATTGTTTCTCCTTCTTCTAGCGCTTTCTGTCCTTTGTTCTCTGTCAGATTATTCTATGTCATGGAAGTGGCTGATACGCTCATTTGTCCTGTCCGGTCCTGTCGAAGTGTAAGCTGTTTCAGTTACCTGCTAGGATTACCTTGGTGTCTGCTCTCTGACTTGTGTTCAGTACTGGTTGCTGTGAGTCTCTGCCTCGCCACCACCCACCGCTGACCTCATCACTCTCTCCGAGGGACGCAGGGAGTCGTTGACCACTCCGGTCCAAGAAGCTGCCCAGAGGGGATTTTCTGTTCTCATTAAGAGCCGTGTGGCCGATCCTCTGTTCTCTGATTCTTTCCCTGAACTCTCGCCTAATTCTGGTGTTCAGCTGTATAGACATTAAAGACTATTGTTACTGTCATAACTCGCTGTTGGGTCCTCTTTCAATCACCTCGTTACAGAATAATCTGACCACTAACATGGACTCAGCGAGTAGCAGTCCTCTTCAAGCGGCCGTTGAGATGCAGGGCGCCTTGCTGGGCAGACACGATGAGGACATCTCGTCCGCTAGGCAGGCGGTCGAATCACTGGCTGCTCAGATGTCGGGTCTCTCTCAGCGGGTTCATCAGCTACGCTCAGCGCCGCCCTCGTCTACAGAGGCCCGCGTAGTGTCGGAGCCCCGGATCAATAACCCGCCTGTGTACTCTGGTGAACCTTCTCAATGCCGCTCCTTTCTGACACAGTGTGAGGTAATTTTTTCACTCCAGCCCTCGACTTACGCCACTGACCGGTCCAGGGTCGCCTTTGTCATCTCACTCCTCACAGGCCGGGCGCGAGAGTGGGGTGCGGCCAACTGGGAGGCTGAGACTAATTGTGTGTTTGAGTTTTCTCTTTTCAAGCAAGAGATGATTAGAGTTTTTGACCGCTCTGCCTACGGAGAGGAGGCTTCGCGTTTGCTATCCGTCCTTCGTCAAGGGAGGCGGTCAGTGACTGATTTTTCCATCCAATTCCGGACCCTATCTACTACCTGCGGGTGGAACAATGCGGCTTTGGTGGCCCGGTTTCTGGAGGCCCTTAACCCGGAGCTCAGGGATGAAATCCTTGCACGCGAGGTACCTACCCAGCTCGACGCCCTCATCGATCTGGCCATTCGGGTTGAGAGACGCTTTGACTCCCGCCGCAGAGCCCGCGGGCCGGAATCCGCCCGCCTCGTTCCACCTGAGGTTACGGCCATTCAGCCTGCTTTTCCGAAGCCTGAGCCGATGCAACTCGGTGGTCTCCGTATCTCTTACAAGGAACGCGAACGACGAATCATGAATCGCCTGTGCATGTACTGTGCAGCCGCTGGACACTTTGTCACTGACTGCCCAGTAAAAGCCAGAGCTCGTCAGTAGGTGGAGGGTTACTGGCGAGCGTGGTTTCAAGGATCTCTCCGTCCAAGTCCTGCACTAGTCTACCTGTTCTGCTCCGGTGGTCTTCAACATCAGTCTCCGGTACTGCCTTGGTCGACTCCGGTGCCGAGGGAAATTTCGTCGACGAGACGTGGGCTCGTGAGCAAGGTATTCCTCTCATAGACTTAGAAAGCTCCACCCCTCTGTTTGCCCTAGATGGCAGTTCCCTGCCTAGGGTGCAGAGAGAGACTGTTCCCCTGACTCTTTCCGTCTCAGGGAACCATAATGAGACTATTTCGTTTCTAATAATCCACTCCCCCTTCACTCCTGTGGTATTGGGCCATCCTTGGCTCGTTCAACACAGTCCCCACATTGACTGGTCTAACGGCCGTATTTTGTCATGGAAATTGTCGTGTCATGTTAAGTGTTTGACCTCTGCTGTTCCTCCCGTGTCTTCTGTTTCTGTTTTCCAGGAAGAGCCGGGTGATTTGACTGGAGTACCGGAGGAGTATCGCGATCTGCGGGAGGTCTTTAGCCGATCTCGGGCTACTTCTCTCCCCCCTCATCGCCAGTACGACTGTAGCATAGACCTTCTCCCGGGGACCACACCTCCGCGGGGAAGGTTATATTCGCTGTCCCCCCCTGAACGTAAGGCGCTCGAGGATTATTTGACAGAATCTCTTAATGCCGGGTTGATTGTTCCGTCGTCGTCTCCTGCCGGAGCCGGCTTCTTTTTTGTTAAAAAGAAGGATGGCTCTTTGCGGCCGTGTATTGACTATCGAGGGCTGAACGAGATCACTGTCAAGAATCGATACCCCTTGCCACTGATGTCTTCAGCTTTTGAGGTCTTACAGGGAGCTAAGATTTTTTCCAAACTCGATCTCCGGAACGCTTACCACTTGGTTAGGATAAAGGAGGGTGACGAATGGAAGACCGCATTTAACACTCCTCTGGGGCACTTCGAATATAAGGTCCTTCCTTTCGGTTTGGTCAACGCCCCCGCGGTTTTTCAGGCTCTCATTAATGACGTTCTCCGCGATATGCTCAACATTTTTGTCTTTGTCTATTTGGACGACATTCTGATATTCTCTCCGTCCCTCCAGGTCCATGTCCAACACGTTCGCCAAGTCCTTCAGCGGCTTTTAGAGAACCGACTTTTTGTTAAAGCTGAGAAGTGTTCTTTTCACGTGTCTTCGATTTCTTTCTTAGGTTCTATCGTCTCGGCAGAGGGGGTTAGTATGGATCCAGGCAAGGTGTCGGCGGTTATCGATTGGCCAATACCAGAGTCCCGTACCGCGTTGCAGCGATTTCTGGGATTCTCAAATTTTTATCGGCGTTTCATAAGAAATTTCAGCCAGGTGGCTGCGCCTCTTACGGCTCTGACGTCCGTTAAGACCAACTTTAGATGGTCAGACGCCGCACAGGCGGCGTTTGATCGTCTAAAGACCCTTTTCACTACTGCCCCGGTTCTTCTCACTCCTGACGTCTCGAGACAGTTTATCGTGGAGGTTGACGCTTCGGAGGTAGGGGTCGGGGCTGTGCTTTCCCAGCGCTCCGCCGCGGACGGAGAAGTACATCCCTGCGCCTTTTTCTCCCACCGCCTCTCGCCCGCTGAACGAAACTACGACGTCGGTAATCGGGAATTGCTCGCCATCCGCCTGGCGTTAGGAGAGTGGCGGCAGTGGTTAGAGGGTTCCGCTGTTCCGTTTCTGGTTTGGACGGACCACCGAAACCTGGAGTATATTCGGTCTGCTAAGCGACTGAACGCGCGTCAGGCTCGTTGGGCTTTATTTTTTACTCGCTTTGACTTCTCTATTTCCTATCGCCCGGGCTCTAAGAACGTTAAGCCGGACGCACTATCTCGTCTCTTCGACTCCTCGACTGCTCCCGCTAATCAAGAGGCGATTGTTCCTTCTGGTCGTGTTGTCGGGGCGGTTGGTTGGGGAATCGAGAGGCTGGTCAAGAGGGCGTCCGTTCGGGTCGTCGCACCACCTGATTGTCCTCGGGGTCTTCTCTTTGTCCCCGCGTCGGCGCGACAGGCGGTCCTTAGATGGGGTCACTCTTCTAAATTATCTGCTCATCCGGGGGTTCAAGGTTCGCTCGCCTCGATCCGTCAACGTTTCTGGTGGCCCTCCTTGGTGAACGACACACGTCGCTTTGTTGCCTCTTGTGTGGTATGTGCGCAGACTAAGTCTGGTCATTCGCCTCCGGCCGGTCTCCTTCAACCCTTGCCTGTGCCTGCTCGTCCGTGGTCGCACATCGCGCTTGATTTCATCACTGGGCTTCCCCCCTCTGCTGGGAATACGGTTATCCTAACCGTGGTCGATCGCTTTTCTAAGTCGGCACACTTTATTCCGCTCCCTAAACTTCCATCTGCTAAAGAGACCGCTCAGATCATGGTAGACCATGTCTTTAGACTTCATGGGTTGCCTATCAATGTAGTGTCCGATAGAGGTCCGCAATTCGCCTCCTTATTCTGGAAGGAATTCTGTCGCCTTATAGGGGCTACCGCCAGCCTTTCGTCGGGGTATCACCCTCAAACTAATGGACAGGCTGAACGGGCCAATCAGAGTATTGCTCGCATTCTCCGCAGTCTGGTCTCTCGTATTCCCGCGTCGTGGTCAGAACAGCTCGCTTGGGCTGAATACGCTTTCAACTCTAGCCCATCCTCCGCCACAGGCCTTACACCCTTCCACGGTTGCCTTGGTTACCAGCCTCCTCTGTTTGCGTCGCAGGAGGTGGAATCTAGGTGCCCGTCCGTTCAGACCTTTATTGCTCGTTGTAAACGCACCTGGAGGAGAGTTAGATCAGCACTTTGTCGTTCAAAGAGACGCATGAGAGCCGCAGCCAATAGACGCCGGGTTAAGAGTCCCCGTTATGTTCGTGGTCAGAGAGTGTGGCTCTCCACGACTAATTTGCCTCTCCAATCGGAATCTCGTAAGCTAGCCCCCCGCTTCATTGGTCCTTTCCGAATTATTAAGATCATTAATCCTGTCACTGTCCGACTTCGCCTTTCGGCCAATCTCCGTCGAGTCCATCCAGTTTTTCACGTCTCGTGCATTAAGCCTGTCGTTCGCCCGCCCTCCTTGCCCCCCCGTTCGTGTTGAGGGCGTACCTGTCTATAAGGTCAGAAAGATTTTGGACAGACGCCGACGGGGTCGTGGGTACCAGTATTTAGTCGACTGGGAGGGGTATGGTCCGGAGGAGAGAAGCTGGATTCCTTCCCGGGACGTCTTGGACCCCTCGCTCATCGAGGATTTCCTCCGGTCTCATCGGTCTTCTGCCTTGGGAGCGCCAGGAGGCGCTCGTTGAGGGAGGGGTACTGTCATGATCCTGACTCTTCTCTCTTTCTCTGTCTCCCTCTTGTGGTCATTTACTTACACTCTCTCTCACTCTGTCATTTGCGCACCTGTTCTCGTACTCTCATTATCTCATCTCTCTCAGCTGTTTCCACTCTTCTCGTTCTCATTGCTGGGCTTCACCAGCTGTTGCCTAATCTTCCTCTGATTGTTTCTCCTTCTTCTAGCGCTTTCTGTCCTTTGTTCTCTGTCAGATTATTCTATGTCATGGAAGTGGCTGATACGCTCATTTGTCCTGTCCGGTCCTGTCGAAGTGTAAGCTGTTTCAGTTACCTGCTAGGATTACCTTGGTGTCTGCTCTCTGACTTGTGTTCAGTACTGGTTGCTGTGAGTCTCTGCCTCGCCACCACCCACCGCTGACCTCATCACTCTCTCCGAGGGACGCAGGGAGTCGTTGACCACTCCGGTCCAAGAAGCTGCCCAGAGGGGATTTTCTGTTCTCATTAAGAGCCGTGTGGCCGATCCTCTGTTCTCTGATTCTTTCCCTGAACTCTCGCCTAATTCTGGTGTTCAGCTGTATAGACATTAAAGACTATTGTTACTGTCATAACTCGCTGTTGGGTCCTCTTTCCATCACCTCGTTACAGTTTTAGGTTCTCTATTGTCGATTCTGATTGGCTTGCATGGCTTTATCCTTAAGCCCTACATTGCCGCCAATAGGTTTGACATGGTTATGATGGCGCTCGACGGCGTATTTATGAGGGTGTGTGAATGATGTTATTTTTGAAAACGGAGAGGGGGAAAATATTCGTTTTGCTAAATACCCGGCTTTGTGTAAACGTGGCCTTAGAGGTAATATTGTTGTAACACCCCAGCTAGTTAATTTTTGCAACACTTCTTCATCATTTATGCAATTTGGCAGATTAAGAAATGAAACCATCCTTTCCACTGCACATAGTTTCCTCATTTCACACATTTTCCCATTGATTAACAGTCCATCCATTCGATTTTCACAGTCCGTTTCTTTCTCCATAGTCAGTTCATATTCACACTCAGATTTTTCCTTAGTACATATAACTTTCCAACTCCAGTTTTGTCCTCTACAGCCTTTATTATCATCATAACCGTAAATTGTCCTGGATTTTTCACATTCATTGTCAGTGTCGTTTCTTTTTTATACTCCCTCTGGTATCTCGTTTTCCCTCTCAGCTTCTGTCTTTTCATCTTTTTGACTTGCTTCTTGTCTATTTTCACTATTTACATCATCCCTTTCTTTATCTTGTATCTTGTGTTGTTCAGTCCTTGTCTTTGCCATTTCAGCTCCATTTCTCCTATTTCTCAAAACCCCAGTTACCCATGTTTCTTCTTCTTGATTTTTATCTATTTCTTGCATTATCCTTTTGCATAGATTAGCATCTTGATCCAATTCATTGTCATTCTCATAATCATTTTCCAGTCCTGTTCCTTTATCCATTGTGTCCTTCCATGTTTGTAGTGTCAAAATCAAAATGTAAAAATCTCAACGCCAAACAAAAAAACTGCTTGGGGTTAAAACGTGAAAAATAATAACAAAAGTAAGCAATATAACTTACATAACAATAAACAAACAAACAAACTGTAAAACAAAAAGGAATGGCGGAGAGCCTTCAGTAGTGATATGATGGACCATCTGTCAAAATTATTGATGGTGACCTTTGACCCGCCCCCTCCCCGTGCCCTGTGTTTGACCCTGCCCCTCCCCCCTGCGTCCTTGGGTGACCTTGTGTCGTATGACCTAGTGTGTAATTGTATAATAGGTGTGGCATGTTTGTGGCCTCGTGATTATAAGGGAATCATTGATATGATGTAAGATTTTATGTTCGAAGGGGGTCTCCGATCCTTGTGATTATAAGGGAACCATTGATATGATGTGAGGTTTCATGTTTGAACGGGATCGTCCCACCGCATTCCAGAGCAGATGGGGATTGTATAAATGGATGTGTTGTACTCTTGAATCTCACTCGCTGTTTCTGATTTTATAAAAATGGACAATTTATACTCACCTAAATCCCCAGAGGAATCAGTAGATGATGATCTGATGGACCGTCTGTCTATGGCGCCAAGAAAGCCGCATGGACATGTGAGTTTGACAAAGTTTCTCCATGAAGCTACGGACTGGTGTAAAGGAGAATTTCTGATGAATAGTGGCCGTGTATTTGGATACATGTTCCACAAACCATCTCGCGTTGTTATGCTCTACACCGGTGACAGCGTTGGTGATTTTAAACCGGGAGAAGACACGTGTCTGGTATTTCATGAGAAAGACTGGTCTTTATTTTACCGACTAGTGTGGAAGGATCTGAATGACAGTGGTGATGAACCATTGTACATAGCCGAGTGGGATGGGGCAACCCCGGATGTCCGATACTCCGATCCGGATGATTGCGTATACATATTCTTAGGGCTGGGCGATAAAACGATAACAATATGTATCGCGATAGATACGTGATCGATATCAATAAAAAATGTGTTCGATATAACGTTCGATATTTTTTTCTTCGACGGAACATTTGCGAAGCAAGTTTGGTTGCATTAACAAAGGCACGCGCTCTCTGGTAACCTAGCGACGTAGGGAGTGACACACTGACAGGCAATCATGTAACGGTGTCCGTTTGATTGCGCCATTTCGTCGTCTCGTGCTGCTAGATTCCTCTTCAGTAACCGGCGAATCGGCGATTAATAAACAGAAAATGAGTGCCCTTCATCTGCATGCCGTGCAGGCTAGAATTGCGAAACATTATTGGATAATTCGCTCTATTCGCGTTTGATGTGAGCACAGCATAATGAACAAACAGGCTGCGATGTCAAGATTGTAATGCTGGAGTCGGCTGGAGTATGTGTGTGTGCACGCGAGAGAGAGTAAGCACGTGCGCGATCTAACTTTGTGTGTGTGTGTGTGTGTAGGAGAGAGATAGACAGACATACACGCAACGCGAGTGCAATCAAACAGTGGAGACATAAAAACATACGATGTCATTTTGGTAATACAGGACACCATTCAGTCTGCAAAGTGTTTACTTATAATTGTGTAGGCCTATACTCGCAATAAAACACAACATTGTTCTTTAGTCACACTGTATGTCTTGTCAAACAGTAACCTACAACTGTCACACACGCACACATACACTGTTTTAAAAGAAAATTATATCCAACCATTTTTTAAAACAGTCTGTGTGTTCCATCTTTTGGCCAGTCACAAAAATAGACTCTGACAGTCATCATCAAACCGCATTGATTTTAATTTCTTGTCCTCAAAACAGAGCACTAATCTGTTTATTTTTAAGTTACACATTAAAAAAGAAAATAAAATGTGTTGGTAGTATTTTTTTATTACGGAAATCTATAATTCTGATGAGAATAACGGGTTAATTCAAATTAAGGAAAACATATATATTGATCTGAAATATAGCTAATTAATTTTAAATTAATTCAGGTACAATTACAAAACATATCTCAATGTCTTTTTATTAATTTAATAAACTAATTACATAAAACTATTATCAGAGCACTATAGATAAACTGGTTCTATATGTCTTTATTAATAAAAATTATTTAAAAAAATACAAGGCTTAAGACATTTATAAAAATGCCTTCTATATTTCTGTTTTGCTTTTCACTCCATTGTACCAAAATTGTACAGAACCATGACTTCTGTGTACATTACGAGACTGAATCCAGCTTCTTATTGATGCTATCCGTTCCACCTATAAGAAGCTGCAAATAAGAAGCTGGATTCAGCCTCGTTTTTAATTATTTGAGTTTTCCATGGTTGTGTTGACATTTCTGTCTTGGTATTATAATCAGAGGAAGGTTAAGTGTAAAATAAAAATGTTTAATTGTAATAGATTTTTTTATCCTAGTCCTTATTTTAAATGGGTCATAAAAAAATCAATAATTATCGATATCGACCGATATGAAACACTGATATCGTGATATCAGTCGTGATATCGTGATATCAGCCATATCGCCCAGCCCTACATATTCTGCTGTAAAGACGCGACAAAGCTCGCGAGTCATTCAGGACGCGTACGTCAAAATGGACATCTTGAGCACTATGAAATGCAATTTTTGTTCAACTGGTGCGATGTGACTCTGCTGAGCCGTATTTTTTCGACCATAAACAAGATGTTCAAGTGGTGCGACATGCAAGCCGGATACAGTAAAATTAAAGTGCAACTGTTCCACCCTGAGAGATGCAGCCGAAGCGGCAGATACAAGTGGCCGGTTCCGCCCATTTACTTTGGCCATAAAGCTTCGCGGGGAACCCCTACCCAGTCTCATTTATAAACCATGGCTGAAGACATCACTTCAGATCGTGCCCATGTCTGCAGCCACGGCATCTCTTTCGATTATATTCCTGGACCTCCTGACGATAACGCTACAGACCATTTTCTGACCGACACTCCTGGAACCACGGACCCCCACAAAGACTGGCTGGATAAATTTGGCACAGACCTTGGAACACGCAACCTGACTTTCCTGTCTGATTTATGTAGCGGTAGTGAGTCTGCAGTCAAGCCCTGTTTCGACACCACAGATGGATGCTTCACCGAAGTTGGATTCAAAATCATAAAAGCCACTGTCGTGCTGTTGCTGCAACATCTCATCGGTGATAAGCTGAAGGAAGACTGTGAGGGATGTGCGATAAACCATCCTAGCCAGCTACAACATTCCTGTCTGTTTGACCCCCCTACATACTACTTCGACACCTACTTTGACGAACTGTCCACCAGACTGTTTAAACCTAATCTGCATTTCATCATCGGGATTGTCCTAAACCCCTGCGGTTTAAAATCCCATCCTCACAGGATTCAAGGAACAGTCGGAACTATTCTGCGTGAATTAAAAGACGAGCCCTTCATCGCTGCTAAGCTAGAAGAAATCAGGGTGAGACTTTTGGACAAACCCTGCAAGGCTATTGTCTACGACGTCGTCGATCTCTGGCAGGGTCTCTCAATCGTGAATGGCTAGTGAACAAGACCCCACCAACATGGGTGCTGGGTGTAGCCTAAAGAGCTGTGTGGAATCCATGCTTAAAGAACATTACCGGGGACAGATGGAGCATCTTATGGAAAAGATGGTTTGCAACGCAACCTACCCCGATAAACCATGCGGTCCAGCGGGGAAACCATGCGGGGAAATCTACACTTGTTTTAGTGAAATGGCTAGGATGGCCTTCGAAATTTAACAGTTATATTGATAAAAAAAACTCTGGTAGACTTACAATCTCCTTAAAACATGGGTGTGTTATCCGAATGATCTCATACGTGTCGAGGATTGTCATGGATGACCACGGTTTCTACGTCACATTACCCTGCAATGCATCGTTGGCGGTTTATCCAGAAAATCGCATATCCAGCTATACAACCAGCCTAGCAAAAGCTATAAACTTGAAAGGAGGGTGGGAAGTTGGACTCGCTGAAATCGAATATCCTAGAAGTTGGTACTCCTTTACTGACGAGGATGGATATTTCACGCTACATACGGCCCCTGGACCCCAGAATGCCGGAACCCTACAAGACGGCGATCCGTTTAAAAAAGACTTGTCTGGGTTTTTTGTATCAAGGAAATTAGAAATAAGCGGGGGGTACTATGCAAACATTCGTGCGATCATCCGAGCGATAAATAAAGTTCTCGCACCAACTAGTCTATTGGACTATGATGAATTAAAAAATAAAGTGTTTCTGTTGGCGAGACCCAACGTTTCAGTAACATTCTACGGAAGACTCGCCACAATTTTATGAGTGATATCGAATGATGCTCTCGGTCGTTCGGCATACCATAAAGAAGCTGATTTTAATACAAGTACTATCACTTATGCCCCTCATCAGGCCGATATCAATGCGGGGTTCTATACAATCTATGTCTACACCGACATTATCCAATATCAATCTGTCGGTGACTCGTACGTACCTCTTTTGAGATGCGTTCATATAACGGGTAAAAGCAACGATACGGTCATTGCTAGATACGACAACCCCCATTACGCATTGATCAGCAAGGAGCACATCACCAACATCACTATAGAGCTGAAGGACGATCAAAACCGTGAAGTACCATTTTCTTACGGGAAAGTTATCGTAAAACTACACTTCAGACCAAAAAATCATTCTATTCTTTAAAAAATGAGTATTTACTATAACCCTAGAGAGTCCAATACCGCAGACTATGTCGCCTATTACCAAAATCAGGCTGGTGGCGCTTTACCAGGTTATTCTGGGGGCGGGGTTATGTATGGAGCAGGGATAGGCGGTCTTTTTAGAGGTCTGTTCAGGATGGCTATATCGCTGTTGAAAAGAGGATTTAGCATCGCGAAGCCCCACCTTAAATCCGCTGCTAAAAATATAGTATCCGATGTCGTCTCAAACGTACTGACGCGACCGCATGACGATAATGCTAAAGCTCAAGACGGATCGGGGCTGATGGTCATGGCCCGTAAGAGGATGTCTAAACCACCGGGTGTAAGGAGGCGTGGTCTATGGGGAAAGAAGAAGAAAACAACCCGTGTATCAAGCAAGCGCTCAGTTGTGCGTAGGAAACGAAAGAAGCCTGCTAGTCGAAACGTGTTGTTCAAGAGATCCTCAAAAACCATATTCTAACATGGCGCTTCTGCATCGCATGTCGGGAGAGTGCATTAAGTCTGAGCTGGACTTATTTACGGTTCCTCAGACGCAGACGGTTATCGAGAAAAACAGTTATTTAGAAGTAGCCCCTTTATCGGCCATTTCGGATACGGCCCCGCTGGAGTTTTTTATAGCAGGGAACGGCGATGATTATCTGGATCTAAATAACACAATGCTCTATCTACGTCTTAAAATCACCAAGCGTAACGGCGATGCCATTGCAGACCCTGCAAAAGTAGCGCTGATAAATTACCCCGGGGCCACTATATTTTCACAAGTCGACGTGACTCTCGGCGATCGGTTGATTTCTCAAAGCACGAGTACGTATCCTTATCGATGCATCATTGAAAGCCTGATCAACTACAGTAGCCATGCACTGGAATCTCTTTTCTCTGCGGGGTTGTTTTACAAGGACACGGCTGGTCAGATGGATGCGAATGACCCCATAGGACGTAACTTGGGGTTGCTGAAGAGATCTCGCTACACCAGCGCTAGCAAGGTGGTGGAGCTGCTGGCACCTATTCACAGCGATTTATTCTTTCAGGAAAAACTATTACTTAATGGCGTGGATGTCAAAATACGTATGACAAGAGCAAAAGATGAATTCTGTCTGATGAGGTGTGACGATGTAGATTATAATGTAAACATAGTGTCGGCATCCCTACTTGTCAAGAAAGTCTCTGTATCACTGCCTGTGAGACTGGGGCATGCCCAGGCGCTACTCTCGGCAACCGCCAAGTACCCCATAGATAGGGTCTGTCTAAAAAATTTCTCCATACCTGCTGGGGCACGTGTTTCAAATCAAGAAAATTTGTTTTTGGGGACCTTGCCAAAATCTATCATCATAACCATGGTCGACAATGACGCATTCACCGGGGCCTATGACAAGAATCCGTTTGCATTTAAACATTACGATCTAGAGTTCTTAGCGGTCTATGTAGACGGACAGCAATTTCCAGCGAAGCCTCTACAACCTAATTTTGAAGCCGGTTTGGCCGTACGTGAATTTTATCAGCTGGCGATGACGACTGGAAGACACCTTAAAAACCAGTCGCTCTCTATCGACAGGAGTGACTTCCTGGACGGTTACACACTTTACGCATTTAATCTCACACCCGATGAGGAATGCGGACAACACATCTCACTCATCAAGTCCGGGAATATCCGACTCGAAGCTCGCTTCAGACAACCACTACCGAATACAGTTAATTTATTAATTTATGCTGTTTTTGACAGCATCATTGAGGTGTCTAACCGCAGACAGGTACTGGTCGATTACTATTAAGATGGATACATTACAACTAACAGCTGTCATGGATAAAATTACATGCAGGACTCATTTTCTCGGAGTTCTACCGTGCGATCAACTACCCAAAAACCCTTTAAGGATCTTACCATCGATGGGAATCATTAACACCCACCCTGCTCGATTGCCTGGTGAACATTGGGTCGCTGTTTATTTACCCCATGAGGGATCGGCATGCTTTTTCGACAGTTTCGGTAACCCACCCAACAGCCCTCGCTTTCCAATCACCATCAGTAACTTTCTAGAAGCCAATGATGTTGATGTCTTATATTCCAACAGACGCGTCCAGGATTTTTCATCAGATACGTGTGGACAGCACTGTGTGTTTTTTCTATATCATTTAGCCAGAGGTCATGACTATAACCATGTGATGAAGCTATACACAGATGATTATATTAAAAATTATAAAATGGTTTCGCTATTTGTGAAGAAATTAAAACCTGATGTTTGTAATGATAAACTATTATCGTGTGTTCAGTGTGTGCAGACGTGTGATACTTTTTGTCGTTTTTGATAACCGATCAACATTGTATTTTGCTTGACATAAATAAAATTCTAAAAACGATAATATTTTGTAGTCTTTTATTCTCAGATTAATCACGTGGTACATAAAAAGCTTCAAATATTCAAAGAAGTCATTAAAATTCCAGCCATTTCTATCGATCGATAGTCGGTGATTTAAACATAGCGTCTTTTACCTCTGGACTTGCGGAATATCTTCTGACTTTTTTAGAAGCCCGGACAGGGGTCGATGCGGGTGTGTCCACGCTACTCTTTAGAGCGTTAATCGCCTGTCTGACATAATGGTTTGGCACTGTAGAAAAGGGTATGTTTAATTCGGCAAAAGTCTGTAGAAATTCAGCCCATCCTACAGGTCTCCTGTCATCCCGAACCTTATAGCGGGCCGTAACATTTTTTAACAAGTCGTACATGTGTGAACCTCGTACGACGTTACCCCTGAACACAAACTCCCCCGAATCATTCCATGTGCTTAGTCCTTTAGTTTTAGACATTTTGTCTAATATGTATCTGATGTTTTTCACACTTCTCGACGGCACATTCTTTAGAACCTCGGACACGACGGCATCCTCCTTCGCTTCCCCGATGTCTCTAACGACGCCAGATGGTTGTTCGTCTTTAAGGCCGGGGTCCGGATGGGGTAATGATAGTGTTAGAACGGTGCTCTCACGATCGCCTTGTTTAACAACGGTCAGAAACCTGCTCAATGTGTTTGTGTAAAGTTTGGCTTTTTCATATGGATTCAAATCAGTACGTTGTAAAATACTCCTTATGGTACCATCCAAATCATTCTCCACGGTCTGTTGAATGTTCTCTCTGATATTTTCACTTTTCATCTTATCCAGCTGATGATGCGGAACTAAATACATCTTCTCGGCATACTCCATAGTAGCCCTATCTGTTTGCTATCAAGCTTGAGATGAATGGGACGGCGACGCTCAAGAGAGGTAAAAGAAACCCCCCCGTCTGATTGAAGACTTGTTTCTTAGCCGCTAGACCGATTTTTTTTATCGGCGACAAATTTTATTTCAGCTTTTCTCTTTTTCAGTCTTCGATACTGTTTTTGATTGACCGGAATCGTACCATGGAGAATGTTAAGCGCAACTTCACACAGAGTTAAAATGAATTCGTTCGATGCCGATTGTAAAATAAGCCGACGTTGTTTGGGCGATGCTTTATGTAGCAGTTTTAAAGCAGGTAGATGCTTACAAAGTCTGGCAGACATAATGATTTATCACATTCTTCTTCTTTTTTTCTGGATGTAAACCACCTGTCGTTCTGACAGTAACCCCGTTCTGAGACGGTATTGTTCAGGAGTTTTTGCTTTATAGTCTATCATTAGATATCCAAAAGGTTGGCTGATTGCATCGTTATAACATTCCATAAAGTATTTCGTATTTCCTGGGTACATTTGTCGTCCTAGTACCGCTACTTGATTGGCGTCCCGAGGATTTTTAAACAGGATCATGTAATTGGTGTTTAAGCTGATGGTTCGACTGGATTTACCCTGAACAAATAGATTTTGCACTATATAGATGGCACTGAGATTGCGGTGGTGCACGTATTGTGTGAAAACTCTTTGAAGTTCAGAGTTGGCGCTTGCTTGCTGCATTAGATCATCCACAATTAGAAGATTTGTTTTGTTGAACGGGAGTAAATCATCATCATTCAGACTCTGGGGTATTCCTTCGATAAATTTAATGTCATACAATTTAAGCAATTCATCGTACAGAGGTTGCCAACAATCATACAAAAAAACAATGTTTTCAATTTTCTCAGAAATCAAATTCAGACCTTTTCCAGCAAAAGTTTTGCAAAATAAGACTTTCCAGAATTGGATGGTCCGCTTATAACACAGCTAAATGGATGTTGAAACCTGAAATCAAAATCAGAGACAATCCTTCCCCCTCTGTTTGTCAACGACTCAGTAGCCATAAGGGAGTGTGGTGAAATCGGGTAAAAGCCTGCGCTTATTATATTTTAAACCACCTTAAACCCTTTAGCGACTGATTTGTTGTGCAATGTGAGTCTTTTTATTCCTCACAATATTTTCAGTGTGAGCGATGATGTATTGCGTACTATCGTGCAATGTCATTTTTCAGTGTGAGCGATGATGTATTGCATACTATCGTGCAATGTCACATAGCTGTCAACCAGACCAATCAGGGTGTCTAAGCGGATAGCTTGGGAATCTTTTGCATTCAGCGTTATTCCCTTGGCTTTCATGCACACTTTACCTTTGACGGTTCGATACCCGTACGATTTAGGGCCACTAGAACAAAACTCCGTAATATAGTCTCCATCATCTATTTCATTCGTCAGCTCCCCCAAATGATCGCCCAGAGGGGGTTCCCAGTCCCCATCCCTAGATACGAATATTATGCTATCTGTGTCAGAATATAGCACTCGATCGCCGAGTTTGTCCATCAATTCGTAGAGCTCCAATCGAGCATGAGCCGTTGTAAACGCGCCAACAAACACATTAATGTCTCGCGTCTTACAAACATCCCCTTTGGCGGGTTTATGCTGAACGAGAGCTACGTCGTCTGACACAAATGTGAAATATGTCAGCATGTCGGTATTACCAAAAACGGTTCTGGTGAATTCTTCGGGGTCATTCACCAGACTAGTTTGCGGTAGTTGTTCTCTCATGGAGAACCGGCCCCACAAAGAATTCAGCAGTAGCTTATTGATAGCGCGCTGAGCGGGGTTGTACTTGATCTTTTCGGGGTCGAGGTGAATCCCCTCTTTTTCAAAATACTCTTGAATGTACGCCGCTTTCTCAGCGTCTGTGACAACGTTCGACGGATACCCCGACGCCTGTTGCTTCAATCGCAAAAAAGTTTTTACATAGTCGCCAAACAGTGTATCTGACCGCTGTGGAAAATGCCAAACTTCATCTATCCGTGCTATCGCATAACCCTTCTCGACGGCTTTTAAAAGCTCAATACTAACCCAACACCCCGAGAGGGATCTCTGATCGTCTGTGTGATTACAGGCAGTAGTCTGGTTTTGGTCATGCGCGCATGTTCTACACAATGGGAACATGAGCTTTCCTCCGCATCTGTAAGGGAGAACCGGATGCAATAATTTGCGAGGTGGGTATACGGTTGCTTTGACAAGCCCGTAGTAATTTTCAATCGACTCAAAATCTTTTAAAATAATTTGTGGATGATCGATAGGCTAGCTTTTCCTAGCCTGACAGAAGGGGTACAAGCTGGTAAAATCGACATAACTTATTTTCTCACCCCCGGTAACCTTGTGATAGAGTTTATAAGCATTAGTACGTCCTCCAAACAGCGCGTCTCGTGGTTTCAATCTCTCTGGGGCCGTATAAGTGCTCATAAATTCCATCACAGAGGCGTCGGTCTTTTTCATTCTACCCCATTCACATTCCCAAAGCACTTCGATTTGCAAGCCGTACGCGTTCTGCAGAATCTCAACCTTTTCGTCAAACTGTCTCCTGAGAACGCCGAAGGATACTCCAGACATGGGGTGTGTATGGTGGGGCTCAAAGCGACAGCTATGTCCATGAAAGAGGCACCCATTGTATTCTAACCCATGCTTCACACCATCCTGTTCATAGTAACCGTCCAAAAAGTAGTTACCGAATGATACTTCACCATAGTTTACAGCTTGGTGAATGTCGACGTTCCGAGTCTTTTTTAGATACTCAAGCCATTCAATAGAACCGGCCGAGTAGGACTTAGTCTGGTGGACGTACGCGTTATTATGAGTGAGAGCCAGCGTATTTTTCTCGAGATAATGTGTCTTGAAGACACCCATCGAACAGCTAGCGAGTGTCGTAAACCTGAAAGGGTCAAGCTCAGTGCATTGTATGAATGCTTCCCGGTATTTCATGCATGCCTCGCATAGTAAAACAACATCGTTTACTCCGTACTCATGCAACTCTTTCCTGAAGTCAAACCACTCACCCTCAACAGTGCTGTACCACTTATCAAACTCTTCGCGTCCCTTATCGGACATGTTATCGTAGTTATAGAACTTTTTGTTGGGGTATGGTCCAAAATAGTTTTCATTTTCCACTCTGTTGAAAAGATGTGGAAAGTAGCCTTTTCCAGCAGTCGTCAAGTCTAACGCGGAGAGCATCTTGGCGAGAGCCATTGGAAAGCATACGAATCTATGTATCGCTGTTTAAAAGACTGATCGTACATGAAAATTAATTTACACCCCTGCATTATAACGTCAAGCACGAGTCCGACCTTGCAAAAATATTGCAAAATTAGAAAAGAATCAAATTTCG
The DNA here is from genome assembly GCA_038021265.1 of Cyprinella venusta. Classification (NCBI taxonomy): domain Eukaryota; kingdom Metazoa; phylum Chordata; class Actinopteri; order Cypriniformes; family Leuciscidae; genus Cyprinella; species Cyprinella venusta. The sequence continues at coordinate 10,948,536 of CM075863.1, forward strand.
AAGCGTAATGGGCTATGAAGCAATAACCTTCATATCGAGGTTGTCTGAAATGGGTGATTAACCGCGCTATACAGTCGACCCCCTCTGCCACAAATTTCTCACCTTTGAACGTGATTGCGCAAACAAAATTGGCCACGTGTCTCCCATTTTCATAGCGGGTTTCAAAATCATAGAAAATGTATTTCTCACAAGCCTCCTTAGGTGCGATGGGCTGTATAAAGCATTGGTGAGACCCCGGGGTTGTGAGAAGCTCACGGCAATGGACGCAACGTTCGGGCGGGCATTCGTGCTGTGTTTTTTCGCACCCCGTTTAAACTCGTAGCGTCTATTACAACGATTACAATATTTTATAACAGAGCAAGGGGGATCTTCATGACCATGAGGCGCTATTTTATGCATTTCATAGCAATAGCTCGATTTACAGTACCGCAGACAGTCGGGGCAATGTACTGTTCTTTTAGGGAATCTGTAACATTCAGCGTCGAAGCATACGTCGTAGGCATGTTTACAACAATGATTTTTCCGACTTGTGTATCCTTTATAGCAAAATTTACAGATGTAATCTGCTCCGATGAAAGCTGTCAAATTCAGGATCATGTAATAATGAGCATCGTTATGCAGGTAGAGACAAACCGTTTTTGGGTGGGTCATCGTGGTTTCTGTACGTTTCTAAGGCCCCTGCATTCGATCTGTGAAAAACAACGATTTTAATACCTAGCGTTTGTTCAAACGATGCTATATCGCTAAGAGCTATTTGGTCTTGGTTCGTGAATCCTGCGTTGTTTTGAATGGCTGTAGCCACATTCTCTAACTTGATCTCGGGTAATTGGGGATAGAGAAATCGTGCGAGACAAATAGAAAAGCACAAATTATTAGAAATATTTGTGGGGCAAAACTAGTCTTTTTTCTCTTGATTACCTGATCGACAGCCAGATCTGAAAGTTTACGACGCACCCCGCCACGTCTGCTCATGACTACGGTAGCGTCAAACTCCATGGCTTCGTCCGATAAAATCTGATCTTTACTCTGTACGACTTTTTCAATTTGGTCGAGAAATGCATCGATATCATAATTATTTCCGGATGTTAAAACACTGCTGACGGGTGTTTGTAAACTCGGGGCCGACACGGCTATGTTAATCACTGGAGATTCACCTCCAATATCTCTAGCAAACGTAACAATTTCGCTCAAAGTATCGTGTAAGAAAATGTGATAAGCAGACAGATCTGTAGAGTTAATCTCTCTCAGATTCATGGTCCTTCTCAACGAGACACTATTGAAACGAGGTCGCGGTAAAACGTTGTATCCGCTTACAAATCTACCGTCCCGAATCAAAGCGTCAATGTCCGTACGACTTAATCGCGTGTCTATAAGAGTATCAGGATCACTAGTAGCCGAATGTGAAGTATGGATATTACCTGAAGGGGTTGCTGGGTTGGTAGTCGATGGTCGTGAAGTATCAAGACTTCCTATAGGGGGAGACATATTGCATTCAGGTATACACACAGAATCATCATTACCAGCACAATCTTCCGTATGATTACACTCAGGACCTGTAGGGGGATCAGCACTGTCACATGATGCGGTATGGTTATTTAAAACACCACCATATTATACAACAGGAATGTTGTGTGCGTTTAATAGTTCTTGCAAGCTTTCACTCAAATTACAATTTGGAGTTTGATTCACAACAACTTCTAAAAAGGCCAGATTAATAGCGTGTTGTGATGGTTCGACATTATAAGATTGCTCTACAGAATCTGGAAACATACTTATCATTTGTTGTAATCTATTGGACATGTAATTGGGTTTCTCAATTTGCTTTTCAAGCACAGCCTGCAACATGTCTGCGAGAGATTGGTCTGATTGACAATCGTCTGTATCACCTACGCGAAAACATTTTGACTCTTCCATTTTTGGATCAAAAGTAATATTGACTGCGAAATTGTGAAATATTGTAGAGTATAATGTAAAAACAATGATTCAGAGTATGTAAAATCATAACATGATGGGTAAAGAAAAAACAAGTACACTCAAAGTTTAATACATGAAAAAGTACAAATGGGGGTATTGTCAGATAAAAATCAATTATCTTATTATCTAGTCTGAATGCAACCAGTCACACAAGATACTTAGAAGATGAACCATAACCCTTCGCTCTTGATGGTCTTCGTTTAAAATGTTAAAGACCCGGACAAAATTTTCAGTGCTGTCTGCATGCATATTATAATCACGATTCTCTAACATCTGATTCTGACGATGTAAACCATCGTTTATATCCTGAATATGCCGAATCTGTATATCAATACGGCTATAAACCTCCTCTATGAACTGTTCCAATCTGTTACGCAACCCAATCTGGAATGTTTCTAAACTGTTACGAATAAAATTGTGTAGCATTTCATCATCATCATCATCAGCCGCTGGCTCTGGCTCTGGCTCTGCTTCTGGCTCTATGTGTGATTCATCTTCGTCCGCATCTCCCGTCGGCTGGTGAAAAGGATATGGTGTTTGACGTTCTCTCACTGACGCCTCATCATAGTGGTCGCTTCCCCAAGATCCGCTTTCCCAGGCATTCAATTGTGAAGCAGTCCAGTTAGCCACGTCATCTGCGCTTCTAACACCCACAACTGTATAGAAAAAAGAAAATATTAGTTTAGTCATTTTTCAGAGTATCTAAACAAATTATTAAACAAATTATTAAAAATTAATATTATCAGCATTTGTAAATATTAGATGGCCATACCATCAACCAGTTCGATTTCAGGACTACTAGCAGGACTATAACCATCAATGCTTCTCCTCTTTCTTAAAGGTTCACCACCGGGGTTGGAGGTTTGGCTTGGCGTCACACTACAACTAACTACACCGCTACAGCTCGGACGCGGTTCCTCTTGAGTCAGATCAATAATAGCGTGATGGTCTACAGATTGATGTATGGCATGATCCAATTTTATAAAGTAAAATGAATAAATTTATCATAAACATTAATAATTATTACAAGCATCACATTAAAAATGAATCTTCTTACCATTGTTGTCGGAGTCAAATAATGCGGGACTTGAACCACCAGTGTTTCTCCGCTTCCCAAGAACTTTGCTGCTGGGTCCGGGTCTCTGGTCTTTTCCCTCGCTGCTAGAATTAGAAGTACGTCCGTCTCGTCTGACCACGACGCAGCTACTGAGGGGCTGTTCTTCTTCTTTTTCTTGAGTCAGATCAATAAAGCCAGGTGGAGTTACAAATCGAACCAGATCTGTAAAAATATGAAATAATAATTAAAATCGACATAAGCATTAAGACCATTACGAATAATACGCAGAAATGATTATTATTCTTCTACCATTATCTGATGCGTCCAAATCAATCTGAGGCACAGATACTGTGAAATGAAAGGAGAGGACAATATTAAAATATATAGTTTACAAGAATTATAAAGATTATAGAATATATTTTTAAAATTAACATTTCCTCACATCTATCGATCGCATCGAAGGCACGTTGTTCAACGATTCCTAAGGAATATAAACCCCTATTATGAAACATTTGATGAGTTTTTTTTTTCACCAACAGTAAATAATAAATCTACATATTCATACTAATAACATTATCCAAACAGATTACCACTTTCAACAGCAAGAGACATAACACTGTCAGAATAATCTTCTTTTTAGCATCTCTTATTTGAAGACATGACCAAACACACACAAACACACACACACACACACAGAGAGAGACACTTTCAATGATAAAATATTATATACTCTCTCTCTCTCTCACACACACACACACATACACACATACACAGACATGACCAGTCTGAGATAAATTAATTTATAAATCGATTCTACCAATTAAAATAAATATTAAAAAAGATAAGTAACGCATATTCAATATGAAACGTTATAATTTGAATGTAAGCACACAATATCATTACATGCACCACCACTAGAGACCGCCATTTCAAATTAAGCTATCATTATCAATGCATCCGACCCTGTAGAGGGAGACAGCGTGCACCGTAGTCCCGGAATCACAATAGCACTGCATCCCGCCCTGTAGAGGGCGTTAGCGTGTGCAGTACTTAGCGTTCTACAATAGCATTTTAGCACATAGCATGTTGGCTAACAACTAATACTTCTGAGAAATATGCATTGTTTAAACATTAGACATCGTCAGAAAATACAACATTAGACATCGTCAGAAAATCCAATAGAAATGTTATTACTGGGACGCCACTGATCCGTGAGAAGCGTTTAAGAACTGAAAGATATGAACATGCAATATCTGCATGCGAGCTAACTTAATACATGTTCACAGATAAAAGTCCCCTTTTTACTACTATTTATTTCAATCCAGTTTCACAACGATGAAAACCAAATAATAGAATATCATTTTTCTAGAAGACCAATAGATTATCCCCCATTTTAAAATCATAGACTAATCATATTATGGAATATTAAAATACTGGATTCTAAACACTACAGTATATAACTGATATACAAACGATATAACTGCAAGACTCGTGTTTCAAAATATGAATATACACGCGCATAATTTCGTATAAACACCATTAGAGATTAGTTAGCTGTATAACCAATACAAATGTATCAAAATAAACGTAAGGAACACATCAAAATAAAGTCAACGTGTTAATCCACAAATATTGAATCAAGTACATCAAACATCACAACATCTAAATTTAAACCTCGAAATAGAATCACGACAGAAAAACTTTATGGTTAATTCATATTATTCTCACTCTCTTAAAAGAAATAAATAAAACGATTACACCACAACAGAGCATAATATAATTATAACGCAATCACTTACCATTTTTTGTAGACATGGTGGACGATGGAGAGAAGATGAAGCTTCGTCAGGGATTTTTTTTTTCAAAGATAATGGGTTTTGGCTCTGGGCCCGCTGTATTTAAGCACCTTTGGAGAGTGTCTGATTGGCTCATTTCCAAGATATCTACACCCGCATGTCCTAGAGTGTCCACTAGATGTCCTCAACACTCCATGCACTGTCACTGCGATTCATATGACAACCCATTTTCCCCAGGGCGGACTAATATAATGGACAATGATGGTCTCAGTACCATCGCCGATCCTGACCTCCCTGGGGCCCTAAGCAAAATTCTGCTAAGGGGCCCTCTACCTGACCCGTGACACCGTGACGTGAGCTCATTGATATCAAGAATTAACTTTTGTACAAGTGAACATGTAATTCCTGATATCAAAAATAGACATTGGTAGATAAAAATGTAACTAAGGGGCCTTACTAGTAAAAAATAATAAAAAATTCACATTGCAAATAGTAAAAAAAAAATGAATTCTTGATATCAAAAATACATAAACTGTGAATGAATAAAAGCTAAAATGGCTTGCCATGGCATGTTAAAGTTTTATTATTATTATTATTATTATTATTATTATGCATGTTGAAGCAATTCTTGATTTATGGTTATTATTTACTGAGGGATGTGCATCCATATTGACCAGTATGTCCAGCTAATCAACATTTTAAATTCAATATAGCCTATATCAATAGTCAATCAATGTCAAATTGTCAATATTGCTTTCCATCATTTTAGTGCTGCTGCAGTTGTTTAGAATGTTTAACTACACATTGACTGAGACTAGATAATCAGTGTCTTGTTTTAAAAATATGTATGTGTATAATGTGTACTTTATATATTGTACAGTATGTCCACATATATTTCTGCTTGAAAAAAATGCGCGTTTCATTTCGTGCACGAGCATATGAACGCATGATAGCATAACACACGCGACGCGGTTATCTTTTCCGAGCTGCAGTAAACAAACACCGTTGCACAACTTGCACTTTGTTGTTTATCAAAAACAAACGTAATAAATAATTGTATTTTACTCTCACTTTTGTCAGTCAGGCACAAAGAGAAGTGATGCAAGAGATGCACTGCTGACTGACATCAGAGGAGAGAACACAAGTTTACCTGAATGTTGTTCCCGCAATTCACTCTCATGTTTTTTCTTCTTCCTCTTATCGTGACCAGAGGGATAGTTTCGCTTCATTTTGTCAACATTAATTCACGCGCTATGACACGAGGAGGGGGAGGCGGGGCCTTGAGTAATTTGCGGAGCCCTACGCAGCTTGCGTAGTGAGCGTATAGGGCGGATCGGCTCTGCTCAGTACACATGATTTTACGATGTAATTTAGATTACAGAAAATTTAAAGATGCTGCACAGAGACCATGAAAACATCCTGATATTTCATATTGATGTTAGAGGTCTATTGTGTACTTTAAAAAATTAGATTTTCAGGGTAAATCAGGGAAAAATGTGAATTTTAGGGTTAACATCATGCTGCCTATCTTTTGAGATAGAAAATATGTTGAACTATCTGCAGGCGTTGGAAATCTAACAATGACTATTTCATATCACACCCACATGATTTTTTAATGATTTTATTTATGCTTTTTACGACGATATGGAATTAACACTAATCGACCACATGTTTCGTTCTGATCACCGAACACACACACACACACACACACACACACACACACATAAGCCTGTCAGGATCTTACATTCACAATATTAAAAACAACCCATTCATGAATTGTATTTGGACATGTATGGACTTCTTCAAATCTCTAAAACATGTAAGATGAGTTTGTTTATTGCTTAATTAATTGGTTCAGTAAGATATCTATTTTATATCATTTATTTTATAAGCATTTCAGTTATTTACTTTTTAGAAACATGGTGTTTTTCAACTTTAGTGTAAAACATATGATATTCTCACTTTCACATTGGGGATATTTTGTATTGCAACTTATTTTGAACCGCATTCATATATGTATGGATGTATAGCATATGAAAATTTTAAGATGAGTTTATTTTTTATCTAAATAACAGGATCAGTAGATATTTTCAAACCATTTAATTCATGCCATAGAATGTCATTCAACTGTGAAATAGTATATATTATATTTATAGACTTTTAAAAGCTAGTTAGTATGAAATATCTGTAATTGACTAAATGTAAATAACCATTTCATTTATACACTTTTAAAGAACGTTTTTCAAAGCTAGTTAGTATGAAATATCTGTAATTGACTAAATGTAAATAACCATTTCATTTATACACTTTTAAAGAACATTTTTCAAAGCTAGTTACCATGAAATATCTGTAATTGACTAAATGTAAATAACCATTTCATTTATACACTTTTAAAGAGTGTTTTTAAACTTTAGTGTAACGCATTTGATATTTTCTCTGCCCCAGCAATCTCGATCTGCTCTGGAATGCGGTGGGACGATCCCATTCAAACATGAAACCTCACATCATATCAATGGTTCCCTTATAATCACAAGGATCGGAGACCCCCTTCGAACATAACATCTTACATCATATCAATGATTCCCTTATAATCACGAGGCCACAAACATGCCACACCTATTATACAATTACACACTAGGTCATACGACACAAAGTCACCCAAGGACGCAGGGGGGAGGGGCAGGGTCAAACACAGGGCACGGGGAGGGGGAGGGTCAAAGGTCACCATCAATCATTTTGACAGATGGTCCATCATATCACTACTGCCTTCCTCTCCAACTGCAGCCAACTCACTTCCTGGAACGTACCAACTAGCAGGTGTGCTCAAGGTGGTATGGCCGTAAGCGAAATCTGCTGCCAAAATTGGGCTATTTGAAAGGTTAGAACATTAGGGTAGTAAACTATATAAAACTTACAGCACCTGGTATTCCCAGGCGGTCTCCCATCCAAGTACTAACCAGGCCCGACCTTGCTTAGCTTCCGAGATCAGACGAGTTCGAGCGTTCTTTTTTTTTTTTTTTTTTTTTTTGGGCGTTCTTTTTTTTATATAAATTCTAACAATTTACAGTTATTGATTTACATAAAACACATCATTATACATTTAAAACAAACAAATAAATAATACATTTCCATCTTGTTCAGTCCTTTGGCAAGTAAAAGTTTTTTGTTTAAAAGCACACATGACATCTTTGTTAAAAATTACATAAAATTCCCCCATTTTGCTCTCCATTTCAAAATAATTGTACAATATTTCCACGTAATCATCTACCGTCGGTTTAAAAAGCCCCCACAGATTTAAAACAACATCTCTGTTTTTTGCTATGTTCCTTTTCCATATTTCTTTCTTCGCCAGTAGTAAACACAAATTCACAAGCTTCTTATTTACATTATTCTCAGACATTGCCAACATAAAACATGTATCCCATTCAGCAACCACTTCTTTTCCTCTTAATTCATTTACAAAATCTTTCAGTTCATTAAAAAAAAGAATTCAGCTTTTCACAATATAAAAAGAATAAAATCCCTTCATCTTCCTTCTTACATACTTTACATTTTGCATTAATTTCTTTTTTCATTATATACAATGTCATTTCAGTATATATCACAGTTTGTCTAATAAAATAATTAGAGCTGTCAAAACGATTAATCGCGATTAATGTGTTTACATAATATATGTGGGTGCACTGTGTATAATTCTTATATATATATATATATATATATATATATAAATACACACACATGCTTGTATATATTTAAAAAAATATTTTCATGTATATTCTGTATATAGATTTATATATAATTTATATATATATATATATATATATATATATATATAAATATTTTATATATAAATAATATTTTTTCTTAAATATTCATGCATGTGTGTTTTTTATATATATACAGAAATAATTATACACAGTGCCCCCACATATATTATGTAAACAGAAACTTTTATTTTGGATGCGATTAATCGTTTTGACAGCCCTAAAAATAATCCAAACATTCCAAATCTACATTTAACCAACTCCATGCTCTGTTTTTCCAGACATCTTTTCATCAATTCCATTAAAATTCCTTAACCATACCCCCTGATTTTTTTAATTTCTAAATTTTTGTTCCTAAAAAATTCATAAAACATTTTCACAGTTCCCAAATTAAAATCCATCTTCTTGTCTTTACATTTTAGATACACCATTTTGTTTTCTTTTCCGTCATTTTTGTTGATCTCCTCTAACCATTGTCCTGGGATTGCTTTTTTACATCTTCATATTGTTTTTTTTTCAGTCTGGTCTCATTGTTAATACGTAGGTATTTTACGTTTTTGCAAAGATAGAAAATGTACTTTCTCGTACGTTTGGATAGATGCTGAAACGTATAATATCGATGTATCTGCAACATTTAAACATAACATTATTACGTTTTTACAGCTAAAAAATGTAAACTATTTACATATATTCTATATCATATAGATATCTGTATAATTTCCCTTTTAACCATTTTATAGATAAATGTAAGATCCCGTAACCCTAATCCCAAACCTAAACATAACCATTTTATACATAATATAAAAAAGAATAAAAATTATTGGACAGATGTGTTGAGAAAGGGCAGTTTAATTAACAAAATAGCATTAAAATATATTTTAAGCCACAAATCCTTCTCCTACCCCAAAACCTACCCATAACAATTCCTTAAAACTACGTACCAAACTACAATAATTATGAAGAAAAACATAACTAACAGACAAGTATAATCACAATAATTTATTTGTTGCGAAAATGTCAAAACCGATATCAAAAGCCGTTCACATGTTGAAGCGTTGCAGTCGCAGTCTTCTCTGGCAGTATTGTAATAGTTTTGTATGAAGTACAGAGCAGAAATTAAATTACTAATCAATGAAAATGTTAATCCGGCTTCGGTTCGCGCTTCTCCATTTCAAATGAACTAAAAGCCAACCGTCTCACAGTCCTTCATGTCGCAATCTGTGACGAAGCAGGGAAGAGCCAATGAACGTTTGATATCACTACCGTAAAACATGACGTAATTGCTTCTCAAGAGCGCAATTTTTGAATTTTTTAATTCATCTCCAGCCCGGGGTTTGACATGTACGGTCGCTGCTGAGAATGGAGATGAACATCACGACAGGATAAGAGGCTAAATTAGGAGTTGTTTCTTGCAAACAACTTATGGATTCTAAAGATTTGGATTACATCAAACTAATAAAATTGATGTCTTTTGTGAATTTTGTTGTGTTTTATAGGAGAAAACGCTTTATGTGTCTCAAGTTAAATAAACTATTACAAAACGGTTAAACGAGTAACGTTAAAGAATGTATTTTTAAGGTTTTATATTGTATTGTTTAACACCATGCAGACGAAACGAGCAAAATGTTAATATTTATGAGTATTATATCAATAAATGCGACTGAAAACTTTAATAATAGTTAATAATTAATAAGACAGTGGAATGCAATAGAGTGAAAACATGCTGCTACAATATTAAAGGGGGGGTTGACTGCTTTTTTTCTTTGCATAATTGTATTTATGGGGTGCAATATAACATGTATTCGTGGTTTTTCTTTTTTTAAAAGTCTTATTTTTCATAAACTTCAGCTTTATTGTCAGCCGCGCTCTCCTCTGTCCCCTGAACGAGCGGTTGACTTCCTGATTCTATGAAAACACTCCCTCAGAAACACGTTGTGGGCTCAGATTGGTTAGTTTGGCCCGGTGTGTTGTGATTGGCTAAACTGTCGCTCACGTTGTCTGGAAGGTTTAACGCCCATTACCTTTACGGGCGGAACGTGAGCTCCGGTCGGGTCCAGATGTAAATATGTGTCGAACTGCAGTATCAGTATGACCCAGAATCAGACCGAGAAACCCGCGATGAAGAGAGTCAAACAGAACCTCACCACACACGGCTCTTAAAGGACAAGTTCGGTATTTTACAATTAAAGCCCTGTTTTAAGATCATCCCTGATGAAATAGAATAGTTAAGATTGTTTTTGAGACAAATGCTCCTGTCACAAGAATTTTAGGTTTCTGTGTTAGCACCCCCCACCTTTATAATGAAAGCATAGGTGCACTCGAACAATCATTCATAAAAACGCATAAAACTTTAGTTTACAAAGACGTGAAACTCACCGAGTGGTCTGGGTTGTTCACTGATATGCTCACACAATAATCGCTGCAAAAGATGCTTTTCCAACAGGTTTTATCATAGTTTTTATCATAGTTGTCCAAGTCTATTTTCTTCCTGTTTTTGGTTGAAGTACACATTAGTCAATTGTCGAGTTTACGTGCGCGATCCTTAGTTATTTAGCTACCAATGATCGCGCACGTGAACTCGACAATTGACTTATATGGACTTCAACCGAAAACAGGAAGAAAATGGACTTGAACAAAAACTATGATAAAACCTGTTGGAAAAGCATCTTTTGCAGCGATTTTTGTGTGAGCATATCAGTGAACACCCCAGACCACTCGGTGAGTTTCACGTCTTTGTAAACTAAAGTTTTATGCGTTTTTATGAATGATTGTTCAAGTGCACCTATGCTTTCATTATAAAGGTGGGGGGGTGCTAACACAGAAACCTAAAATTCTCGTGACAGGAGCATTTGTCTCAAAAACAATCTTAACTATTCTATTTCATCAGGGATGATCTTAAAACAGGGCTTTAATTGTAAAATACTGAACTTGTCCTTTAATAAACATTTCTGAATGATAGTTTGCTACATTTTTTAACTTTACACGTTTGTTTTACACAATAGCATCTGACTGGCAACAATAGCAACTGTCTGGCTACTAATGTCATACTCAAACAGCGTTGGCATGTTTACGTTCTTGATCAAATCGAAAATAACGTCATAAAGGATATATACATGAAAAATACGTTTAAAACATTAGTAATTATAGAAAATTAAGATCCATAATGTTTGTACGAGTTTGTCGTGGACACAAAATAGGCTAACTAGTAGTGGCTATAAAGCCAGCGCTGGCATTTGAAAAAAATAAAAAATAAAACACAAGGCTAACGTTACGTCTGGAATTACATGCAAATACATTTAAAATGATGAAGTCTTAGCCTACTTACAGATTGTGGCCCAACACTGCTGCCTCTTGTTTTAAAGTCGGAACTGCTTCATGTTTTAGTTTCTTGTTGAATCTGGAGTTGAACTCGTAGGGATTCTGGAAGCTGTCTTCCATAAAATGCGCAGCACAGAGAGCTAGATTACGATCGTCATTTTCAGGAACATAATCAAACATAAATTGTATCCACTGTTGAGGAAGTATAGTATAGAAACACAGAAGACCTGACAGCTGTGTGAACAAAACACTCGACGAGTCGACGTGCCTCAGAAATATGCATGCCATTTTCTGCATATTCTGAGGGAGGGGTTGATGCAAATGTGCGGGTTAGTGACGTACCATAACCCAGCTGTAGTCCCAATCGAGTCGTTTTTGTAGGCAATTATACTTCCTGATTTTTAAAAGACAATATCTCTGCTTACATTGAACTTTCAGCGCTGCAACTTTGCAGATACTGTTCATGCACCAACAGCAACATTACACACTATTTAAAATGAAAAAAGTGAAATCGCAGTCAACCCCCCTTTAATATGCATAAATTCTGATGCGTACAAATGAGTACGTCGGTGGATTTGTTCATACGTAAATAAATTACGTTGTTGTGCTGTCAATACGTAAATATTTTACGTTTTAGAACTGTAAATATGTCTGTATTATACGTTTCTGCGAATATAAAACGTAATTATATATACGTATGTGTAACGGTTACCGTGTAGCTCTGCACTACAATTCCCAGAAACCTCGTCACCACACACCTGCAGTCACCCAGCCAGCATGTATAATCGGCCCGAGCTCGGCTACCTCGCGGCGCCTGCGGCTTAGACTCGGCATCGGCGTGCGTTAACCGGGCCGATTGTGGCCTGCAGCTCGCGCTGGCACATGCATTTTCTTTCCGGCTGTAAAGCACTGGGCCGATTCATGTTCACCGTAACTGATAACCAGGCTGGCAGCTCACTCTGGCACATGCATTTTTTTACGGCTATAAGCACTGGGTCGATTCATGTTTGCTAACCCGGCTGGCTGTGTGATCTGGACAACTTCTGGAAATGACTCGGCTGGTAATTCAAGGATGGTTTTAATGTAGCAATAAATAACATAAAACTATTTTAAAGTCTTTCTTTCTTATTTCTTTAATATTAATAACCATAGCAAAAATATTTTGTTGTCATGATCATTATTATTATTTTTATAAATTATACAAATTATTATTTTATGTATTTTAAACATGCATATGCCCGCTGACATCACTCGCACATGGATAACAGAAAAAAAAATGCCAGCCAAAATTTTTTTTCTACCGGCCAGTATAATGTTTAAGATAGACTATCCTATATTTACTTGGGTTAATGGGATGAAATGGGTAGCCTGCGTGTACAACAGCAACAGTCTGCAATTAATTTCATTGGCTATTTCAAATATACCAGACAGTGACGGCTGTTTGGGTGCTCGGCTCAGACCCTTTTACCGATGTGAAGCCGTGTTCAACGTTTACTGCAGTAAGCGTCAGCACAGCTCATCGCTGGAGTGACATGTGCACAACTTTGGGCGAAATAAGGAGATAAGACTCAACGCCGGACTTGAATAGCACTAATCCCTTTTCGATCCTGCGCCATTACGGTGATCTTGAGGTAAGTTTTCATTTCAAGCATCTACATTTCACGCCAAGCGTAGTTTCAATCGAGTTCCCTTAACCCTTAACATTAACTCCGAACTTTCGGATGTTGCTGATGAAATGTTATTATCGATCCGTTTAAACTTTGTTGACATGCTTCCCTCCAGATAAAAGGAAAGGAAAGAATTCAGAATTAAATTAAGAATTATTATTTAGGACAAAACTTTATCACGTCTAAGTAAACGTTGCAAGGTAACGTTAACGTTAATATGAAAGGGAGACCATGAAGTTGGAGACCTTTATGGCTTGAACGAAGCTAACATTGACTAACGTTAGCTGGGATGTTAGCTCTTTTTTGCAGCTTGGCAAAGAATTAGTTACTAGGCTTGACGCCATTTTTATTGAATGTAATTTACGTGAATAATTATAATATTTCGACCACAGTCTTTAATCTTTGGAAGAAAATAAAGTCGAACAAAATGTTAGCTGGATTAAGGCCAATTCAGACATCACAGACAAACAGCAATAAACATTGTCCTAGAAAGTATACACATTTTGATCCTGTAAGAAAATGTTTATTATACTTATGTAAATTTTAACAGAGGAATGATGTGGGACTTGATGTGTGGGTATAATGCTGAAAGCTGGGTCATTGTCTGTTGCTGAGTGAGATGGCTCTTAATATGAAAATGAACTGAGGATTCCATCCGCCATTTTGTGAACGATGACTCGTCAATCCGGAAGTCGGCCATTTTGGAGGCACAGAACATAAACAATGCCATTGAACTGAATGGGCTCGCATATTTGGCTGATTATTTCTGCTGAAAAATTGTCGATTTTTGGTCTGTACCTATCGGTTGCATCGGGAAAATACCTTTCGAGTTCTATAGACTGCCAAAAGTTAAAGAGAAGAGTGCAAAAAACTGATGAAAGAAGGCGTTAGGGCTGGGCGATAATATCGCACGATATTGTATGCGCATCTAATCAGTAAAGCCGGTTCATTGATTAGTAGTAAATCACCTTCACCTGCTTTCAGATGGAGCGGCATTTACTACAAAGAGCCGTAGATCACTGACAAGCTGAGCCAAATCGCGTTAATATCGAGGACATATCGATAGCGATATTTAATGCGATATGGCTCAACTGGTCAGTTAATTACGGCTCTTCGTCACGACAAAATCTCCCTTGTTAAACTAATACACCTGGGGGTGTATATGAGTCCACACTCAAGAGCGTTAAAGTTAATGAGATAATTATGTGATTAAAGGAGTGATGATTGAGCATTATTGAAGACACCTAAAGCAGAATCACAAGGAAAAAATCAAAAAATTTTAAGCCACCGTTATGGAGATGAGTGTTTGCTTTAGTTGGTCTTCTTGACCCTTATATTAAAAATTTATATTTAATTTGCTGTTGCATCTGAGTTAATCCTGTCAGATGAACAAAGATAAACAATTATAAAATGATGTTAGTTACATAATGACTTTCATCATTTAAAATGTATGTCTATGATTTATTTTGTTGGTTAGTGTATAACTGAGATTCTGCATAAACATCCGGAATGTTAAATATAATGTAACTTCTCAAAAGTTGTTAAAAAAAATCTTTCTTTAAGGCACACACAGACCTCAAGATTCAGTCAAAGCTTCTCAACAACGGTGACGAGTAGAATATTCAACTAGGAAAATTAAATTACATAGACAATTCAGATCATAATTTATTCATACCGCAATGCATGATGGGAGACATTAATGAGTTGTGATTGGTGGCAATATGTCACCACGGATGAGATATACAGGCTAATTATTGATGTCTGTGTTTCTGTATAGAGATGACAGTGATTTGATTAAAATATTTTATTACATATTTGAGGTTATAAGAAAGTACAGATATGTAACATAACTACAAAACTGTAACTAACAATTTTACCAAATCGGAATACATCTATTTTTCAGATCATTGCATGATTAGGCTATGTCAAAACATAGCCAACACTATAACATCAAATTGCCGTTGTTCACTTGACTGTTATAAGTCAAAATCACCAGGCAATCAAAAATTAAAGTGGAAATATAAGTGTCCAAGAGCCCAACTAAAGCAGACACTGATCTCCATAACGGTGGCTAATAATTTGTGATTGTCCTTCAGTGATTCTGCTTGTTATCATCAGGTGTCTTCAATAATGCTCAATCATCACTAAATTAATCAGGTAATTTACTGCTAATCAAGGAACCGGCTTTACTGATTAGATGCGCATACAATATCGTGCGATATTATCGCCCAGCCCGAGAAGGCGTTTGTGGTGAGAGAGGCACAGCATCAGCTCATCAGCCACATCACATGTGTGTAAGTTAAACTAAGCTTTTACTATGGCTAAAATGCTAACGTATTACATATTACTACATTCACACTGCCAAAATATCTTTGTATCCGATTGGAATCTGATCTAAAATGATGCCCACACTATTTATCGCAACTTTTCAAATCCGATTTGTGAGTCCATGCAGCTCTCGGGCTTTTCTGGGCTGACAATCTGAACGTAGCTGATGTCGGAATAAGAAATAGAAGGAAGAATTGCAGTACAGGCTAGAGAAGCTAGCTCGTTCGGACCTTTACCACATATTAACTCTTTAGTTTGCCAAAATATTGCGCGCTCTCCTGCGCGAAGTCCTTCTCTATATGATTTCGCACCTACCAAGGGTTTTTTCTGTTTTTTTTTTAGTGTAGCAGCTAAGTAGTACATAACAGTGGAGTCCATGCTGTTTACATCCGAGTGCCTCCTGTGACATGACGTGGTTGTGAAATGCATTTGATGGCCTTGTGCACAGCACAGGGCCTATAGCAGATGCACTCTCGACATTTAAAGGAGCATTTCACCAATTACAACATTAATCTTTATTGAAAGTAGATCATATATGTAGTCGAAATGTAAAATAATTTTTTAATTTAGTGCCCTCTTGACCGAGAAAAGACAGAAAATAACCAAGGGGGGCCTGTATATGAAAAAACTACATGTCCCAGAATTCCACGCTTTGTACAGCTCCGCAAGCCACACCCTCTCTGGAACCGCGCAAACAGCGCAGACAACACTCTTCCACAACAACACTCTTCCGTCTACAAGGCTAACATTAGCTGTCACCAGAGTTTGAAATTCATTTCACACAAAATGTCTAGTTGGCTGTGGCGAGCAGGACGATCGAAGACGAGGCACATAAGACGATCGCGCGAGGCTGGTGGCGTGAGTGATAACAAACTAAACGGAGACTATTTGGTGATGATGATATCTACCTGTGAGGCGAGCGCCGGTCCCGAGGACAGCGCGCTGCGCGAGGCTCATAAGAGGACGGCGCGACTCGCGAGGCTGGTGGCGTGAGTGATAACAGACTAAACGGAGACTATTTGGTGAAAATGAAAGCCACCTGTGAGGCGAGCGCCGGTTCCGCGTCTCTCACGGAGAAGCGAAAGCATAAAACGGGAGCGACAACGGCATATCGAGAGAGAAACAGGCCTGATTTTATTAAGTTTTGTTTCTGTTGTGTGTAACTTAGCAGCAGTCATCAATGAGGGGCTGCTGGCTTTGGCTTATACTTTCGATTTGTATGTGTTCATTTTACTATTAAAATGTTTAAATGTTCGCCGATTCCTGCCTCCTTCTTTCCACAACAACAGACCCCGTTCACGTTACATTGGCAAACTTTAAGTGAATTACTCCTCGTTTGTATTTATTTCTGTTTGGTGAATTACTGCATGTTACCTGGATGTTTAGTCAGGCGAAACTATCACAACACAAACGTCCGAGTGCTCATCTGATTCAGAGATTTCCTCCAGGAGAAATTGCAATCGTTGAAATCCTCTGCAGCAGACGGGTTGTGTCTGTAGGCCGTAGTACGCAGCGAGAGTACAGGCAACAGCAATCCGCCCAGCGCCAGAGTCAGTGCGGGGTCCTCGACCACGACAGGCCGCCGCCTCGGCGTCTCCTGCTCCTCCATCAGCCTCAGCTGCTCTAAACTATACTGCGGCTCGTAAAGACAGCCACAAACATCGGATTCGAGTAGCAGCTTCAAAATCCTCTTCTTCCATATCATGTTTAGTTTCTTCCGTCATTGTCATAACTTATGATCTCCACAGCGCTTGTTAGCTTAGCTTCCAAACAAGATGGCGGATATTGATTTCAGTTTCTGCAAGTGAAGCCCCACCCACTGATCTGTAATAGGCTTGTAGGCTTGTAGGGTGAGTCGGTCCAACACCCTGGCATAATAATGAGCTAACATGAGTAGTTCTAAAAGATTTTAATGAAAACTGATTTCCTGCTTATCGTGACGCAAAATGACGATTTTTACGTCACGATAAGCAGGAAGTTAAACACTTAAATCCTTATTTCTTCCATCTCAGGGGAAAATAAGGGAAAAAACAATGACCATTCAAAAGTATGACTGAGTTTCTAAAGATACAAAACTTAATGCAAATGGGTGAAGTGACCCTTTAACAATATAAAATGGGTAGAAAGTTGTATCTGAAAGCTGCAATCTTTTACTTCTATGGGTTAAAATAAATGGACAGTATGTCGTGTTTGTCCGTGGTTGCTCGAGCCCCACACTCCTATTCTATTGCTTTAGTATACATTATGGATAGTTTTGTACAATGCTAATCTTTTTTTCTTTTTTCCTCAGGTAAACTTGCTTTTGCTGTTCTATTTAAATAAACACTGCTCTAAGGTAAGAATGGGTGATCAAATGCATTCTTTCAAATATCTATACAAACACGAACTGAACTGTGTCCAACGTTACGCCGGAAGTGATCTCTCGCGTATCTACGTCATGCAATGTTTACACAGAGATTTCTGAAGTTTTACCTTTCACTGTATCTAAATATGTTTAGTGAAAGGTAAAACTTCCGAAATCTCTGTGTAAACAATGCGTGACGTAGACGCGTGAGAGATCACTTCCGGCGTAACGTCTGGAGACGGTTCAGTTCGGTTCAGTTGGACATCTGATTCAGATCAGTTCGACATGGCTGTTAACAAGAGGTAAAAACAATATAAATACGGTTTGTTTTCTCACACAACACGCTCGTTTAGTTTCTTAGGCCATCAATGTGTACTTAAATCATTAAATCATGTTTAATTTGGACTTCTCTGTGCATGCTCTTTGAGGTGGTGACCATAGACCTGCATTATATGACTGACAGACAACAACGGTTTGACTGAAAAATGTCAGAATTGAAAATACTGTGGAAACAAAGACACCTACATCTTGGATGCCCTTGAGGTAAGCTAAAACATATCAAAAATTAATTTCAAAGTGAACTATCCCTTTAAGGGACTTGCATTTTAGGAACAGTATAGTTAGGAACAGTATAGTTATATTTTTCTGAAACTGTTGCCATCTGAAGGCTTTGATTTGGATCACAATACCTTGTTTCTTATGACCCGCCCATCTCTGCTTCTGATTGGTTAGTTAGTTAGTTAGTTAGTCAGTCTTTACCTGGGAACTGCGCGTGTGCAACTCCCAACAAAGATTATGTACAAGTAAGATGCATCACTCTGTAGCTCGAGCGGAGCGTACAACAGACAGGCTGAAAAGAGGAGCTCCAGCAATGTGCAGTATGAGGAAAAATATGGTGTTTTTTGAAAATTACACCATGTCAACCTGTTCTGGTACGACCCCATATTAAGAATTAAAAAATGTTGAACCTGAAAATGAGCATAATACCACCTCTTTAGTATTTCTATATTCAAACTCCATTTAAAACATTAACATCATAACTATGAATGTAAATGCACTCATGCCACTTCTGAGCCTCATTAAACAGTCTGTAAATGTAAATATAACTAAATGCCATCTCTGTGGTATATGCCACCTCTGCAGTGCAAAGATTAATTTTGTGCTGATTTCATTTGATTCAACTTATTCTTCCTGATTGTGTCTTATTATTCTATCTCAATTTATAAATTTGACATAAAAGATGACATTTAATAAGGTTAAAAAAAGATCCCCTGGCAAGTCATTTTATAGTCAAATATAAATGGCCTTATAAGAGTAAGGTTAATTTGTCATTGGTCAGAAGGTGCTCCTAAAGTTTTCAAATTAAAAAGCAATGTAAGTGCAGAGTAGAGCACTGCATCCAAATTAAGTTTTGGTGGTTGCTGAGTAACATCACATGGTCATGCTGCCCTCTTCTATCTTGTGTTTTTCTCAGATGCAGTCCGCCGGAATGCCTTGACCAAAGATTCTACAGAAAAGGAAATAGAGCTCCTCATCACCAGGTGGCTGCAGCTAACCTCTGAAAGGGATGGTGGCCGAAGCCAGAGGGCGAACAGGCAGACAACATAGTCCAAACTCAAAAATGCAGTGGGATTAAATGTTTTAAGTTTAAAAATGTTGATATTGGAAAATAGTATGTTGAACTCCTTGAATTTACATTAATGCTGTCATAGTATTTCAAAATCTATTGTTAAAAAGTGTGAGTGTGATGAGCCGACTTTGATGAATGAAGGACACTACTTTTTAAGATAACACGTCATCAGCGTCATTGGAATCGTGAACGAGCAATGACAACAGAACCGGAACAGAGTACAATGCTGAATAAAGTCGTTGTTTTTGCTATGTTTGGACCAAAAGGTATTTTCGATGCTTCAAAAAATTCGAACTAACCCACTCATGTCACATGGACTACTTTGATGATGTCTGTATTGCCTTTATGGACAAGGACAGTATAAGGTACATACATTTTCGATGGAGGAACAGAAAGCTCTCGGACTAAATCTAAAATATCTTAAACTGTGTTCCGAAGATGAACGGAGGTCTTACGGGCTTGGAACGACATGAGGGAGAGTCATTAATGACATAATTTTAATTTTTAGGTGATCTAACCCTATAATTACTAGAGAGAAAAATGAAGTGTTCAATGTTCAATAAGTGTTCAATAAGTGTTGTTCAATAAAAAATGCATTAAACATGAAACTTGTATTCTTTGTGCTGATTTATTTTCAGTTTATCTTGCATAAATAACGGCTGCTCAGGTATTTTAGTATTAAACCTACATGAATGAAAAATCAATAAAGTTTAAATAAGCCCAAACAAGGAACGGGATTGAAGGGGAGCAACCGTTCACTCGGTGTTCCGCAATCGGGCCGCGTTAATACCGAGCGCTCGGCCGAGTGTTTTATCCTTAATCGGGCCGCGTTAATGCCGAGCGCTCGCAGAACAATCGGACCTAGATTCATGCCGAGGATCGGCCAAGTGTTTTATCGTTAATCGGGCCGCTTTTGGTCCGCACAATTTTTGCTAGCTGGGCACTCTCCTAATTCCTAATCACCTGCACCTGTTCCAGATCAGCAGCCAGCTCCATATAGACTCCCAGTTTTCACTCAGTAGTTGTCAAGCCTCCAACAGCAACAGACCCTAACCAGTTACTTAGAAACTCTCCATGTCATCCAGCAACAAGGAACGTAACGTATACTTACCTACAAATACTAACCTCTCTGTCCACGTTCTGATGTCCTCAGGATCCACTCCATGATCCCTGCCTTTCCTGAATCTAAGTACCCTTCCTGAGTCTCGTTTGTCAACGGATGATCTGAAAGAGAGAAAGCAAGTTTCACTGAACTGAGTTAGTTTGATGTTAATCACACTAAAGAGGATCTGCTCACCTGGAATCCTTCATGCCGAAGTATCCTCCTCAAATTCACCTCTGAACACCTGAAACTTTGAACACTCACCTTGAATGTGAAAAAATAAAGTTTATGTTTATTCACTTACCTCTGTCTCCGAGACTGTATCCTGACAGTATGATAGAACGACACTTTACGTACAAATACAAACGTATTCTCATGAGATCACGTTGGTTTTTTTTAAACTGATCACATTATAGTCTTTCTTTTCCTCCTCCATCGCATCCTTTATCACTTGTGGTGGTAAAAATCATACCTTCCACTCCCATAAAATATCCCTCACTTTTACAATGCCTGCTTGCATTGCAATCATTTCTTAAAATAGATATCACGCTCATTTATCTTTATTTTGTCATTTAAAAACAAAGGTTGATTTAAAATCATTTCCCTCCCCTCTGGATTAAAATCCACCTCTGTTAAAAAAAAGCCTCCAAGCATTTAAAACCTCTTTATAAAATTGTGGAATTCCCTCCATCATCCCTGCTTTTTATCTTCATTCATAAAGTGTTTTGCCCTAGATTAAAATTCCTACATTTATTTAAATTAAATACCACCAATTACTTCCAATCAGCTCTATTATTATCATCCAAGTACTTCTTTACCACTTTTACCCTCATGCTTTTCATTTTCAGTTCCACATCTACCAGTCCAATCCCTCCCTCTTCCGGACGGTTTTCATATGAGCGTATAATACACTATCCTTGGAGGCTTTTTATCCCATAAATATTGTAAAACAATCGTTTTTATTCTCTTAAGAACCCAGTTTGGTAGTGACATTACTTGCAATTTATACCACATCTTTAACATTAAATGATAACATTAAACTGTTTACAGTTAAAATTTTCGCTTTCAAACTTCTTTCTTTCGCTTTCAAAAATCTTTTTCTCCAAAAAATCAATCTTCTTTCCATTTCTCCCAATGTCTCTTCCGACATATTATCAATAGCTTCCTTCTCATTTTTTGCTAGAATTGCCCCTAAAATCTTCATCTCTTGTACTTCCTTAAATTTAAAAACATCTCATAAACTCTCTGTCCTTCCAAACTTCATATATATTGTTTTTTCTTAATTTATTTTTGCCCCTGAGCCTTCGCAATAACATTTAATTTTCCTCATCCCTTCTTTTATGCTTTCCTTATTTTTCACCACAACTGTCGTATCATCTGCATATTGAAAAATTGGAGTTAATTATTTTCTTCCTTCAAATTGTATCCCTTTTATCTCTTTGTCTCTATTTATTAAAAGCCAGAGGTTCTGCCACCAAAGAATATAACTGTGCGGACAGTGGACATCCTGGGTACCTATGGCATAATGATGTTGTTTGTTAGGATGTTAATGTATTATCACTAAACACCAACAGTAAAATAATGTTAATTATCACTAAACACCAACAGTAAAATCATCTAAAACTCCCTAAACCGCAAGTAGCTTATTCTTTAGGGACTGGACTCTGTTGGTGCACTTTTCTCCCAATCCCACAAAGATGTTCTGCACTGCCTCAAATGTGTATTTTAGTCCCTTTGAATACTCAATGTTCAGCGCATAGAGAAGTCCAAAGAGTACCATGAAAGCAGTAGGAAAGTCAGGTAGGTCCTCCATGACGACGGTTTCCTCAAGAATGATGGTGAAGGTTAGACATGTCTTTGTTGTCTGTGAGATATCGTCCTCCAAGATTTCAAGGATGCACAATTTCACACCTTTTGTGTAGGTTTATTCCAAATCAGTGTCCTACGAATGATAAAAATTTCATTTAAAAAAATTGTTGTGCATATGTACAAATTAAAAAAAAAAAAAAAAAAAAAAAAAAAGCTCAAACACTTGCAAACAAAACATGGCACTGTGACAAGCAGGACAAGGATAAGAGCCATGTGATCAAGCTCACCTGCCTCGTTAGTCACAAAAGGAGGTCCGGATGAATAAAAGGAAGAGCGAGAACAGTGCAAGATGAGTGAAGACCAGGCCTGGATTATTTATGTTATGTTTTATTTATGCGTCTCTTGATGAGTCCCTCACAGAGGATTGCCACTAAAACAAAAACGTAAATAGTCTAAGCCTGGTCCTCTTACATCCTTCACTTTCGTCGCTCCTCCTTTCATCAATCCAAAGCTCTTCTGTGAGACACTCGAAACCGGTGCTGCATGCAGGTGAATCTCCTTATCAACCATGTCACCGGCCTTGCACCGTTCTCACGGCTCTCAGCCTCGTACTGCTTGCCACAGGCACAGTATGTGTTAAAGGAGTAGTTCACTTTTGAAAAAAACTTTTGCTGATAATTTACTCACCCCATGTCATGTCCATGTCTATGACTGATGTCCATGTCTTTCTTTCCTCAGTCGAAAAGAAATTAAGGTTTTTGATGAAAACATTCCAGGATTTTTCTCCATATAATGGACTTCAATGGGAACCAGACGGTCCAAGGTCCAAATGACAGTTAATAACAGTTTCAGATGCAGCTTCAAATGTCTTTTAACGACACCAGACGATGAATAAGGGTCTTATCATGCGAAACGATCGGTTATTTCAAAACTTATTCCAAAAATGTAACTTTTCTAAGGACAAATGCTAGCCTTGCTCTATTCTGTGAGGCGCGTTTGTAACGTCACGTAATACGTAATTACGTTCAAAAGGTCACGGGCGACGTAGCCGGAAGTAAATACTTTTTAAAACAAGCCACATGGAAACTGTCAGCACATTTATTAAATATAACCACACATTTCATAAAATAGCAGTTTTAAATGAAAATATGGCATGAAAAAAAGCTAAAAACTTACCAGACAAGTCTTTGATATTGCATCACGCTCCCTGAAGTACAAGGGGAGTCCCCGCAAAGCTGTAGCGTGTCTGTGTGATAAGATATCTGTTGTCTAGAGGGAGATAAATTATTTTAATTATGATTTACTTCTGCAAGAATCCTTAAAGATCGTTTAAAGAGACTTAAAAAAAGAGTGTCACTGAAAATGTATTAGGGATGGGCA
The DNA here is from genome assembly GCA_038021265.1 of Cyprinella venusta. Classification (NCBI taxonomy): domain Eukaryota; kingdom Metazoa; phylum Chordata; class Actinopteri; order Cypriniformes; family Leuciscidae; genus Cyprinella; species Cyprinella venusta. The sequence goes on from CM075863.1 coordinate 10,972,705, forward strand.
AAGGGTTAGAAATGAAGGGGGCTCAGGGAAAAATAATCTACAAAAACTGAAACAAAAATGTAATCTACACTTCCACAATCTTTTGAAATTAGTGGTTATATCTTTATATCATTATAATTAATGTGACAGTTTTGTGATGATTATTTAATCTTTTTGAGTAACTGAAGAGATATATATATATATATATATATATAATATCTTTGGGTTCTCAAAAAGATTATGTAATTCTCACAACATAAAATATAACTCTTAATTTCAAAATAAGCATAAGTATAGAAATCATACCTGCTCATCAAAACGGTCCAGGATCATTTTCATGTCACCTCCAAGGTCTTTACTCTTTGCCCGATACATTTTGATGAGGGCGTTGCTATATTTGTTAAGAGCCGTCATGAAAGCCGTTTTAAGGTTCACACAAGTGATCCTTTGGAACTCTCTACAAACCTGAGGAAATGAAAGGAAAAAGATCTGTGAACAATAAAATCTATATACAATCAGGACAATATGATGTACAGACAAATTGTAACTTACTTGCTCCTCCAAAAAGAGGCCAGGCCATCTTTCTTTGATGACAGAGACCATGGGTTGCTCAGTGACTATTTCTTTTCTCCTGAGAGGGAATGTAGTTTCCATTTTGTCGTTCAGTTTTGTCATGTCCATGTTCTTTTTCTTTGCTTCAAGTTCAAGCTGTTCCCTTTCATGTTCCAATGCAGCATCATCTAAACCAACAGGATTGTCTGGAAGGAAGTTGATTTCTGATCTTCTTGGTTTCTTCTGGGGTACTCTTGAACCATCATCTCCTTTATTATCAAGCTCACAACATCCAGCATTGCGTGGTTTTTGTCTGAAATTCCCCATTTTAAATTTTAAGCTCATCTTCCAGCCTTTGCACCCTGTGTCACAGCCAAGTTCTCTTAGACATGGATGTCTGGAAACTAACGCAAGTGCCACCTGCTCAATTTCAGAATCACTTGGGTAAGCTTTAAAGGAGTACATTGTTTCTGCCAACTTCTCCAGTATTTCAATCTTGATGTCTCGTGTAACATCCATGGTAGTGTGTTGTTTTTCATAGACTTCATTAGCTTTTCTCAGTCTAAACTCTACATCATAGGAGAAATTTGGGATTAGGAAAACACCTGGCCAACGCTCTTCCCTGACTGTGGACGAAGATGGACTGGACAGATTGGATGGGATGCTTGCTGTGTCTAGGGTAAAATCAGTTTCAGACCCTGGTCTTTCATTTCTTGGGGATTCTGCTACTGCAGTTTTGAACATTTCCCAAATAATCTTCAGTGTGGCCTTTTCAGATGGAAGTTCTTCTATGTTACTTAAATTGCAAAGCTGACCACCAAAATCAGGATCCTCATACTGGATCACAAAGTTTTGATCAATTTTCAGTTTGTCACAAAGAATTCCTTTGAGCTCATCTACTGATGATAGCACTTTGGGGAGTGTCAGCTTTTTTATGCACTCTGGATTCACGATCACTCGCAGCAACATAGTGGTTTTCTGAAACAAAATTGATTAACATTTTCTTGCTAAACTATGTGCTCATGTTAATGCTGCTTGCAATCCCAATCTGAAAAGTGCAAACTTTAATGTAACAAAAAACGTTTAGGCGACACCATGAGATTTCCCCCGATACTGTAGGCTGCAAGTGGGTAGAAGTCATTTAAATCCTTCAGCTCAGCAACAAACAGATCTTCGTATGAAAGTTCTTCAACCTTAAAGGCACGAACATGTTCAACATACCAAGAAGAATATCTCTCCAGCACAAAAGAAGCCTCACTGTCAACTAACAGAATGCAATGGATCTTTGCAAATTCTGGCAAGCCGCCACAGTGTCCAACAGACACCATCATACCTTTTGAGTATGAGGTCCCATGCAATTCAGTGTTTGATGCAAGAGATACAGTGTTAAGGTGAGCATGTTTTTTTTGAACCGCTGTTTTCACCCTTCTTTCCAGAGAGGACACGTTCACAACTTTTACTTTGTCAACATGAATGGATTGTTTGAAAAAGCTGGGAGACTGCATGACATGTGCAACCATAAGTTGGTGCTGGGTGGATAATGTCTGCAATATGTTTTTGAAATTGTGCATCTTATGGACAACACGCTTGAAGAAACTGTGTTTTGCCTCAAAGCGCATCGTCCATAACTCCACACATGGACCAAAATAGCGTATGAGGCTTGGGTAGTGTTCCAGAAAATTGTGTTTTGGTTTCAATTTTTCATTTGGAAACACTTCTTTAAAAAGGTTGCGATGGTCAGATATTTTAGTCTCCAGGTAGCAAAGACTGTCCTCTGAAAACTTGGGTGAAACAACAAGCTCCACAAATATCTTTGAGATCCATCAACAGTTGCCATGCTTTCTCAGTGTCTGGAATAATTTTGCCAATCATGAATGGTATGAGCCTAATGAGTGTCCAATTTTCGTGTCCATTTCTACCAATGGTTTTTTTGGAGAAGAAATTTTTGGGGATTTTTTGGGGGCGGTTCACCTTGTCAGAGAAACAGTAAGGGAAAGACTGAATTACACTGTTCAACTGGTCTAGGGTAAACAACTTATCAGCTATTAGCTTCTGGAGACACAAAGACAACTCGTATGGCACAATTCCTTCAAACAAATCGTGCAATGCATCTGGAGGAAATCCAGTTACTGGGTGAAAGAAGGCAAGATGAGATTGTAAGACACATTCTCCTTTTACGCCTTGGACATTTGTCAGAGTTGGGGTTGCTTTCAGCTCCTCAATAAATTGGTTGTGTTGTTCTACACTTCTTAAGGGAAAAAGTCCCTTGCTTACATCAGTTGTCTGTATGTCCTGGAAAGAAGCGAGGCAAAACCTACAGAACTTCTCAACACGAAAACTCTCCTGAAATCCTGCAAGGCCATGTGCCCCTAGATTGTCTGCAGAGACAGTAACGACAGTTCCTTTTATATTTTCCCCCAAGTGATCAACAAACAAACCCTCTCTTTCCAGTGTCTGCACATCCTTCATTAATGGCTCAAAAAACATGTCATAGCCAAATTCTCTTACGTCAGTACTCTTCCCCAACAAGGCAAGTTGAATAGCGTGCAAATTTGCTCTGAATTGGGAGGGCCAGTTCAAGATCACCCAGTAGACTGCTGTAATCTTGTGCTTTTTACGTGACGTTCCCAAAGGATTGACCACTTCAAAGTCATCAATATATAGACCAAGTGCAATAGCTACATTCTCATCACAAAGCAGAGGATGCTCTTTGAAATGCTTGCCATCAAAACAAGATGCATAGAAGCCATTTGTGGTAGGATTAGAAAAAGTCTTTTGCACTGTCTCACTATGGCCTAGAAACTTTTTCAAAACTTCAAGAATAGGAACATAAACAAATGATTTATTTTTTTGCCTACTGAATACAAACTCAACTGGTTCAACCACATCAAAGTTTTGATTGTAATATACTTTTCGTTTATGGTCAGTTGATAATGTTCCTTTATTAGTGGTAGCATAAAGAGGATTTGTTCTGTGAACAGCTTCAGTGATTTCTTTGATCAAAGATTGGTCAGCTTCACAGTTGTGGTGGCATAAAATATCTGTAATCACCTTTTCTGTGGATGGTTTAGACAGGTATAGTATTTCATTCAGACTTTGAAAAATGTGATGTGTAGCACTTCTGGATACACCTAGTTCTGTCTGCATACAAAGGAACAAAGAAGCTAGCTTATTCTCAAGAATTTTGTCAATATCTTCAACATCAGCAGCTTCCACAAGTATATCTTTGTCATGTGATGGATCCTCAAAGCATTCTGAAGCAGAATCTAACCAATTATCAGAGTCTGTGCGATTGACAGTTACAACCGATGACCTATAATCACTTATTTTGCATTTTTGGTGATGTTTGAACTTGTGGCTATGAAATGTTGCGTAGACATTAGTTTTAACATTACAGTGCAAAAATGGGCATTGGATGGTCTCATTCCTTTTCAGATGTGTCCCCAGATGTCTGATAAAGTCTTTTTCGGTACAAACATTGTGATAATCACATAGGTCACATTTAAATGTAGCTTGCACCGTTGTTTTATCAGAATTTGTGTGGACCCTATATAAATGTGTTTTCAACGCACCTGGTGTTTTGAAAGAGCAGACACACTCAGGGTACAGGCACAACAATGGTTCACGTCGGCCTGGGTGCCAGTGCTTTAGCCTGCAGTGTCTTAGCAGCAGATTTTGACTGGCACAACTGTATTTGCAGTATCTACACTGCATGAAGTTTCCTCTCAAGGTAGATCTGTTTAAGAAAAAAAAAGATAAACGTGAATGATCAGTTTCATGAAAGGCAAATTAATGAATGAACAATGAATTTACACTGCAAAAAAAGCTTTTCTTAATTAATATTTGTGTCTTGTTTCCAGTCCAAATATCTAAAAAGTCTTAAATCAAGATGCATTTACTAAATGAGTAAAATACTAGTAGAATAAAAGTAGAAAGCAAAAACAAGTGAGTTTTTGCTTAAAAAAAAGCAAAATTAATTATCCAATAAGAAAATAAATTAATTCAACAAAAACAAGAATATTTTTCCTATTCCATTGGCATACAATTTAGTTATTTTTTTTTAATTAATAAAGTAAAAATTTGATTTTTTTTTCTCCCTGAAAACCAAATTACCTTATGGCTTTTAGCCTACTCATCTAGTAAATGCATCTTGATTTGAGACTTTTAAGATATTTGGACTGGAAACAAGACACAAATACTAAATAAGAAAAGCTTTTGTTGCAGTGTATAACGTTAGCTAGGCTTATGCTTTTTATTTTTTTGGCGTATGACAACTGCTGCACAGAGATTTTTCAAAAATCATTATCTCTTCAGAACTTTAATAAATATTAATCAATATGGCGCAATTAATCAGAATTCTCAGTTGCCCTTTATTATTAGCAGATGGAGAGCAATGTAGCTAATATGAAAAGTCAAGAATGTGCGCGACTGAAAAAAATGATAACGTTAACGTTAATCTGTGCAGCAAAAGCCATCGCAACAAAAAACTTAAAATAATGAAAAATAAAGCTTGATAGATTGATTAAAAATAAAGCTAGATAGATTTAAACATTCAGTAATGTTGATAACTTACAATGTTAAAGTTAGTGCTGTTTATATTTTTCCAAATTAACTAATATCAACTAATTCAGAAGTAAAGTACAAAAAAAAACCCAAATAAAAGCACTCACCATATATTCCTCCGTCTGGATTATTATCGCCCACGTGCTGCCTCTAGATTTCTTGTAAAATCGGTAAAGATTTTTCTTCGGCCGCTTGATGCTTGTTCTTTCTCCCGCGTTAAAATGTGAACTTTGACGTTGAGTCATAGCAAGTTTGAGCAAAGGTCACGTACTGGGGGCGTGGTTTAGCACGAGAGAAAAAATAATGTTTATCGGAAAACATGCTACTAATTCTTTTTAAATGTATTTTTTATTTAAATGTAACATTTCAATAAAATACAATAAAATAAATAACTGTTTGCTAGGCTAATTGTGTTATGTTCTGTCTGTGAACCCAATTACGCAAACTAGTGAGATTAGAGCTTTGGCGCCCACTAACGAACTTCACAGTAAAAGTCTTCCTCCGCAAAATTAATGCTGCCTTCACGTGCTATCTTAAATTTCCTCGTGATTTTGACTTGAGGTCAATTTTAACTTAATTTCCTTTTTATTATGTCTTTTTTTCTTTCTTTTTTTCTCCTTTTTTGATGAAGAAAGTAATATTTATAAGAATTCCAATACCACGTGAAGGCAGCAGCATTTCAAGAGCTCATATACTGCTGTGCACAATATACCACTACTACTGCTGCTATTACTACTACAACTACTACAACTACTACTACTAATAATAATAATACTACTAATAATAAAATGATTATTATTATTATTATTATTATTATTGTACATTATCTGTATATAATTATTTATACAGTGGTCATTATTTATTGACAATAATACTATTATTCAATTAAACTTTATTTCCAGACTTAACGTCCACAAAATGTATGTGTCTATCTATCTATCTATCTATCTATCTATCTATCTATCTATCTATCTATCTATCTATCTATCTATCTGTCTATCTGTCTGTCTGTCTGTCTGTCTGTTGATCTATCTATCTATCTATCTATCTATCTATCTATCTATCTATCTATCTATCTATCTATCTATCTATCTATCTATCTATCTATCATATTAACAATATTATTATTTTTCAATAATGTTATTTTACTGCTATACATTAGGCTCAATTAAGTTAAAAATAACTAAACAACTATGTTTCTTCAATGTCACATAGACAAATTGTATTTGTAGTATTTGCTAGTGGGAGGGCAGTTACTAACTTAACTTAATAAGTTGGCAGAAGTTTTTTTGGATGAACTAGCAAAACCTTGTTCACAAAATTAAACTTTTTAAGTTTATGGAAAGAAACTTGGTTTAGGTTGAATAAATGTATTAAACATAGTTATACTGACTTTTTCATAGAAATTTGCTGAGCCAGCACAACAAAACTAGTCATTTGAACCTTTTTCAAGTTGGGTTTTTACAGTGTATAGAGAGTGACAGTATTGTATTGCAATAAGGTAGCACTTGAAAGTCAATACCAAATCAAAACTATTTAGCACATTAGTTGTAATTGAAAAGGTTTAATGACAAAATGTGGTTATGGTTGGTTACACTTAAAATAGTTACAAAATAGATGTATGAGATGATGACTTATACCAATAATCTTACACAGCCAGAGCATAAAAAGAGCAGAGCATTAAAAGAGAGAGCAACAGTTAGAGTGTTCTTTTATCCTTTCCCTGACCATGTGACTAAAACCCAAAGACATTCAAACTGACCAATGTTAGAAACTTTTCTCCTTGTCGAAAGGTTAGAAGCTGAGGAGACCAGGAGACAATGGACGTTTTCCAAGCAGAAGTTCTTTATTGCTCGTAGCTGCGGTCATTTCAACATCGTCTCTCTAAGGGAAAGATTCCCTTGCAATTTATACTTTTAGAGGGGAGGAGTTTACATAGGGTGGAGTCACTCTGAAACAAAGCATGCAAATGAAATAGGAACACACCCTACTCTGAGGGCATTACCAATCCAATTGAATCAGCACAACTATTCAAATGCTGATAGTGGACAGGAACTCTGGTTCCAAAGAGCCATCCCAGAGCCATTAAAAAGAAAAAGGTGGAAGTCTCCCCTATAGCTAATCCAATCAACCTAAACGATTCAATCTCTAGGCTGAAATGTGAGAAAACAGGACTATCAGGAAAGGAGACTCTTGCTGGAGACTCAATAATTATCTAATAAACTTTATCAATTTTTATACCATTGGAGTGGAAACCTAAATTTGTAATACCACACCAATCAGATAATTACACTTCCCCAATTGTTCTGAGCACAGCAAAATCCCCAGTGTTAAATTAACACTGAGAGTGTGGATTATATAAACTCTGAGCAGAGTGTTAAATGAACACTGAAGCAGTGTTAAAGTTAATGAGATAATTAAGGGAATAATTGAGTGATGATTGAGCATTATTGAAGACACCTGATGTTAACAAGCAGAATCACTGAAGGACAAAACCGGAAATTTTAAGTCACCATTATGGAGATGAGTGTTTGCTTTAGTTGGGCTCTTGACCCTTATTTCTTTATCATTATATTTTGTTTGGCTGCTGTACATGAGTTATAACAGCCAGATGAACAAATAGAAAAGGTGATCTGATGGTGATGGTTGTGTTTTAACATAATCATTAATTCACAATCATTTGACCTGAATCACTGAATTCATATAGATTCTAATTTCTGAGTTAGGTTTACTTTATTAATTATAGCAGCAGTGACCTTGTACAGCATATTATTCTCAATGGCTACAATGTATTCAAAATAATTTCCTAAAAGCTTTTCTAATCCATTTTTTTACTTCCCTTTAATTTTAAGACACACAGACATCAATAATTAGCCTGTGAATCTCAACAATGGTAAGAGTTATAGAGCATGTTGCATTGCATTCTGGGTGCCACCAATCAAAACTAGGGCTAGGCGATAATATCGCACGATATTGTATGCGCATCTAATCAGTAAAGCCGGTTCCTTGATTAGCAGTAAATCACCTTCACCTGCTTTCAGATGGAGCGGCATTCACTACAAAGAGCCGTAGATCACTGACAAGCTGAGCCAAATCGCGTTAATATCGAGGACATATCGATAGCGATATTTAATGCGATATGGCTCAACTGGTCAGTTAACTACGGCTCTTCGTCACGACAAAATCTCCCGTGCTAAATTAACACACCTGCGGATGTATATGAGTCCACACTCAAGAGCGTTAAAGTTAATGAGATAATTATGTGATTAAATGAGTGATGATTGAGCATTATTGAAGACACCTAAAGCAGAATCATAAGGAAAAAATCTAAAATTTTAAGCCACCGTTATGGAGGTGAGTATTTGCTTTAGTTGGGCTTCTTGACCCTTATATTAAAAATTTTATATTTAATTTGCTATTGCATCTGAGTTAATCCTGTCAGATGAACCAAGATAAACAATTATAAAATGATGTTGGTTATGTAATGACTTTTGTCACTCTAAATTTATGTCTGTGATTTAATTTGTTGGTTACTGTATAACTGAGATTCTGCATAAACATCCAGAATGTTAAATATAATGTAATTTCTCAAAAGTTGTTTAAAAAAAATCTTTCTTTAAGGCACACACAGACCTCAAGATTCAGTCAAAGCTCCTCAACAACGGTGACGAGTAGAATATTCAAGTAGGAAAAGTAAATTACATAGACAATTCTGATCATAATTTATTCATACCGCAATGCATGATGGGAGACATTAATGAGTTGTGATTGGTGGCAACAAGTCACCACGGATGAGATAGACAGGCTGATTATTGATCTCTGTGTTTCAGTATAAAGATGACAGTGATTTGATCAGAATATTTTATTAAATATTTGAGGTTTTAAGAAAGTACAGATATGTAGCATAACCACAAAAATTTAGCTAACAAGTTAACCAAATCATCTGAATAAGTTTCATTTTTCAGATCATTGCATGATTATGTCAAAACATAACTAACACTATCAGATCACAGTTGCCTTTGTTCATTTGACTGTTATAAGTCAATATCACCAGACAAACAAAATATAAAGTGAAAATATAAGGGTCAAGAGCCCAACTAAAGCAAACACTGATCTCCATTACGGTGACTTACAATTTGTGATTTTGTCCTTCAGCGATTCTGCTTGTGATCATCAGGTGTCTTCAATAATGCTCAATCATCACTAAATTAATCACTTAATTATCTAAATAACAGTTTAATTTAACACTCATATCGTGAAAGCATGTGAAAGTGATTTACTACTAATCAAGGAACCGGCTTTACTGATTAGATGCGCATAACAATATCGTGCGATATATCGCCCAGCCCTAATCAAAACCCATTCATGGCTCCCATCATGCATTGCTGTATGAATAAATAATGATCTTATGTTCAGAGGTGATTTGTTTGTCACCATTGCTGAGATTAGTGTGTTAATTCTTGATGTCTATGTATGCCTATATAAAATATTTTTAGGATTTTTTTTTTTCAGTGATTCTGCTTGTTAACATCAGGTGTCTTCAATAATGCTCAATCATCACTCAATTATTCCCTTAATTATCTCATTAACTTTAACACTGCTTCAGTGTTCATTTAACACTCTGCTCAGAGTTTATATAATTCTCACTTCTCAGTGTTAATGTAACACTCTCAGTGTTAATTTAACACTGGGGATTTTGCTGTGAGGTGTGACATTCATTGACCCCCCAAAGTACACAAATCTTGGCCTTCAGGCCTTGATCACTATCAGCCCATCTCTGTCTTTGGGAACTCCAAATGGTCCTTGTGGTTGAAAGAAAGGGTGGAACACAGTAGTGTCCATTTCAAATGTCTTGGATTATTTTCAATCCTACAGCAGTCTGAAGTAGGGCTGGGCGATAATATCGCACGATATTGCCTGCGCATCTAATCAGTAAAGCCGGTTCATTGATTAGCAGTAAATCACCTTCACCTGCTTTCAGATGGAGCGGCATTCACTACAAAGAGCCGTAGATCACTGACAAGCTGAGCCAAATCGCGTTAATATCGAGGACATATCGATAGCGATATTTAATGCGATATGGCTCAACTGGTCAGTTAATTACGGCTCTTCGTCACGACAAAATCTCCCGTGTTAAACTAATACACCTGGGGGTGTATATAAGTCCACACTCAAGAGCGTTAAAGTTAATGAGATAATTATGTGATTAAATGAGTGATGATTGAGCATTATTGAAGACACCTAAAGCAGAATCACAAGGAAAAAAATCAAAAAATTTAAGCCACCGTTATGGAGGTGAGTGTTTGCTTTAGTTGGTCTTCTTGACCCTTTTGTTAAAAATTTTATATCTAATTTGCTATTGCATCTGAGTTAATCCTATCAAAGGATTACAAACAAAGATAAGCAATTATAAAATGATGATAGTTTCATAATGACTTTCATCATTTAAAATTTATGTCTATGATTTATTTTGTTGAATAGTGTATAACTAAGATTCTGCATAAACATCTGGAATGTAAAATATAATGTAATTTCTCAAAAGTTGTTTAAAAAAATCTTCTCAACAAAAAAGCTTTCTCAAAAAAGCTTCTCAACAACGGTGACGAGTAGAATATTCAAGTAGGAAAAGTAAATTACATAGACAATTCAGATCATAATTTATTCATACCACAATGCATGATGGGAGACATTAATGAGTTGTGATTGGTGGCAGCATGTAACCACGGATGAGATAGACAGGCTCATTATTGATCTCTGTGTTTCTGTATAAAGATGACAGTGATTTGATTAAAATATTTTATTAAATATTTGAGGTTATAAGAAAGTACAGACATGTAACATAACTACAAAACTGTAGCTAAGAAGTTAACCAAATCATCTGAATATTTATATTTTTCAGATCATTGCATGATTAGGCTATGTCAAAACATAGCCAACACTATCAGATCAAGCTGCCTTTGTTCATTTGACTGTTATAAGTCAAAATCATCAGGCAAATAAAAATTAAAGTGAAAATATAAGTGTCAAGAGCCCAACTAAAGCAGACAATGATCTCCATGACGGTGGCTGAAAATTTGTGATTGTCTTTCAGTGATTCTTCTTGTTATCATCAGGTGTCTTCAATAATGCTCAATCATCACTAAATTAATCACTTAATTATCTCATTAACTTTAACACTCGTATCGTCCATCTGAAAGCATGTGAATGTGATTTACTACTAATCAAGGAACCAGCTTTACTGATTAGACGCGCATACAATATCCTGCGATATTATCGCCCAGCCCTAAATGCCGCTCCATCTGAAAGCAGGTGAAGGTGATTTACTGCTAATCAATGAACCGGCTTTACTGATTAGATGCGCATACAATATCGTGCGATATTATCGCCCAGCTCTAGTCTGAAGTACACCTACTGTACCTGTTTTCCTCCCTGAAGGTTCTTATGATCGAGATGACGGTGAAGCGACTCCAGTTTGGCCGTACTCGTTGCCCAGCCTCCCTCATAGTCATACCATGGACAAGAACATGGTCAAAAGTGGCACAAATCTCATCTGAGACTGCTTGTCTCTCTCCCTTTCCCCTTTCTCCTCCCCCTCTCATCTTATTCCTTCCATCGATCTATTGAAGATTTCGATTGCTGTGTGATCAGATTTGACTCTTTGTGTTTCCTCCTGGGTTAGGGTTAACCCTAACCCTCCTGGGTGATTGTGTGCTAATTAAGCTGAAGTTGTCCTGAATGCAAGCCTTTCTAAATTGCAAAATTAGGCAATGAAAAATGAAGGGTGTAAAGTTGTAAAGTTTGTGTAAAGTGTGTAAAGTTTTGCATGTGTCAAAACTGAGCAAGTGTTTATAGTTTGCGGAAAAGTGTGTGCTTTTTTATAAACGGTGTTATGGTTTAGAAATTTTTGTTCAAAACCATACTTATAGTGTTTCAGCAATCGAGGAAAATGTAACATACACCTTACATTTAATAGATATTACCTGTTTATTTACAAGCAAGCTTGGTTGTTTGAAAATAAGAAAAAAGACATGCATTAAAGTAATGAATTAATGATACAGTGGGATGTTAAATTAAACAAGATTCCATATATTAATAAGTTATTTAAGTTATAAGTTTTATCCAGCTATTGGCTTTTATCAACCATAAAAACATCAAATATTGGTTTTCAATAACAGTGTAGTAAAAAGTAATCTTTGGAAATATTTTATTTCTTGTCTTTCTCAACAATACCACTGAAAATACATCAAATGCATATTTGTCAAACAAGCCATACGGCTGTATTTTAAAACAATGGACTGTGAGGATAAGTTCACTTGAAAAGCTCCAGCAGAACAGAGAATCAAGTCATATTTCAACTGTAATAATATACAATATAAAGTATAATCTCAACATAAAAAATGCAAGTGATCAAGAACAAGTTTTTAAATTATGGCCTAAATGTGATGATAGAGAAATGAGGTCACCAAAGTCATCATGTGCTTACAAATTTCATGGCAATCTGCCAAATTAGACCAAATCAAATGTTACATTCTGGTCTAATGGTTGTGCTACAGGGAACGTCATAAGGTCAAAAAATGACATGATTCATTGCTCAGCAAATTACAAAAATCGGTTCATAACATTCAAAAGTTTAGCCTGACATTGGTGCAAGAGGAAATGTCACAGGGTTACCACAATCAAGGGGTGTCTCTCTTAAAAGGGTATGAATTCACTACCCAAATATCATGTGAGCCCAGTAATTACATTTGGTAATATCATGCCAAGTTGACATTTTTGGCTAAGATTGGTGCTCTTATGCTGACAGGTTTGTGCATCTTCAATGACATGTGCAATGTGCTTACTAAATTGCGTGGTATTCTAAAGACAGTTTGAATTTTCCATAAGATAGAATGCACACAGATTTTATTATGGTTAATCAATCAGCATACAAATAATACACAGATATAGACCTTATGTAGCCCTGCCCCTTTTCAGCACTGCGCTTGTTGTCTTTTGACTTCCAGGGCTCTATCTTGCACCCGGCGCAAATGACTTTATTCACTGACGCATTTATCATTCCTATTTAGCACGCGCGCAAAGCGGGTTTTTTCCTCCACAGACGCACGCCGGTAAACTAGGAAATGAACTTGCGCTCCCTGGGCGGGTTGGCGCAAAAAGGAGGCGTGTGTCGGCGCAAAAAATTCCTAGTGCTATTTTGCAGTTCCAGAAAACGATTGCGCCAATGACCAGAAAAAACCTGGTATAAAGTCAGTGGCGCGTTGCGCGTTGTTCATAATGCTATTTTAAGCGCGCATGCTTGGCCATAATACAGAGAGTGAACAACGCGCATACACTGTAGATGATTCTCTCAGCTACACAGATGCATTTTACTTTTTGCAAATGATACATTATTATAAGAAAAAATATATAAACATGAGGGAAATCACTGTTGTGTCCATGATGATGGGAAAAATAGGCATAAAACTTACACATTTACCCAAGTTATTATATGCATGTTTAACCAAAGCTAATTTGGGGTTTGTCCCATCCTCAATGTCCCTTCGCTTTCTTTTTACGGCCCTGACGAGAACGTCGATCTCCTCGGCTGTGAACCGATTGTGAAGCGCGTCTGGTAAATGCGCCGTTAAAATTGTATTGCGCCATGGAACAAGCGCACCTCGTTCATCACGCTCTTAAAGGGAATGTGATATGATGCTCTTATTGGTTTATTTCCGTTATGCCCAAACCACACCTATGAATAATGAAGCTACTCCAGACCAACCCCTTTTAGATTTGCGCCAGGCGCAAGAGGTATTTATCCCGCCGGGAAAATAGCAACAGCGCCGGGACCCGCCCACAAAGTTACTTGCGCCATGCGCTTTGACACTTGCGTTTTAGATCGTTAAAATAGGGCCCCCAGTCTGTATTTTTACAGCGATCTTGTGAATGTGGCAGTATAGGTGTTTAGCGTCGGGCTGCTATTGGTTGCGTCAGGTTTATTTATTAAGCCTATCATGGCTAAAGGCGGAGTATATATACCTGCATTGCAGCGAATTGCGTCGTGAAGCTTCTTCCTTGCTTTTCCGGTTCTGCGTGCAGAGGAGCATGCGGGAAAATTGTTTGTAAAGTCTCTTATGGCATGTAGGAGGACGAGTACTGTTTCCTAATGGCTGATGCGTCGGTAGCCTTTTCACAGCGTGCGCGTTGATCGTTGCACTTTGGACTGCCACGACTGGGATTCCTCGCACCCTAAACGTGCAGTACACTCTGCTGAATGGCGAGAGGAATCCGGTGCTGGGGTCACTCGACATTCGCTCATTGATTTCGGAGCGCTGCTGTTTTGCTGCTGGTTCAGTTAGATGCCAAAAGGTTGCGTCAAGTTCGTTACACTCTGGCTGCGGACGAGATGAAACTGAAAACGTATGCAGGCCGATAAGACTGATATTACCTTCCTGCTGAGCTAGTGTGTTTGTGTGTGTGTGTGTGTTTGAATGTTTACCAGGAGAGTGTGAGTTGGTAATTATTGTTTCTTTATAATGTTTATTGTTTAGTTAATTTATTTTGTATTTGTTTCTTTCGTGAACTGTGTATATAAAAATTTTCTGTATATTTTGTTTGCTACTTATTGAGTGGTGTGGTATTTATTGAGGTGTGTATTCATCCTCACTGGTGTCTGGACTACTGAGGCCACTTTGACATTCCTCTTCAACATGTAGAAGGACAGAGGCCTCAGGACCTAAAGCAGTCTTGTACTGTTGGAGGACCACTTGGAACCTTTCTGACACCTCTTAGTCTTCTTCTTAAGAGACAGCAAAGTCCCTCATTTCCAATGTCTGCGTCTCAAAATACAAAATAGATAGATTACATTAAAGACAAACTATACTAAGATTGTTTCATTAGGCCAAAGAACTTAAATAGAGTAAAAAGATATCCCCTATTCAAATCTACATGGCAGGATGGTTGGCATTTTTATGTGAGTGTATCGCTGACATGGGACCAGGCTCGCTTCTGTATAAAACGACTTGAGGCAACATGATGGCTCACTGAGGTGACTTTATGGAGGGAGGCCCAAAGTTTTGTGCCCATGTTTGACAACTGTTAACTTAAAACAGCTTTCTTCACTACAGTTGTGTGCTAAATTAACACATTGTTACTTGCTGACCAGCAAGGTTTTCTATGTTGACTGGAGGAGATAATAATATTGATGTTATGCTAACCCTATGTAACACATCAGGACACAAAGTCCAATGTTCAAAATTCTTTTGTTAATTTCAGCTTTCTAGTAGCCTGACTTCATCATACTCATATTCTAATGAGAATATGAGTCTGAGACCGCTCCATTAAGCTTTGATTATGAGGCGTGTCGTAACCGAACCAGGAAAAAACAACAACTCTGCACTCAATTGGATAGTCGGTAAACCTACAACCAATCAGAGCAATGCAGTAAGTCAACTCCTTTGCATAGCGCAGTTTTCAACTACAGGACTTATTTATTTTAGAAGTTAAATAACGAGTGTTGCTTCTTTTACTTCTCCATGGGTGCGACCAAAGGAGAAACCTCAACGACCACAGGCTTTTCATTACGTCCCATCTTCTTAGTGACCATCGGAGCCAGCTGATAAGTTACACTTTTCCCGAATCATGTGGGAAGGACAGCAAAATATCTTTCTGATCGATAAATGCCTTGATTGCAGTTCTCTGTTTGTCTATTAAAATTAATGCGCTGTCGATTTATTTTACAACAGACGCGACAGCGGAATCTATACATCTCAATTCTCCAGCTGCAGTCATCTCTGAGGGAAATCAGTTAAGCGCTCATTGATAACGTTATGATTACTTGCAGATCAATCTGTCCATCATCGTATAAAGCCTGCCCTGGCAATTTGATTGGCCCGATGATTTCTGAACCGATCATAATTACTCCTCAATGGATCGAGTCCAGACCGAACTTCCCGTCCAAAAAATGTTGTGGGCGGAGTTCGGGCTGGCATCCAGGCTAGCTTTCTAGTAACAGCCATAGTACAACAAATCTGCACATCTTTTTTTTTTTTTTTTGCTCAAACTTTTTTATTAATCCAAATGATATTACAACACAATAGATTACAAATTATTAACACTTTTCTTTTTTTCACATAAAAACTAAACAAAAAAAAAGAGAAAAAAATAGACAAAATATATAAAAATAATAAAAAAGAAAAAAAAATGGAAAAAAAGAAAAAAAATTATCTATACACACACACACATATATATGCATACATGTAAAAGAAAATGGCATACATGAGTGTGCACAAACACATTTAATCATGTATTAACCAGGAGGCAGGGTTTTAAGAGATTTAAAGTAGGCTTTAAAGGGATGCCATTTACTGAAGAAGTTGCTCTTACGAGAACATCTAACTTTTTCCAGTTTCAGAAAGAACATAGTATCCACTAACCATTGGGAGGTTGCTGGAGGCTTATTAGATTTCCAGTGGAGCAAAATACGGCGTCTAGCTAACAAGGAGGTAAAAGATATAACGTCAAGTTGTTTGGAATTAAACTGAGACCAGATTTTTGGTACACCAAAAATTGCTATGGTGGGGCAAACATCAATTCTAATTTTTAGCACTTTAGACAAAGTTGTAAAATAACTGACTGCCAGAAATATAAGTCTTTTAGTCTCAGCTATGTCCATTAGGCCGAAGTATGAAGAGTTAATGCTTTGCTTGCACATTTCTCTGTATGTATGCGTGTAAGTTCAAACATCTGGAGAGTTTCTCCCTCTCCCCTTTCTGTTCTTGTTTCTTTTGTTACACATAGAAAGTCTTCTAGGATCCCTAGGTTCTGAGGGTATTTTCAACAGATATTGACCATATTTGGACTTATTATATAAATGTCATAAAACGTATATATGATATGGTATGAGGTCATATATAATTCTATTGGATAAATCCAGATAACTCCCCTTGATATTTTCATATATATTTGCATGTCACAAATGGGGAGGCTGAGCAATCTTTTCTGGCTCCCCCAGCCCTTGTGATTTTGATCTTGTATGGTCTGTTCACAACTCAATAAAAGGACGTGGAGGAAAAGGCACTTGTTGGAAGTCTTTCATTTCTAACAATTTGGGGGCTCGTCCGGGATATCTCCAAACGGTAAGAATTTAATTTTTTCTCTTTTGAAAGAAGGGAGAGAGTTGATTCTTACTGTTTGCTGAGAAAAAGTTATTGTTGTAATTTTAGTGCCGTGAAGTTTTACCATATTTGGTAAAATTCTCATAATCGATTGGGAGAATGGTTATCCTTGTGTTTGAATTAATGCGGGAAGAGCAAAAAAAAGGAGGTCTGATCCCCCTCACTATTTTTTGTTAAATTGGATTCCTCCTCATATCATTGCGGGATGACGTCGTCCCTCGCGTTTTTTTTTTTTGATAAAAAGTGCGGGAAGAGCACAAAAGAGAATTGCTACCTCTTTTGATGTTTTGGGTTTGACCTCGTGTTTTGATAAATATGGGATGAACAGAGGAAATTGATCACTTTCCCATGTTTTTTAGGAAGTATCTTCGCGAGATATTTCGAATATCTCCGTTCATTTTTTTGAGGTTGTGAATAGACTATACATAGGCCTAATTTTTTTCTTCCCTTTTCAAATTTTTTTCCCATCTCTTTGTTTACTATCTGTACTAATAATTTGCCTTTGTTTTCCATTTGACTATTTTGAAATTTGTTTACTCTGAATTAGAGGAGAAATTTTTGTGTGGCTTAAAATGGGAAATAAAATAAGTCCACCGTTAATTTATGAAACCCCGAAAGATTTTATGATTCGGAATGATCAAGCATTTTTCACAGAACCATATCTATCAAATTTAGCTGGCTGTTCAGCTGGTAAAACACAGCTAGATCCGTTTCCTCGTGAAGGTTCGTTCAAAGATGCAGACATGCAAAGTGCTAAAGACATGATTTTTGGAAATTGGGGTGATCCAAATTGGGATTTTGATTATATGAAACGATCCTATAAAACGTGGGAAACGATGAAAAAATACTGGAATCGCGGACCAGAGATAGATAAAACTGCAGAAATAAATAAAGATCAAAAATTGTCTCCCTCCCAGGGTGCACTCAGTGCGCACCCTGACAGAGAGACGCAGACCGCTCAAAATCCAGTCACACAGAGTGAGAGAAAAAAAGCTTCTCTCACACTGCCGATGTAAGCGTCCCACACCCTCCTAAATATGAGTCCATTCAGACTCCAGCAGTTTGTGAGACGCCTGTTAGAAATAAACTGTACCCTGATATAAAGGCTGCGACTATGTTTCCTTTCGTGGAAACTTCAGACGGCTTAAAAGTGCATCTGTTGCCTCTTGCCGACGTTGTAGCTATTTGCAAAGAACTTCCAGATCCGACTAAAACTCCGCATCAATATGTTTCAGTTTTGAAGCGACTGACAGCTTACAGTAAATTGACAGGGCGCGATTATCGTTTCATATTAACTAAAACACTCCCGACTGAAATTACTGAGGAAGAATTAATTGAAGAGATTGATCTGTTGCGCCCAATAAATGACGCGCCACCGGCCCGTAGTATTCTGATCAGAGATTCAGAACCTGTTGATTTGTCGCGATCTTTTCGTGGAGTTCGAGTGATCGATGATTACGATGTTGATTGGGTTTGGGCCAATGCAGGTAAATTTCAACTTTTTTTCAAACAAGTGAGCATCTTCAGGAAGAGCACCACCTATCTGGTATGTCTCCTTTTTGCATGCTCGAAATAGACATGATTCAGCAATTTCCTGCAGACTACATGCATCAGTGCTGTCTCGGAGTGATGCAAAAACTGATTGTTTTGTGGTTGCGTGGGAAGCTTAGAACCAGATTATCTTCTGGCCAAGTATGGGAGATTAGTTCCAGGCTTCTTGGTTTGAGACCATTCATTCCAAACCTTTTTGCAAGGAAACCACATGGCCTAGAAGACATTGATCGGTGGAAAGCTACTGAACTGCGACAGTTTGCCCTTTATGCAGGCAAAATTGTGTTGAAAGGTGTGCTCTCTGATGTACTTTACAAGCATTTTATGCTGTTCAGTGTGGCGTTGGCCATCCTAGTGTGCCCACATCTAGTGAAACAGTACAGCTCTTTCGCAACAGATCTGTTGGTTCACTTTGTTGAGGAAGGCAGAAAGTTGTATTGGGATGAGTTCCTTGTTCACAGTGTGCACTCTATGGTTCACCTTGCTTCTGATGCAAAAGTGTACGGTGGGCTAGATGAGTGTAGTGCTTTTGCCTTTGAAAATTACTTGCACCAGCTGAAGAGGTTGGTACGCTCGGGTAGAAACCCTCTGTCACAAATTATGAAACGTCTTGGTGAAATTGACCAGCACAGAGAGGAACTGAAAAACAAGATTGCAGCTGTGGTGAAAACACAAAAACCCAATCCCAACAATGTTTTTGTTCTGAGTGACTTTCAGTGTTTCAAGGTAATTTCTGTGGTGGATGCAACAGGGGAAGTGGGTAGAATGGTGCTTTGTCGTGTCTATGACAATCTTGAGCAGCTCTTCATGCAGCCTTGTGACTCCAGGTTAATTGGCATTTACAAGGCCCAAGTGAGGCACAGCAGAATGAAAGAATTGTCTCAAAGGCTATCGATTCACATTAATTCCCCTCACAGATTTTAAACTTTGACTTCTGACTTGACGAAACAATCACACACACTCGCTCAGGTCTGAATGAACTCCACATATTCTCCTCAGGCTCGCTGCTGCTGCACTAAATGTGTATTTCAGGAAGACGCCAGAAAAGACGCACAAGTATCGCTGTGATCGATGAAAACAACACAGAAATGAGTCTGTCGCTTAATCAGACTGTATAAAGTGTGTGTGATGGTTGTGTAAATATGAGAAATACCGTGGACAGCTCTTCTCACCTCAGAAGACTCGGCGCTGAAACTCCCTCGCAGCGCGATGGAAGTGTGTTTAGGTCACGTCATACACGCATGCGCAGTACCGATCTTTGGTTATAATTTGCATAAGCTGGTCTTAAGTTACATGTATGCTCAATATTGTACTGAGATGATGTTCTAACCAGTGTAGTAGTACTGTTAAATAATTATAATAGTAATTATTGATGAAAATACGGTGGCCGAGAGAGCTCACCGTGCTGCAACCTGATGAAGACGAATGCAATTACAAAAAAACGTGTGCAACTTTAAAAATGCGTGCAATTACAAAAAAACATCGCAAATTAAGAAAAACATCTTCATCAGTTCCACAACACACGTGTGCTCCAAGTACTCACAACACAACCAAATACAGAAACGCGCTGCAAACGTTCACAACACCACCAAATACAGAAACGCGCTGGAAATAAAACGGTCCACAACGGAAATGTTTCCGGGGAACCAAATAAGTGACGGACCCGATTGGAACCACCACAGGACATGCTTACAGCAAAAAAACCTTTATTGACAAGAAGTCAAAGCCTATATATTTTTTTTATAAATAAACTATACTATTAAAATAATATTGTATATTTAAATAATATTATAATATGATATTTTTTATAGTTCTATACTCCTTGCTTACTCAAAATTCTACTTTGTTTTATTTAATTTCTTTTGACTTTTCCCCCGCACAACACTGAGATTCAAATTATTATGACATACAACTTGTGTACAATATACAACATGTGTTAACAATATGTTCACCCAGCCAGCAATGACATGTGGGGCCCATATGAGGGCTTGATGGGCGGCAAATGTGGGCCCCATCATGGGCTTGCACCCGGGATCCACATTGGGGCAAGTTGTGGAAGCCCAGACATACTAAAAGTGGGACCTGTAAGGGTATTGCGTGGGTCTTAATTGGGCAATTCATGTCAGACCCGTTTGGGCCCCACCTGCCCAAAATGGGTCTTAAGTGGGCTTGCACCCAGGATCCAACCATGGTTACCCAGATGGGCTTTAAATGGGCTCTGTAAGAGTCTTATGTGGGTCCTAAGTGGGAAATTCATGCCAGACCCATTGGGGCCCCACCTGCCCAAAGGGGTTTAAAGTGGGTTTGCACCTAGGCTCGCCCAGATGGGTTTTAAATGGGACCTGTAAGGGTCTTTTGTGGTTCTTAACTGGGATATTAATGTCAGACCCATTTGGGACCCACCTACCTAAAGGGGTTTAAAATAGGCTTGTACCCGGGATCCAGCCGTGGATGCCCAGATGGGTTTTAAGTGGGACCTGTAAGGGTGTTATGTGGTTCTTAACTGGGTAATTAATGTCAGACCCATTTGGGCCCCACCTACCTAAAGGGGTTTAAAATAGGCTTGTACCCGGGATCCAGCCGTGGATGCCCAGATGGGTTTTAAGTGGGACCTGTAAGGGTGTTATGTGGTTCTTAACTGGGTAATTAATGTCAGACCCATTTGGGCCCCACCTACCTAAAGGGGTTTAAAGTGGGCTTGCACCAGGATTCAGCCGTGAATGCAGCTATGGGCTTAAAGTGGGCTCTGTAAGGATCTTATGTGGGCCCTAACTGAGCATTTAATGTAAGGCCTATCTAAGCCCAACCATGCCAAATATTTTAAGGAAACAATCTAAGAAAAACTATAATCGAAGGATGAATGTAAGTCCAAGATAAATACAAAACACTTGACGCTTTGAATTGCAAGAAATATATTGTTTAATTGAACAACAAAAATTAAATGTCACAACAGTAGATAATCAATCTGAATCAATCAAAAAAATAATAATCTCTGAAAAAAACAAAATAAAAAAATATCACGAAAAAATAAAAAATACATTCATGGTGTGGTGGATGCACCCTTTTCTCTTAGGGCTCTTGCAGCCCTCTCCCCTCCACGGTCACGTGCACCGGTGAACCATTTCCCCAGCGCCATCTCGACTTGTTTCCGGTTCACACTTTGAGTAATAGCATTACTCTTCAGTGCACCTAAAAACAAAGGAGCATAAGTCTGTTTAGCAGGGTTGTGCTCCAACTTGCAACTCTTCACATCATTCAGTCAAGTAAAACACATTTCCACATGTGGTAAGCTAAAATGTTTGCCCTATGGTGACATTTAACATGGAGTTTCATGGAGTTTTATATACTTATAACCCTTTTTCCATTACATGTTGAAATTTACAGTAGCCTCAAATGCACACCAGATGAGCGACATTTGAAACCATTTTCCATGAATATATCAAAATTCATGAATTCTCCTGTGGCAAGCCCTTTTTGTATGCATTATTTTAAAGTGCCAGGTCGTTTTATTACTAGTTAGCAGTGTTGGGGTAGTTACTCAAAAAAAGTAATTAGTTACTAGTTCAGTAAATTGTAATGAGATTACTTTACAAGTTACTGCGTTGGAAAAGTAACTTCACTACTTATAACTTTACTTTCCCATTTCTTTATTTACCGTGTAGATACATGGAAAAACATCATAGCCTATCACATTTTGCCCTATCATCACTTTATTGTACAAATTTATACAAAATGGTATGAAAGAACAATATCCCTGTCTGCACAAAAAAATAGGCCACACTGTAAAATTCACAAATAAAAGTATAAAGGAGGCTATGGTGGATTCATTTTAAAATGGGGTTCAATACACAAGTGTCAAAACACAAGCTTTGGGAGAATAAAACTCTTTGCTTTTTATTCGACTCATGGCAATAAAAAACAAAAAAATGAAGAGGTCATTGAAAAATAATAAAATAAAGTTCACTTTATCCTATAAAATTCTTAATCTTAATTTAAAGGTGCCCGGAATGTTTTTTTTTTATTATTATTATTTTATAATGTTTCCTGGGTTGCCCTTATAATGCTAGTATGTTTTTATATCAAAAATAGTCATAATTTAGAAATAAAAGTCATTTTTCCTAGCCTGATTTGAACACCTGGTTTGAAGGGGCGTGTCTGGTGTGTGTAACCGGCCTCTGCTGAGATTGGCTGACATAGTTGGATATGAAATAGCTATGTATTACATGTGAAACTCTCTTAAATAATTTTACAACAGGTATAATATGTTTTTACTATTACAGCTATCAAGATTAACGAGTAGTGAGATGTTTTTGAAGTATTTAGATCTACTAAATTTTGAAGTATTTAGATCTAACTAGAAGGCTTGGCGGCCGTACCGGGCGAGTCGGTCGCAAATATGGCGGCGTTCTATTTTTAGTGACATCTATGAATATTCCTTACTGAGCGCGAAGCAGCAGTGCAGCCGGCCACAGGTGCGTTTCCCGAGTGTATTGTGTGTGCGCGCTAAACTGTGGCGCAGTTACAAAAATAGCCTAAATTAAAGCTTTTAAAGTTGGGGATAAAACATAGGCTAATTATATTTAGAATACAGTAATAAATAACTGCTTATAAAGGAATAAATATCAAGGAGTAAATCATTGAAAATGTTTTTCTATTGGTAGAAAAAAAAATGAAACTGGTTGACCAATAAGGAATGTCAGTCGACCAAGACGGCATCGACTGATTAGTCAACTAAACGACTAAAGTTGACAGCCCTAGAGAAAACAATGGTTTGTGAGACTCACTGTATGTCATGTCCATGTACTGAACTCTTGTTATGTAACTATGCCAAAATAAATTAAATTTCACATTCTAGGGCATTTGCATTTTGCTCACATTCAAAATGCATTTTTCTAAACCTAAACTTGGGGATTAATGGTCGACAGGGGAAGCATGTCTTCTACAATGAACCCTGCAACAATACTGTTCATTTCATTTTGTGTTATCCAAGAGTTCCAAACCTTGGTTATGTCAATGTGGTGTGGGCGGTCGCGCAAAACCCCATTTCACTTGATGTGCACAGCTTTTTTTGCGGTGCCGCATCTGAGGATGAATGACTTCAAGCCGAATCTGCACCTAGCATGTAAGTTAGCCTACATCTCCGCAACGGCACCCAGTTTGCACATCTAAACCAGTTATTTATGTTTACAAAATGAGCCTAAGATCCATGTTTTATAAAATTTCCACGAAACTTGATGAAATATTTAGTGAAATTAGAAAATAGAGATTGTTCATTTAGTTATATAGCCTATATACATGTTTTTATATCCACATATTTTGTTCTATTGTCACAAGTAATAATCTTAGGGTTTACTAGAGTAGCCTACATTTCACACAAATATTTTTGTCCTTTCGAGCAATAAACTGAAAGTAATGTGAATATTACCACTTGCCGAAACCCCGTTTCCGTCTCAACTTTGGCAGCTATGTCACTCAAATCGGTCTCTATGGCAACGGTGCGCACGCACCACTAGACGGAACTTTCCACATAGGCAAACACAGCTTGGGTAACGCAGAAAAGCGCGTTTCTGTAGTATAGTAAAGTAGTGTAGTTACCAATATTTCTAGTGTAATGCGTTACTTTGCTTCGTTACCCCAAAAAGTAATATTGTTACTGTAATTTGTTACTTTGTAACTCATTACCCCCAACACTGCTAGTTAGTTACTAGTATTACTACTGTGTTCTAACTTACAGGAGGACTTTTGTGTCCACACAAACAACCATATCATTTAACTTCGGATAAATAAAAGAAGGGCCAAATATAAGTTTCATAGAGCAATTAAAAAACTGAACTTACGGTAGAAAACTTCAAAAAGGCGCAGATCTTTGAAGCACAGCTTCCCCATCCGTCCAGTCACGTTGTACTTTCTTTGAAGTTCTGGTACCATGATGAACTTCATCATCCTCCTTGTGGCATCCTCAAGTGATGAGCCCCCAATGTCTGCAACCATGGCAACCTTAAGAGTAAACAGTAAGACCACAGTACATTCAAAGTCACAGGAAGGAAACACCATATTAAGTCAGAATATATGATGACCATGAGAAGGATTTTGTCAGAAGAAAGAAAACAGGAAAACAAGAAGATCTGGCCCCCAAAAACTTACTACTGCAGACATGAATTCAGGGTCTGACAACTTGTCATTTATGGCGATGACGTCATCAACATTGGTCAGGGGGAACACAGCGCCATCAGGTATTGTCATGACTGGGATTGAATCTTTTTGGAGCAGTGCGTTAAGCATCTGTCCATGCAGTTTCAGAGTGTCTTTTACTTCTTCAAGCAATGTCACTAATTTGATGAACATTGCTCTGTCAATATTTTGTGGGGCTAAAGTTTGGCCAAGAAGTAACTGTGCTGCTCTGTGGCCAGGAGACAGGGTGGGGCTGCCATCAAGTACGCTCATGCTGACGGCACTTCGGGGGGACCCACAGGGGTTTCTTGGGGTCAGACTATGTCTTCCTGGGCTGCCCCTGTTTACCTGGTGAACAAATTTTGTGAAAAATTTTACAATTTGGAAGCAAAAAATTTTGATTTTAAAGAACATCTCTCAACACCTCTAAACGAAAACAAAAAAAACTCATAATACTATGGCAGATCTACAAGCTCATAATGCATTGTAACATCAGGCGTTGTGAACTCGCTCACCCTCCCAGAATCGTTGGGGCTGCTACCCCCACTGGATCCACTCCTCCTGCGGGATCCGCTCCTGTGCGATTCACTCCGCCTCCAGGAACCATGGGTGGGAACCATGCGGGATCCATGGGACATGCTCCTCTGGCACCTACTCCGCCACCCGGAAACTCGAGGGCTGCTGAGTCCCCTCTGGGACACACGAGGGCTGCTGAGTCAAGGGCTGCTGAGTCCCCTCTGGGACACACGAGGGCTGCTGAGTCGAGGGCTGCTGAGTCCCCTGGACACACGAGGGCTGCTGAGTCCCCTCTGGGACACACGAGGGCTGCTGAGTCGAGGGCTGCTGAGTCGAGGGCTGCTGAGTCCCCTCTGGGACACACGAGGGCTGCTGAGTCGAGGGCTGCTGAGTCCCCTCTGGGACACACGAGGGCTGCTGAGTCGAGGGCTGCTGAGTCGAGGGCTGCTGAGTCCCCTCTGGGACACACGAGGGCTGCTGAGTCGAGGGCTGCTGAGTCCCCTCTGGGACACACGAGGGCTGCTGACTCGAGGGCTGCTGACTCGAGGGCTGCTGAGTCCCCTCTGGGACACACGAGGGCTGCTGAGTCGAGGGCTGCTGAGTCCCCTCTGGGACACACGAGGGCTGCGGCTGGTCCTCTGCACAATTTGGAAGCAGAAGTACAGCATTAACACCTCTTAAATATCCTAAGAGGAAGAAATACCAGTAACACTGCAGCAATTTAAAAACACAACACTACCATTAAAAAACAATATATATATATATATATATATATATATATATATATATATATATATATATATATATATATAGGGTTGGGTAGCAAAACCCCAATAGGGAGTTGGGTATCTATCTATCTATCTATCTATCTATCTATCTATCTATCTATCTATCTATCTATCTATCTTAGATAGATATACGGTTTATTGAATCACTGTTTGTTCCGTAATCTCTATTAATCTCCAGTATAATTACACTGTTTGATACAATATAGTTTTATTTGATAGTATGTAAATGTGAACTTTTATTTTATATTGGTTTATTTATTATTACTATATGTTACTTGTATTTATATTGTAAGTAAATATTCTCTCCAGATTGGCCCTGTAAATAAAGGGGTATTATTTTTTTTGATAAATTGTGTGCGGTTTCGTTATCTTAAGTACCATTTCGGCACCGGAACCATTTAAAAAATAGAGAGTAGGTACTGGTATCGGATAAAACCCACCCGATACCCAACCCTATATATCAACGTACAGCTTGCCACACACACACACACACGGGAGACCGAAACATTGCAGAATAGAGGACGAAGACAACTAGAAGTGTATGTGCTTTCCATTAAATGAATCACACACATTAAACCCTTAACCAAAAAAAAAATCACTTGCTGTGGTTTCGGAATACCAAGCACATTGACTCTGCGCATATATATCTATGGACTCGGCACAGTAATATCATCACTCTGGAGAAGGAGAGGACTTTTCACGAGTGATATACTACACTGAGTTGAAGTGCTCACAAGCACTTGCTGTGGTATTCCGCCATACATTATAGTTATCCACTTTACACACTCAGAAAAGCGCAACGTTTTATTTTGTGTCACCATTTTTTGAATGAACTGGGCTAGTCAAGTGTGATCAAATTGTCTCGCGCTGCAGAGCGATTGAGTGCACACACTGAGACGAGAAATGTATGTATCAACTCGTCTTAGGCCCTGTTTACACGAGAACGCTCGCGGGTGAAAACTTTACAATATTTTATCGGATGTGCCTTTCGTTTACACGACGACGGCGTTTTTGAGGCTTAAAAACGCAAAAAAGTGAAAGCAACCTCCAGAGTGCTTTTTTACTAATTCTTTAAAGTAAAAATAAATTAAATCCTGACCATATGCTACTATATCTACAATCTCATTGAAGGAGGGACAGTTTCATTTCTCCTTTTTGTAGGTGTAGTTTCACTTAATCATTTCAAACACTTAATCACTAACCTTGTTTTTTGTCCGGGCTTCACCTGCACTCAACACTTTCTTAGACACAAACGCCTCGGGAGGGGTAGGTGGCAACACATCTCCCTCGATGTCTGTTTCGTCGTCACTGGAAGCCAGCAGGGCTTTTGGTGCTCTATATTCAGTTAAAAACATACATTTGAACTTTTACAACAGAATACACTGAAAAAAAAAGTTTTTGTTGTTTGTTAGTGGCGTACTGATCTAGTTTTGGACAGTAAAATATTGGCATCGATATTGTTTTTTATGATTTATTCCCACCAAAATGAGTTTTATTTTATTATTGTATGTGGCTTCAAGGCATTTTTGTAACAGATGCCATATTTGAGGTAAATATAAAATGGATATTAAAAGAAAAGGAAAAGTTTTTTGAACTTGGACCTTATTTCTAGCATGAAATAAGTTCATAAACTTACCCGGAGAAGTTTGGAGTCATTTGTCATTTGCAAGAAATTTACATCCAGAGCAATGAGTGCTATTTCAGCAAAATGGTAGATGTTAGGGCCAGTAACATTTCAGCCTAAATAAAACATTATCAGTAACGTCTTCTTTGCACCAGTATATAGTTATACATTGCTAGTGCTATCCCTCGTTGACTTTCGAGTGGCTTGGTTGCCTTCCAGGGCTTTTAAAAAAGAATTTAGCAAGCTAGCCTGAGGTTATCTAGATCAGGGATGGGCAACTGGCGGCCCGCGGGCCGCATGTGGCCCGCCTCCTCACTCAGTGCGGCCCGCGGGTCAATTTTCAAATACCAGGGAAATTTTGGTTTTACAGGTTTTATCGCGTGAGAACGGGTTGCGCATCTGAATCAATTCCAAATGTAATGATAAAGTATACCGATAGAGGGCGCCTTCATACAAAACATGCTTAGTCGGATGACTCTGACCAGCGTCACTACAGTCAACGATGAAGAGAACCATGAGCGGGAAAAAAAGAAAACTGAACCAAGAAAATCGTACTTTTCAGGCGAAATGGGAAACAGACTATCTGTTTACAGAATTCAAAGGTAGACCTATGTGTTTAGTGTGTTTGGAAACAAGATCCGTTTTTAAAGATTTCAACTTAAGTCGGCATTACAATACAACACATAGGGAAAAATATGGAAAGTACACCGGAGCTGCTAGGGCCGCTATTATAACTGATCTGAAAGCAAAGCTCAATCAACAACAGAGTATTTTTACAAGATTTACATCTACACAGGAGTCTGCGCTAAAGGCATCTTACTCTGTGGCGCTGGAGCTTGCTAAAGCCAAGAAGCCCTTGTCAGACGGTGAAATGGTGAAGAGGTGTGCAATTGAAATGGCCAAATCATTTGGAGACGAGAATATGGCTAAAAACTTTGAAACTGTCTCCTTGTCCCGTCGCACAGTGACACGCAGAATTTTTGACATCCATAATCACGTCGATGGCAAATTGAAACAAGTCATGCACGACTGCAAATACTTCTCATTAGCTTTGGACGAGAGCACGGATGTGACGGATATTAGCCAGCTACTGATTTTCACTAGAACGATTGACAGTTCATTTGTTGTACACGAAGAACTTTTAAAATTGGTGTCGTTGCACAACACTACTAAAGGGACGGATATTTTCAACGCCGTTAACAGTGTTGTGAATGAGTATGGTGGCTTTGAGAAGCTGTCAGCCGTCGTTACTGATGGCGCAGCTGCGATGCAAGGAAAACACAATGGTTTCGCCGGGCTCCTCCAACAGAGTGGGGTGGACTGTCCTATACTCCACTGCATCATTCATCAGGTGAATTGTTTTTTATTCAGCTAACTTTTTATGATTATGAATATGGGTGGCCTTATGAGATTAATATGACAGGATATGTGTAGATTTTAGCGCTGAATCTAATCTTTATTTTAATTTTACAGGAGGCTCTCTGTGCTAAGACACTTAACTTCAGTCACGTTATGGATCTGGTGACAAAAGTTACAAATCTTATCCGAGGAGGGAATAGGTCTCTGAGTCACAGGAGGTTTGTAGCTTTTTTGGATGAAGTGAACGCGGCATATGGGGATTTACAAATGCACACGGAGGTTAGGTGGATGAGCCGAGGAAAGTGTCTTGAGCGTTTTTTTGCTTTGCGCGCCGAAATACCTGTGTTTTTGGAGGACAGTGTTCGAGGTGATACAAGTGCCTACACCCGAAAACTCAGAGACACAGAATTCCTTTGCGATATGGCCTTCCTTACGGACGTTACCGCACACCTCAATCACCTGAACACACAGTTACAGGGGCGAGGCCAAACTGTATCCAACCTTTATGCACACATGAATGCATTTCAGTCTAAATTAGAGCTTTTCAAGGAAGGATTTTCGTCCAGTCGTCAAAATTTGGCACACTTTCCCTCTTGTGAAGAAATGCGGAGAGATGTCCCTGAGTGCGGTAACATTTTTCACAAATACAGTGCCGACATCGAAACACTGCAGCAGCAGTTTAAGTGCCGCTTCCAGGATTTCCACGCCATGCAGCCGCGAATAGCGTTATTCACTGACCCCCTCTCTACTGCCGTCAGCGAGCAACCCTCCGAGTTGCAGCTTGAACTCTGCGAACTTCAGTCAGACCCGTTTTTTCAAGCAAAGCGCAGTAAGAGGGGAGTTTCATTTTGGAAGTTACTACCAGAGTCCCGCTTTCCACTTCTCAGGGATTTTGCACTGTCAATGGCCAGCATGTTTGGGAGCACGTACATTTGTGAGAGCAGTTTCTCCACAATGAAACATATCAAGTCGAAAGAGAGAAACAGAATCAGCGATGATGTTCTGTTTCAGCTCATGAGGATTGGCTGCACTAACATTGACATTGACATTGAGTCTATTGCACGCCAGCAAGAGAAACCACAAGTATCTCATTAACTGTAAACTTCCCCCTGGAGGTGAGATAAAGCGGCAGCTTATGGTGAAAAGTATGCTTCACTTAATAATTTCTTTAGTTTTGTGCCATCAGTAAATGTTTTTTTTTTGAGAGCCCACAATGTTTACACTGGAATAATAGAATATAATTTTAAAAAGTTTGTTAAAAGTTCATTAATGAATAGAAGCAGAAAAAATAATTGAGGATGGAAATGCAGGTTGATTCACTAAACATTTCAGAGTCTGTAATAAAGACATGTTTTGTTCTTCTAAAATTGTAGTTTTTTATTTACTTAAAAGGCTACTTTCAGTTTTATGCAATAATTATATGTTTTTTGAGAGCCCAACAT
Source organism: Cyprinella venusta (assembly GCA_038021265.1). NCBI lineage: Eukaryota > Metazoa > Chordata > Actinopteri > Cypriniformes > Leuciscidae > Cyprinella > Cyprinella venusta. The sequence continues at coordinate 11,003,405 of CM075863.1, forward strand.
GTTTGCACTTGACTGGAATAATATTAAAAACTCAGTAATGCCACAGTAATGTGTCTTTGTTTATGTTAAAAGTTCATTCATTAAAAGAAGCTGAAGAAATAATTGAATATGGACATGCAGGTTGATTTACTTAGCAGAGTCTGTAAAAAAGACATACCTACATATGTTTTCTTCTAAAATGGTACCTCTAATTCTCCAATATCCCATTGGTGGAAGTGCACGTCACATTTGGCCCCCGGATAGTGACGATAAAATATTTGTGGCCCTCACTATCATCAAAGTTGCCCATCCCTGATCTAGATAGCTTTGGGTTGACATACGTCAATGATGTCACTTCCACATAATTTTGCAAAATGAAGTTGTCCTACACATCCTCAGAATCGGATATTCGGATATATTATACTAAACTAGCAGTAGCAAGTTAGCAGGCCATTGAATGTAGTGTAAAGGCTGAAATAAAAATAATTTTTTGGTGGAAAATCTGCTCGTATTGACAAATCTTTTTAAAAATGCTTGGATGATATGTTCAACTCACTAGCAATGTACTGGTGAATAGAAGACGTTTTGTCACTGATAATGTTTTATTTAGGCTGAAATGTTACTGGCACCGACTTCTACCATTTTGCTGGAATGGACGCAATTGCATGGAGCAAAATATCTCTCGAAGGACAAATAGTGAATCCAAACTTCCCGGGGTAAGTTTATGAAAATATCCCAAGCTAGAATCGAGGTTTAAAAAAAACAGTACAAAAAAAAAGTACAGGTTAAAAAAAAACAGTACTTGTCCTTTAATGCCAGAAATTGTGCGCCACAAATATTCTGTATATTACATTACCTCCTTTTTCGCTTTGCAGGCATTTCATCACCATCTGTCTGTAAATCAGACGTCGCCTCCGCTTTTTTACATTTTTGGCGAGCAGCCTCGAAAGTGTCTTAAAGGTGCAATGTGTGATATATCTGTGGATCTATTGACAAAAATGCAATATAAAATCCATAACTATGTGTTTTGTGGTGTATAAAGACCTTACTTAATGAACCGTAAAGTTTATATTACGTTAGAATTAGTCATTTATTTCTCCATAGGCGCGGGAATCCCCTTCTATGAAGGTAGCCATGTTGTGACGTCATATTTCTACCGTAGCCGACAGTGGACAACAGAGCGCGTTTCGTATATAACCGGAATAGAAAGCAGTAGAAATAGACGCGGCAGAATTTCCGGAAGAAAGATGGACCAAACTTATTGTTCAGGTATCTGAAAACTGGTAAATCTGCTTCAAAGAAGAGAAAGTATGATGAAGCTAGAAAAATAAGGCAGAATGTCAATATTTGCTAAACTTGTGTAATATGGCTTCATATAATCGTTGTTGCCCAGTAAATGACAGGTTAAAATATGAAAACATTCAACTACTAACTAACGTTACAGTAACAGGGGTATAAGTGCACAGAGCTACTATGTAAATAACGTTATCACTTCGTGCTTGGATGTTATAAAGTGCAGACCGGTCCGTATATAATAACGTTACAATAACTTCATAAATACAAACCTCGGTAACAGCTCTCCGGTTCCTTTGGAGGGCTAACACTCTTTCTTCATCCCCTGAGCCATCGATCCGGCGGGTAGGTCCTCCTCTGCCTCTCCCTTCCCTGACTGCACCTACAACACCTCTGCCTCTCCGTCCTCTCCCTACCTCTCCCTCTTAGTTAACTCTGCGTATTTAGGTTGTTCCTGACTCTAAAAACGTGAATAAACAATGTTGTCCGAGTGATGCCTCTGAAATCATAACGTTAACTATTTCCCCTTACGCAGCTGATTTGATGCTCTTATCTTAGCATAGAAACAAGCTATGGTAAAATCAGTGAATTAAAACACTAACACAATAATGATCAAATAACAATCGCAATAACATGTTGATTTACTGAATAATTAAGTAAATAGAATTTAATAAATACAAGATTAAAAAACCTCATTGCTTGTCTTGCTACTCTCTGCAGATTCAGACGACGACAAAGTTTATTCGCTTTGACATTATCCTACGTTGGCCACCGTAGCTTCAAAATAGAGTTTGCAATTGGAGGGAGAGGCCGCGAGTGACTTGCTGTTTGCAATTCGCGAGTCTCACCACTAGATGCCGCCAAAAAGCTACAGACTGCACCTTTAATAACAAAAGGAAAAAGGGTTTTAAAATGCAATCTATGATGACTGTGAAAAAAAAAAAAACTATTTAGGTGTCTGCACCTAAATTCTTCGAGTTTAATAAATATTAAAAAAATATTGTTTACCATTTATGATGGCTGATGTTGGTTTAGAGAAAAGACAATTGAATATAGAAATCACAATTTTAAAGCCTAAATTTGAAAAGTACATTATTGGCACTTATAGAAATTGATGTCTTATTAACACTGAGCTAGATAGATTACAGCCAAAGTATTTGTCAAATTCAGAAAGAACCTCTTACCTGCCCATCCCAGTACTCTGATGGAGTATTTCGGCCACGATTCATCTGGCTTCTGTCGGTCTTTCACAGCCTTGGTTACATTATGGCCTGATGGCCAGAAACACTCACTGTCTTCTTCGGTCATCCAACAAGTTGGAATTATATCCACCACAGCTTTGCCATCATGGATCTCGTCAATAAACTCGACGATACAGTACAGGGACATGCTGCAAAGTTCATAATGGTTACTGATTGTGTAACTGGACAAATGCAACAGCTCCATCCTGCAATGGCAGAAGTACTAGTCTCTCAGTTAACTCTGTGACCGACACACCGTGCAGCTGGTGAGACAGCCGTGTCACTGTTCTAATCCCCACATACGTTGACTCAATAGGGTAGTTGTAAAAGCTATCTTGTTTTTGATAAAACTGACAGACTGCGTACATACCCCCCGATACCAACTCAACAATGTTCCGAACCACAGCAACTTTTCCCTTAACATTAAAACAATTGTTGCCTTTACGACGTGAAATTATATTCCCATCATGTCTGTACTTCATGTACTGCATGCGGACAGGAACATCAGGGAGAGTCGGACCTGAGAAATGTGGTTGTAGAGGCTTATTTGCCCTCTCTTTTCCACATTTAAGGGAGAGTGAACGCTGTTTTTCACTGAGACGCCTTACGAGTTGTTGAACTGCGCCTTGGGGCCGTCTCACCATCCGCCTTCATAGTCCCTAGATGATTTTCAAAAGGGAAACATGACACGTTGTCTAGGGAACCAAATTTTCTGGCATCATCAGCAAGATGGATGAGCGAATGAGTGTTGTAGACTAGCTGCTCTGATCCATATATCTGTCCAAAATTTGTCACATAACATTTCAGTAGCTTGCCTGCATATTCACAGTGCTCAGAGCACAAGGCTGGACTGAGAAGTATCCTCATTGCAACTGAGAGCATCATAAAGTTTTTGTACAGCCTTGTTGGTAGGCGTCCTTTCAGTACCACAGGACCTGTGTACAACAGAAACTGTCGATATTCAGTGGCCTTCCAATTTCTGTATTCTCTAAGTGACCTTGGCTTACGTGAAAAATTCTGTGGGAGATTTGCTCTGATTGATTCCAAGTGATCAGAAATCATGTTGATTGTGGAAGAAGAAAGACGACTACTTAAAGGTCCCTTGGTCCAAAGATGTACAATTCTTCTGACATGTCCTAAGCATACCAAATGCATATAGTCAAGGACAAAGCTTGACACCATTCTAATCCCAAGCTCTTGTAGCGGTGAGACTATATCATTATGGTGATGGTCACTATCGAGCTGCTGATCAAAGGTCAAGTCTGTTCGAAGCGGTGCAGTCAATTCTGGAAACACAACTGTACCTAAATGAACCCCATACTCAGTGCATCGCTCGCAGGAGCTGTAGCCAGTGTGACCTTTGATGCATTTCAAGTAGGCACGAGCAGGTGCATCACAGATAAATGCATCTGGAAGAGCAACATTGTAATGTCTTCCATTGTATTCTAGACCATCATGCATTAATAGCTTCAACTCCTCAATGAAATCCTTCAGGTATTCATGAATACTTTGAGGCTTTGTTGGGCCAGCAAACAGACCAATGACACCAACATTAGCTCTGGGAAGTTCCTTGATCTTAGCTAGAATAGGCCATAACTCCTGTTTAGAGCTGCCTGAGAGGGGTATACCATCAATGTTGATGCGCAGTGTTATAGTATCTGAGGAATGTGCTTCCTGTGACAGGGCTGAAATGATTGCGTTAGACACACCAATATGGCAGTAGCATCCAGTTCCGATGTCTTTGGTTTCGTAGGTTGTTGAGGTTGACAAAAGAGTTCTTGGATCTTTTGGTAACTCCAAGCCACACTGCACTAATAAGTTCAACAGTTCTGACAAGGCATTATGTGAAATATTGTGATTTACTGACCAGTCTCCTAATTTCCTTCTAATGTCACTAAAGCTACAAGTGTCTGATTTTTCAACTGTGCTTTCCGAATCAGTCTGATCATTTTTGGCTTCGAAATTGTGTTCGGAAACAACTTCAGAATGTGATTCTTCATCACTTTGAGACCCCAACTCTTCACTGTGATGTCCACAGATCTGCTCGTCATTTGAATTGTTACTTCCATGAGACTTAAAGTCTTTCTCTGATGCGTTGAAATACATATTTGTTGGCACAATGTCATTTTGGCAGCCTTCCAAATAATTCAAGTGCTCCTGTACTTTCATTTTAACACGTCTTCGTTTAGTCCAACGACTGTCGTCATAATCCATTTTTCTTTTGGATCTGTAATAGACAAAGCTTTTATACTTTATAAAACCGACAGACATATTGAGGTGTTTAGGTTAAAGACCTAATGACTGTCACACACGTGTGTGTGAAATTAAATGTGGCTCAGACAACATATCCCAATATCCAAAGATTATGACTCTGACTCATCCCTAATCTGCGATGGGCTGTTTGAAGGGGTCATATGTAAGATTGTGGCCAAAACTAATACTATAATCAAGTTTAATTGAGCAATATCAGGGTTTTTCCTTGGCCAAAAAAGGGAAATGAGAAATGAAAACTTTTGAGATGAGAATCCTGGCTAAACAACTGTGATATAAGTTAGTGATATAAGCATTTGAAATTAACATCATTTGGCAATCTATTGTAACATATCAGGAACATTTAAAGGAAACTTTAAGTCAATGTATGGAAACTTACGCCATATTTATAAACAACAGGGTAGACCTCCTTCTGTCAATTTCCTGTCTGGCAAGACCTTAATGAAATCGGAAAAAAATGAGTAAATTAGTGTTCAAGAGGAACTATCAATCAATAGAAAGATAAGTAATAAATGAACATAGAATAACTAGGGCTAGACCAGAATATTTGAATATTCGTTCGGTGGGTTGGTATTCGATTTGAAAATGTGACATTTTTGTTTTTTAAACACATCTGGCATCCCACTCAAAACAGTTTTCATTCACACTTGAATATGTTTTAATTTAACAGTATAAAATCTGGTGAAATATAATACTTAACATATAACTTCATTATAGCTACTTTATAAATATATTTGCTTCTTCTTGGACTACTAAAAGTGTTCCTGCAAGGGAGTATCCTCCAGCTAGAGCGCAGAACAACGGAGTTTGTATGGACAGAAGTGCATGCCTGTGCTTGTTTTTTGGGTTAAGCTGTGTTGTTTTGACATTGTGGAGAATAGAATAATAGAAACAAAATGAATTATCCTTTTTACCCTTTACCATTATCAATCTAAATCAATTTACTGCGAGACTTTGAGATTTTACTGGGAAGTCACGTCACAATTTTATTTATTTAAATAAACTTACTTACTTTGTCAGTGAGAAGACAATACCTTATTAAAAATATTGCTTAAGTTAAAAGACCTGTGTATGTGTTTTATATCACCAATGCAGTGCCGTTCTCGCATAATGTAATCCCTGCTCCCGTGAGGCACGCGCGCCGCCTCTTTATTTAAATGTACCCTACTTTTTCAGTTACTTGATAGTGAGTTATAAGTTAACAGACCTGTGTGTGTGTGTGTGTGTGTGTGTGTGTGTGTGTGTTTTGCAGTGTTAGTTCTCGGAGCTTAAGTTCTGCTCGTGTGAGGTGCACTACTTCCCGCTCGCGCTGTTCTGTAGGTTATTAAAAGTTTATTAATTCTGAACGTGTCGCGTCTCGCCTGTCTTTCTCTACATTGCACCATATAGAGATTCCAACCCCCCCCCCCCCCCCCCCCCCCCTCGGTAACGGGTAAACAAACGAATTACCGTTTCCCCCGTTACAACGCCGTTCCTGTTAATGATAATAAAATGCGGCTTTAATAACATGCATAGAGCATGTCCCAGAGCGCACTCGACTGCACGAGAGAGACCGAGCGTGTCCGAGCATTATATATTTGTTTATTTACAAATAAATTACAAATTTCAGCATAAGCATAATCTCTGTAGCCTATATCATATGCATCGTTTTAATTAATAGGTTATACAAATAAAATCTAAAAAGTAACCTGCAGGAAACGTTCTGGGAATTTGGGTTCTGGGAGCACTTCTTGTAAAACTGTTTATCATTTTAATGTTCACTACAAAGATTGTATGTATATTTTTGATTATTACTTTTTATATTTTTGCTACATTTAAGCAAAATTTATTTTTTGACTTATTTGTTTGCCAGTTGTGGTCTGTGCAATATTAAATATTAAAAGTCCTATACCTAAACCTAAAATTATGAATAATGTATGTTTGTTATGTTCTACTATAGTAATGATTATATTTAAAATAATATATTGAATTTTATTGGTGTTTACCCACATTGTCCCACAGCAACATTACAATATTGTGGACAAGTGTACAATGATTTATAATAATTTGTTCTATAGTGTCCAATCCATTTAATTAATTGAACATATTCAATATTGGGTGCATCAAAGTTATTTGACATAGGCCTATTTTAACTTTTTATTTTTTTTAAAGTAACACAATAGTTACTTTCCCTGATAATAGAAATGTTATAATTATTTAATTTAGTTACTAACGCGTGACTGACTATTCGTGAGAAGTAACTAGTAATTAAAACTAATTACTTTAAGTAACATGCCCAAAACTGATGACTATTTATTAAACTAAACAAAAATGTTCTTATAAATCACTCCAAAACTTCAACAAGTTGAAGAACCATCTGTAATAAATTGTTCACTCAAATGCTACCAACAAATCCGATCAAAAACGATCCAGGATGTTTCTATGATCCTACATAGTTGCATTGCACAAATACATTTTATCTGTGTAATGTATATGTACCTTGCAGTAGATAAATTTCAATTACTACCTGGCTGCTACAAGGCTAAGGGGGTTTCGGTGTCCCCATAAGAAAATATTGTGCATTTTAATGTTTAATTCAGTTTTAAATCAAATTTAAATGTTAAATTCTTCAATCAGGTTTAATTCAGTGTGCAAATTGAACAAAGAAAAAATCAAACCTCTTTTAGTTACAGTGTCTATCTATATTACACCACTAATAGGCTATATTGTAAAACAAATGCAATGAAAAATAAACTTTCATAATTAGTTTAGTTTCTATACTTGTAAGTAAGCAATATACTAGGAAGCAACTCAGCGCCGCTAATTAAGCGGGCAGTGTGCAAGCTCTAATTTGTTAATATGGGAGTCGAAATAAAAATGGACACGCCACGCTCACAATAGGCCTACGTTTTTACCGCCACGCAGCCAGTGCCTCTCCGGCCTTTGGCGCCCTACGCAACCGCCTAACGTTAGTTCTCAATGTCTATGCTGGGCCACTTGCTGAGCACAGCCAACTGCTGCTGGGCTCCTGTCAGTAGTGTAGGCTATGTCCTCACTTAAGTAGCCATGGCCGTGTACGACCAGGTTATTGCTCATATTCCGGTTTTGAACGGTTTTTGCTGCATGTAAACGTGGTCAAAGTGTTGCAGCTCTTTCTGCTCGGCTGAATAAACGCCTGTGAAAAACTGTAATCATATCGAAATATCGGAAATGTGTTTAAAGCTCATATTAGCTACCGTTATTAAAATTCGTGATATGAATTGTCCAACCTCTCCCGCTATTTTTCCCTTTGGTTAAATTCTACTTCAGATTAAACAGCACAAACCAAAAAATTACAGACCACTGTATAATTTGCAGTTTTATTTTTCTGGCAACATATTTAAACTTACCTCAATTCGTGAATATCTGATGTGAATGTCTGAAGTTCTTCTGCTCGAAGTGTCCGCTGGCAGAGATGCTTTCCGAATGGACCGTTACGTTTAGAGCGCGAAACAAGGCCCTTGCATACAAGCCCCCTATAGATGTCCTAACAACTGCCTGACTGAATAACAATCAAATACAGTAAAAATCGTAAATATGGCAGAGAAATAATAAAAGTTTCTTCGCTGGCTTCATATGAATCAGCCCAATTATTGTTGTGTGCATAAAGTGGTGGAAAGAGATGTAAAATAGCAATTGCTTTTTGATCGAGGCAATGCGCCGTTTCCCAGTTGTCCTACAAAGTGACGTCATCACTTCGACACTATCGCTATTACTCTATTACCGGAAAAAGTACTGGTGTTTGAGAAATACTTGGGTAAAAGTACAATTTGTAAAATAAATAAATAAATTAAAAATAAATAAATAAAAATGATCAAGTAACTTAACACTGATGTCACAGTAACTTCTCTGGCTGGATGTGTGTTTTCCTTTACCAAAAGTTAAAAGCACAAAAATCAACATAATTGATAAGAAAAAGTTCAAGTTTTTTAAAAAAATTTAAAATTCTATTTTTTTCTCAAATACATCTACCTTTTACAGCCAATGCAGTAATTGTTGGTGTATGCAACACCTTGATAGAAACACATGCTACTCCTTCTCCTTGGTCCAAGGACAAGTGTAAGACAGATAATGAGGCCTCCTGCAAGTCCTTTTCTAACAAATAAGGAGTTCAGATGCAAAAGCCTCTAAGTGCCATTTGAACTTTTCTTCTAAAATGACCATTTTTATCAAGCTTGTATATTTAAGTTCAGTAATTTCACTTAAATGACAATTAATAGGTAATCTTCATTGCCATTTAAGTGAAATTACTGAACTTAAATATACAAGCTTGATAAAAATGATCATTTTAAAAGAAAATTTCAAATGGCACTTAGAGGCTTTTGCATCTGAACTCTTCAAATATTGAGTTATAATTTTCTAAGAGGTACTAAATGCATTATACATGTCCATAAAGGGACAAGCTGTGTGTGAATATTGGCCATGATCATCTTAAAAATGAAATAACGCAATAGGCCTATGTTTTTTTTGACCAAATTGGGACTGGTATATGGGATGTGGATAACCGTTAGGGGTTATTTGTAGGGATGCTTGACATTGACTTTGTGCCGACCATTGTCCAATGCTTAATTTCCAGTACCGATATTAGCTGATACACTAAAACATATGATCCTTTATAGGCTTACTGCCCACTGTTCCATGACTCACTTGATACTAGGGATTTGAATGTTTTGAAGGACTAGCAACCGGTTGGCTAACTGGGGTGTGGTGCTTACTACCCCTTCGAGAGAACCTGACAACTGAACATTTCTTTGACTGAGGTAAAGTGAAATTTTACTCAAATAGCCACACAAGAACAAAAAATTCGTCTCATTCCACTCATTGGCTTATGTGTCCTGTTCAAGAATTTATGTGTTTATGTGTTTGGCCAACAACCTACAGCAACACTCAGATTTTGTCTGTATTGGCTTTGAGAGGAAACAAGCTTTTCAAAAGATATAAAATGACATACTTAAGTCATTCTAAATCATTTCACAAACCTGTATTGAAATTTAAAGCTAATATCGGTCGATTACATTGAGAATCCCTATGTCTAAATGCGTTTCTGCCCCAAGAGAATGGCGTCTGGGACTGGGCTATTATTTAAAGTGTTACGGTAGGCTTGCAACCCTTCTGAGAGTCCACTAATCAGCATAATTCAACACAGGGTAAACTTTTACATATTTTGATGTTTTTTTTTTTGTTTTTTTTTTACATTTTTGGGAAGTTCCATTTTTAGTTTTTTTTTTTCAACATTAACAAAAATAACTGATGGATTGCTTTGGCAAAAGATCTACATATGCGATGTTTGTTCGAATTGCGTGATTTGTATTGAATTACAATTACTCAATCTCAACATGATTGATTAGCCTAAATAAAAATTGTACAGTAAGTTATCTATAGGCCTAGTTACTTTGCGCCTCTGCCATGCAGGACCCATGTGTTCCCAGTTCAAACCCAACTTAGCACATATGCCATGCAGGACCCATATGCTTTCCTAGACCAAACCCATGCCCACTTGACCCATTAACATGCCAAGCAGGACCCAAATATGTGTTCCCAGTTCAAACCCACGGCCACTTTCCCATAAAAATTATATGCAGGACCCATATATGTGTTCCCAGATCAAAACCATCCCCACTTGGCCCAAAAATATTATATGCCGGACCCATATATGTGTTCCCAGATCAAACACATGTCCACTTGGCCCATAAAAATTAAATGCCGGACCCATATATATGTTCCCAGATCAAAACCATGCCCACTTGTCCCATAAATGTACCATGCAGGACCCATATATGTGTTCCCAGTTCAAAACCATGGGCACTCGGCCCATAAAAATTCTATGAAGGACCCATATATATGTTCCCAGATCAAACCCATGCCCACTTGGCCCATAAATATACCATGCAGGGCCCATATATGTGTTCCAAGTTCAAAACCATGGCCACTTGGCCCATAAAAATTCTATGAAGGACCCATATATGTGTTCCCAGATTAAACCCATGCCCACCTGACCCATAAATGTACCATGCAGGACCCATATTTGTGTTCCCAGTTCAAACCCATGGCCACTCAGCCCATAAAAATGATATGCTGGACCCATATATGTGTTCCCAGATCAAACCCATGCCCACTTGGCCCATAAAAAACATATGTAGGACCCATATATGTGTTCCCAGATTAAACCCATGCCCACTTGACCCATAAAAATGATATGCTGGACCCATATATGTGTTCCCAGTTCAAACCCATGCCCACTTGGCCCATAGAAAATATATGTAGGACCCATATATGTGTTCCCAGTTCAAACCCATGGCCACTCAGCCCATAAAAATGATATGCTGGACCCATATATGTGTTCCCAGATCAAACCCATGCCCACTTGGCCCATAGAAAATATATGTAGGACCCATATATGTGTTCCCAGTTCAAATCCAGGGCCACTTAGCCCATAAAAATGATATGCTGGACCCATATATGTGTTCCCAGTTCAAACCCATGCCCACTTGGCCCATAGAAAATATATGTAGGACCCATATATGTGTTCCCAGTTCAAACCCATGGCCACTTAGCCCATAAAAATGATATGCTGGACCCATATATGTGTTCCCAGTTCAAACCCATGCCCACTTGGCCCATAGAAAATATATGTAGGACCCATATATGTGTTCCCAGATCAAAACCATGCCCACTTGGCCCATAAATGTAACATGCATGACCCATATATGTGTTCCCAGATCAAACCCATGCCCACTTGGCCCATAAATATGCTATGCAGGACCCATATATGTGTTCTCAGTTCAAACCCATGCCCACTTGGCCCATGCCTGTCCCTTATGGGACCCATGTAATCAGCTCATATGGGCTTCCTATGTGGGACTCATACTACAAAACCTACATGGGACCCGCTGATTTCACCCAGCCAAAGCCCATGCCCACCCAGTAACCATGGAACCCCTACTTAACCCATCTGGGCCCCACATGTCATTGCTGGCTGGGCAATGTCATCACAATACAAATGAGAAAAGAACAATGATCTGAAAACTAAACTAACTAAATAAAAAAGATCTAGAAGAACATGAAGGCAAGATATTAATCTATACATCAGTTACACTATACAAAATAAATAATTATACAAAAATACACTGCGTGAAAAGAGCTGTAATCGGGCATGTAAAACTCCTGAGTACTCCTGTGTACTCCACTAATAAACGTGTGTATACGGGAGTTTGCTGTCCCATCACACAATCCCGAAAACTCCTGGATATGTACCATAGACTGTAAAAAAAGATGGACGACGCCCCCTCGCTCTTTTCCATCAGAGAGAACTGAGGCCGCCAGTGTCTCGATATGGCGCTGACATCTCGAACTTGAGTCTGCGCACTTGGGTGTTTGGGGACCAGTCATGCGCAGTCGTGAGCAGGAAGTAAAGCCGCGAAATCAAGGCCACGCCCTCATTCTCGCTGAATCAAACGCAAGCACACGCCCCGCACTTTCATTAAGTTGCCTCTGTCTGCTTCTTTCCTGTCCAATGATGTCTGCCGATTGCAGATCCTTGTTAAAATAAGGTAAATACAACTACTAACCACATAATCAACATTATTAAAAAACGTTCGCTGGTGCTTCAGTGACTACCTCGCACAGAGAACCTGTCAATCACAGCTGTCAATCATGATGTCAGAGCACCGTTATTTTATCATCGCATAACTAACTAAAAACAAACTTATTTTAAAAACGAACACTTGAAATTACATAAACGTCATATAAACTACAGTAAATGACAGAAACTATCTTTGGAAAAAGGATATGTGAAGTGTAATTTAATTGTTTAGTTGGTCTCGCGTCCCATTGAATAACATGGGGAGGCGGGGATTATGAGCTATACTAGGTCCAGTCACAGGGGGGCGATCGAGACGTTTTGGCTTCACTTTTGAGGGCTGGTGCGGCACGCTTGATATGTACCAAGTTTGGGGCACAGCAGGGAGCCACTAGGGCCATCAGTTACCATGGTGAATAATCCCCAGGTAGGGGTCAATGCAAGGGAACATTAGCATTTCACACCTTTGGGACACAAGGCAGTGGCCTCCTTCAATTGGTCAGAGATCTTACATAGGATTGGGTGCTCAATGCTTTGTCCCTCCTCTAAACCCCCACACTATTGGTCCAGTTTATGGCCTCATTTGGGTTTATTATTACTCAATTTTTCCCCAAATATTACTATAATATTCATTGTCATTGGTGTTCATGGTTATAAAATCAAGACAATCAGATGGACAAAGTTGAGTTTGTTATTTTTATTATTTGTAAATGACACAAGGCACATGACATATATTTATATACACACAGTCAAAACTCTATAAATAAAAAAAACATTAGCACAGAATACATTTTACTATTAGTCATACAATAAATAACCCCATATAATATAAAGCCTGTGTATAATATATGTAAAACAATATAATAACCCGAACAACCCACACCGACTTTCCATCCAATATGGCATCCTACTCTTCAGACATGTGGTCAACTGTTGCAGTCTTCCAGATAGCTGCCTCTTCCTCTGTCTGGAGAACCCCAGTCCTGCAGCTCAGCAGCTGCAAAATGGGAGGGAAAAAAATAATTAAACCACTGAAAATATCAAATGGGTTGGGATGGGAGCCTCTCCCAGGCTGAGCCTTTTACTGAGATTTATATGTATTTATACTTACTCTTCTTTTTCTTTGTCTCATGAGCATAATGATCCTGCTGTCCTCCATCTTGTCTTTGTTCTCATCTTGGGCCATCCTGTAACCCCTTCTAACAGTTTCAAAATATGTCTTGCAGGATGCTAGAAACATGGAGATAGATAGGGGGTATACATATGTATAAACATATGTATAAACATATAGGCCTACATATGTTTATGTATAACTAACTAATCTATACAGTTAAATAGTTGTAGCCTTGGTACATTCTCTTGTGACTTACCTTTAACAACAGCGGGATCTACGTCCGGTACAGCCATTAAAAAGATAGGTTATGACCTCAAGGTTGTGGGGGGAGGATAGACTGTGAAGCAGTAATTAAAGTAGGTTGATTAAAAATATAATTTAGAAGAAAAGACTGTTATGAAAGAATAGTTTTAAAGATATACCTTGTCTGTGGGTCATATTTGTGTATGTTGTTTTCCCCATTGTGCAATCTCCATACAGCCTCCTGTAAAAATCCAACATAGTATGAGGGCTCAATTCGAATACATTTATAAATAAAGCACTGTTGAGGCAAAAATTCAATAAACAGACATCACTGCGTAAGAGACACTTCAGAGTCAAATTAATAAAGAAAGAGAAGTTTATTCTTGCAAGAATAGGCCCAGTCGCTAGCACAGATTGGTACACTGTGAAGAGAGTGACGCCCAGAACACAGGCTGGGGTGAGATCTAAATAGTTCTCCCTCAAGGTTATTTTACTGCAGGCCAAGCCTTCTCTGTAAATTTCCACACACCATAGGATTCATCATGTTAGATTTACCTCCCCGTCTAAGATGACCTCTGACCCAGCCGGTTAGAAAACATTCCTCCATAGTACACATAGGAGGCAAAACATAAGATCTAATAACCATATGCAATATATGTAAGATTAAAATTAAATTCCACAACAGCACACAAAGTTAAGCAGACACCGTGATGGTCAGAAAATAACTTACCGCAACAGAATTATTCCCAGCTCTCTTTAATTTTTTTGAAGCAGGCTCCTCTTTTGCCTCTTTGAGCTCATTGATGTCAGCCTCCATCTTATCCAACCTCATGTCCATCATCTCCAGCTTTTCAAATATCCCCTTCAAACTTTCATTTGCCATATACACCAGTCTGTTTTCGTTCGGATTCAGAGATTTAATAGCACATTGTCCCTATGTAAAGGAGCAAAATCTCCACTCTGCTCTCCGTAACACTTGTTGAAGACTGACACTATGTAAAGCCTATCACCTTTCCTGAATACTAATGAGGGGGGGCAGGGGAATAGGGGCAAACTTGAGCTGCCAGTCCCAAAACAAATTAGCATTTAAAAAGCCAAGCCATCAACTCACAGCATGTGGTCAGACAAGTTCCTGTTTTCGGGCCTTTACAGGCATTTACAGGTACGCATAACAAAGTTCCAAAGATCCCTGCCAAACAACACATTTAGCGGGCGTTTTCATTGTCCGAATTCTCCCGTATACACACCTTTTGACGCAGTGATAGTTTCATTTTATGTTTAAATTTTCATAAGAAAAGTTTCCTAAAAATGTTAGGTAATGTATGGCACTGACATACAGATATATAAAACAGATATTTTAACAGATTTTTATAAAGTAAAAATAAAAAATAAATAATTTATTTGCAACCGTTATGTTAATCATTATATTTCTGTCGTCAGAACAGCTATACAGCTGATGGACAAAGTGCTGCATTGTCATAGGAACATCCAAGGTAAAAATAATTACATTAAGTTGTCTGTTGTTGCTCCCTTCATCAAGTTCCAAACGGCTACATAAATGACACACTAGGTGTCATCCTCACGCCAAATTCCCACTTGAAGAGCTTTGCCGTCTGCCCTTTGAAGGGAGTAGGGCATAGGGAAGCTCACGAGCAATAAAGCAAGTCCCAGTTGGGTCCGTCACTTATTTGGTTCCCCGGAAACATTTCCGTTGTGGACCGTTTTATTTGCAGCGCATTTCTGTATTTGGTGGTGTTGTGAACGTTTGCAGCGCGTTTCTGTATTTGGTTGTGTTGTGAGTACTTGGAGCACACGTGT
Source organism: Cyprinella venusta (assembly GCA_038021265.1). Taxonomy (NCBI): domain Eukaryota; kingdom Metazoa; phylum Chordata; class Actinopteri; order Cypriniformes; family Leuciscidae; genus Cyprinella; species Cyprinella venusta. The sequence goes on from CM075863.1 coordinate 11,018,961, forward strand.
GTTGTGGAACTGATGAAGATGTTTTTCTTAATTTGCGATGTTTTTTTGTATTTGCACGCGTTTTTAAAGTTGCACACGTTTTTTTGTAATTGCATTTGTCCTCATCAGGTTGCAGCGCGGTGAGCTCTCTCGGCCACCGTATAATAAGTAATTATTTACATAAATGGGATGCTTAGTTATCCAAGCTTCACTCTACATAGGCTACATGCAAAATAGTTTATTTTACAACATTTTAAATCACATGATTTTTAAACCTAAATTTGATAGATTAATAGCATGTCCTTACCGCAAGTATTTGTTTTTTAATGCATGTATATAGAGCATTTTAAAATAAAGCCATTTAATTTCTTCAGGTCATATTTGCTGTTAAGTCGAAGCAAACATTACCCACATAGCAAGCACATTTGGGCCGATTCCGGCTGAAATGCGTTACTATCGGCTCAGTGTCGGCATCGGTGAAAAGATAATGGGCCAGAGTCGTGCCGGCTGTGTACACAACACTTCTGGCTTTGTATGAATGGGCCAGTGACGGCTAAAAGCAGTTGTACTCGCGCTGGCTTATATACGGCGCTTCATGAATGGGCCAGTGTCGGCTAAAAGCAGTTGTACTGATGTCAGGTCCGTACTCGGCGTAACGTTAGTATTCACCGAGTGCGTTTTGTCACAGTCGGGCCACAACAGTAATTATGGAACTCAGGCGCCTGGAGGAAAAAAAAAAAGAAAAAAAAAATTGGGCGGTAAAATCCTAGGTCTCGGCCGGACATCTTCAGAAGATTTCATTTTCGGGACTCGGAGGAACATTTTCAGCGGCAAAAAAGCAAGTAATTTAATTAATTTAATGTTCATTATAGTGCTGTATTATGTTTGAAATGGCTAGAAGAATTGTGTTTTAATATTGTAACAGATTAAAGTAGGTATAGAAGCTAAAGCCATAGGAATGTTCTGTTTATGCGTGTGTAACACATTCTGTCCTTTGGGACTTGCCATATAGTCCAGTCATTTTAAGCCAAAATGAGGGTCAACCTTGAACAAATTGCAACAGAAGCAAACTCAACTGATTTTGTATCCTCAATATGTCCTGAGTATGGGAAAAAAAAGCCCCGAAGAATCCCATTAGGGAAAAGTTTCGAAAAAGACCCAAATATATCCCATTCATTCGCCTATTCATTCTTTTTCTCACGTGAATAGGGTAAAATTTTTAACCTTTAGATATCATCTTGAAAATCACTGAGTTGATTACTTACATCAAGACAAACAAAAAATGTATTACAAGTTTTTTGCAATTGTTTTTTAACATGGACAAATGCTGAATAATCTAATTGCATATGTGCTAATTTGCATAATTACCCAAACAGAACTAAACATTGGGCATAGCAGGTGAAAGGTGAAATTTTTTTTAATCTTGTTGACATACAACAGTTAAAGACTTAATGTTAAGGTCTGAATTGAACCCATTTAGGCTACCCATGAACATTAATACAGGAAGAAGTATTTTAGAAACCAGCCTTTATTAATTATTATGGCAGAGATGGGGTTTGGGACTGGGTCAGTGGGGCTATTTCTGGGGGATGAGTCTGAGACAAGAACAGGAGACAAGGGTAAGGAGAATGCATAAGACAAAAGGTAGGTGAAATAAAAAGTGTCTGGATCAAAAAATCTAATTATGTACACAATGCCCAAACCCCATCTCTGCCATAATAATTAATAAAGGCTGGTTTCTAAAGTACTTCTTCCTGCATTAATGTTCATGGGTAGCCTCAATGGGTTCCATTCTGACCTTGACATGAAGTCTTTTACTGTTATATGTCAACAATATATTAAAAAAAAATTCATCTGCTATACCCAATGTTTAGATCTGTTTGGGTATGTGACGATCACCAGTTGGAGTGCCCCAGAAAATCACCAGAGGGCACTCCACATCAGAACTGATCACTCCCACCAGAACTACATTTCCCATATTGCTCATTCCTGGGACTGATTGCTCACACACCTGCACCTCATTCAGACTCACTATATAAGCCACACTCAAACACTGACCCGGTGCGAAGTATTGCATTGCCACGGCTTGTAATCTCTGAGCGTATTATCCTGTTTCTTGTTTCTCTGGTTTTGATCCTGGTTTGTTTCCTGACTTCTGCCTGTTTGCTGCCTGCCCTGAACTTTTGCCTGTGACCTGACTACTCTCTGTGCTGATCCTCTGAATACCCTGTTTTGATGTCGCCTGACCCTTGCCTGTTTGACGTTCCTTCAATAAAGCTGCAAATGGATTCCCTTGAGTCTTCCCCGTTCGTAACAGGGTAATTATGCAAATTAGCTAATACGTAATTATATAATGCACCATTTGTCCATGTTAACAAATAATTTTGAAAAACTTGTAATACGTTTTTTGTTTGTCTTGATGTAAGTAATCAACTCAGTGATTTTCATGATGATATCTAAAGGTTAAAATTTTTACCCTATTCACGTGAGAAAAAGAATGAATAGGCGAATGAATGGAAGAAGAAGAAGAAGAAGAAGTTTAATTTATATAGCGCCTTTCCAACGCTCAAGGTCGCTTTACATGGTACATATAATACATTTAAACACACTGACACACAGCTTACAGTCACAACGATACAAATAATCACATTTAAACAAAGTACATGTTGAATAGATATGTTTTTAGTTGTTTCTTGAAGGCAGTCACTGATGAAATGTTTCGAATTGAAAGGGGCAGTGAATTCCATAATGTTGGTGCATTTACACTAAATGACCTACCACCTACTGTAGATAATCGAAAGCGGGGAATGGACAATAAACCAAGTTCAGTTGATCTGAGAGAGCGTGCAGGACGGTAGGTGGAAAGTAGATCAGACAAATATGGGGGTGCAAGACCGTTTAATGCCTTATATGTTAAAAGCAATACCTTAAAGTGGATACGAGATGCAACGGGTATCCAGTGTAGGTCATGGAGCACTGGAGTAATGTGAGCAGAACGCCTGGTGGAGGTGAGAACTCTTGCTGCTGAGTTTTGGACATGCTGTAATCTTGCAATAAGTTTTTTTGGAAGGCCAATAAACAAAGCATTGCAATAATCCAAACGTGATGTAATTAAAGCGTGGATTAAGAGTTCAGCGTCAGCTGAAGTGAGAGATGGTCTTAGACGAGCGATATTTCGAAGATGAAATAAAGAGTTTTTAACAATGGAAGAAATATGAGAGCCAAAAGATAGAGTTGAGTCAAATAAGACACCGAGGTTACGAGTCAGTGATGAATTAGGGCTGGGCGATAATATCGCACGATATTGTATGCGCATCTAATCAGTAAAGCCGGTTCATTGATTAGTAGTAAATCACCTTCACATGCTTTCAGATGGAGCGGCATTTACTACAAAGAGCCGTAGATCACTGACAAGCTGAGCCAAATCGCGTTAATATCGAGGACATATCGATAGCGATATTTAATGCGATATGGCTCAACTGGTCAGTTAATTACGGCTCTCCTCTACCTGGGGGTGTATATAAGTCCACACTCAAGAGCGTTAAAGTTAATGAGATAATTATGTGATTAAATGAGTGATGATTGAGCATTATTGAAGACACCTAAAGCAGAATCACAAGGAAAAAATCAAAAAAATTAAGCCACCGTTATGGAGGTGAGTGTTTGCTTTAGTTGGTCTTCTTGACCCTTATGTTAAAAATTTTATATTTAATTTGCTATTGCATCTGAGTTAATCCTGTCAGAGTATTACAAACACAGATAAGCAATTATAAAATGATGATAATTACATAATGACTTTCATCGTGTAAAATGTATGTCTATGATTTATTTTGTTGTTTAGTGTATAACTAAGATTCTACATAAACATCTGGAATGTTAGATATAATGTATTTCTCAATAGTTGCTTAAAAAAATCTTTCTTTAAGGCACACATAGACCTCAAGATTCAGTCAAAGCTTCTCAACAACGGTGACGAGTAGAATATTCAAGTAGGAAAAGTAAATTACAGACAATTCAGATCATAATTTATTCATACCGCAATGCATGATGGGAGACATTAATGAGTTGTGATTGGTGGCAGCATGTCACCACGGATGAGATAGACAGACTGATTATTGATCTCTGTGTTTCTGTATAAAGATGACAGTGATTTGATTAAAATATTTTATTAAATATTTGAGGTTATAAGAAAGTACAGACATGTAACATAACTACAAAATTGTAGCTAAGAAGTTAACCAAATCATCTGAATACTTATATTTTTCAGATCATTGCATGATTAGGCTATGTCAAAACATAGCCATCACTATCAGATCAAGTTGCCTTTGTTCATTTGACTGTTATAAGTCAAAATCACCAGGCAAACAAAAATTAAAGTGAAAATATAGCTGCGAGCAGCGATTGCGGGCCCAAGCCGGTGGCACCGCAACCCCGGTGCCTTTAGTTACCTAAAGGCACCGGGATGGCGGTACCGCCGGCTTTGGCCCGCAATCGATGCTCGCAGCTATATTTATATATATATATATATATATATAAAGCCGGTGGCACCGCACCCTTGGTGCTTTTAGGGTTATTCTACATGACGTGCAAAAACGTAACCCCTGCTTTGACTGTCAAAAAGAAGTGTGCTGAAGAGCTTGCAGCAGTGAAGGCTCTGCAAAAGTGCGGATCGAGGGCACATTTTAACCACAAAGTATGCATGAGCAACCTTCTGAAAGGTCAGGTGTACATCAAGGTCTACATCTGTACTGTGTTTACATTATAGTATGTAGGGATGCGCCGATCCGATACTCAGGATCGTTATCAGCTCTGATACTGCCATCTTTGCCGGATCGGGTATATTTACACCACTTTAATCAAACCACTCTTCTTTAAAACATTACGATGTGATTTTTTCCACATGTATTTTGTTACTCTTATTGAGCTATTTTGTCCGCATAAAAGATTCACTGCCAATCGTACGTGCTCACATCATTCTCTTTCTGTGAAAGCTGTATACTGCATTCACCAGTTTTCACTCTACAGCTATTGACCAGAGCACTGAAATTATTTCTCACTTAAACTACAATCAAATGGATTTTCCCACACATTTTGCATTAGTCCTCCGCATGGCATTTTATTATTTTCTGAGCAGCTTCAGAAGTGCATGCACACAGCCTAGAACACATGACACGCACACACAGTCACGAGAGAGGCGCGATCGAACTCTGTGTGTGTTTGTGTGTGAACAATGGAAACTCCATTTTGTTCATACAGGAAAATATTCAGACTAATGTCTTGTGGGAGCAACAGAATACATGTAACAGCATTATGTAATCAGGAAACAAAAATCCAGTAACTGTATATTATTACAGTGAGTTACATCAAAAAAAGTAATCAGATTGTAGTTACTTTTTGAAAAAGTATAAAGTACTTAAAGCCAATTAATATAAAGTGGGACCCTTTTTTATGAAATAATTTGTAACTGTATCGGAATACATTTTTTAAAGTAACCCTCCCAAGCCTGGTCTTGTGTGGACGTCGTGAAATTAGAAAATAGAGATCGTTCATTTAGTTCTTTAGCCTATATACATGTTTTTATATCCACATATTTTGTTCTAATGTCACAAATAATAATCTTAGGGTTTACTATAGCCTACATTTCACTCAAATATTTTTGTACTTTCGAGCAATAAACTGAAAGTAATGTGAATATTGCCATTCAGGGCTGGACTGGGACAAAAAATCAGCCCTGGACACTTCATCCAGACCGGCCCACTATGCAAACACACACACACGTGCATTAATCTATACGTGCATTAATCTGCATGTAAAATTACTGATTAGATTTTATTTACTATCAAAACCAAGAAAAAACTATTAAAATAATAAACAAAGGGAATGGAAATGATTTTATAAGGCTTTATTGTAAATAACTGGTCTGAATTTATGTGCCACTTAATATTTTAATAGAATATTCTTAGTCTATACTACATATATTTCATGAAGTGCAACATCACGGTGAGGACCTACAGAAATATATATTCTGTAGCTCCTGGCAGTGATGTTTCACCTCATGAAATATAGTTTATATAATATAGCATAAGAATATTCTGTTACAATATTATGTTCACATTTATGACACAGACAGTAGATAATATTATGTTCACATTTATGACACAGACAGTATAGGCTTCTGCCAGGCACTTTCAGGGAGACAAATTGAAAAAAATATGTATTTATGTGCATATTTATATGCAAAATACTCCTTTTTTCACATCAACTATGTGCTATGGTCATTAAAACTAGAACTACCGGAATTCCATAACTACTACAACGACCATAGCGGTCATTCTGACCGTTCAAACTTTAACGTTCATTTGGCTGTACTGAACGTCATTTTCGTCATGTCATATCTGCATTTGAACCTTTCTCTTTAAGTTTTCCAGTGACACTTATAATTCCTGTTGTCATTTTATAATGCCATCGCCCTTAAAACAAGCAAAATATTATTTCATATTATAAAGCCAATACAAAAATATTTCCCCGACAGGTGCTGCCGAGGAAAGTTTTGCGTCAAAAATATTTTTTCACCGCACTCTCCACGTGAATAGACATGCAAAAAATCTAGGAAACGTCAAAGCTTCATACACCCAGCCAACACAGTCATGTGGGGCCCACAGTGGTTTGACCTGGGCTATCTAACTGGGACCCAGCCAGTTTTGTCCATGGTTTCCACTGTGGTCCTACATGGGTTTGCCCAGATGAAATGAGCACTGCTCAGTGTGCACACTACAGGCTGTTAAATGTAACACTGAATCAGTGTTGGGGTTAATGAGATAATTAAGTGATTAATTGAGTGATGATTGAGCATTATTGAAGACACCTGATGTTAACAAGCAGAATCACTGAAGGACAAAATCACAAATTGTAAGCCACCGTTATGGTGATCAGTGTCTGCTTTAGTTGGGCTCTTGACCCTTATACTTTCGCTTTATATATTGCTTATTTGCTGTTATTAATTTATAACAGTCAAATGAATGAAGACAAGTATAATCTGATACAATTGGTTATATTTCAATATAATCATGCTGTGATCTGGGAAATGAGACTTATTTAGATGATTTGGTTAAATTTGTTACTAACAGCTCTGTGATAATGCAGTATATGATTGTCAATAATTTCTATAAATTCAAAATATATAATAAAAGTTGTTCTGATCAAATCACTGCCAACTGAATTTATTTACAAACACAGACATCAATAATCAGCCTGTCTATCTCAACCGTGGTGACATTAATAATCCTTGTTGCCACCAATCATAACTCATTAATGGCTCCCATCCTGCATTGTGGTATTAATAAATTATGATCTGAATTGTCTATGTAATTTACTAGAGCTGGTCGATGTATCGCACAATATTGTTATGTGCGTCTAATCAGTAAAGCCAGTTCCTTGAATAGTAGTAAATCACATTCACATGCTTTCAGATGGACGATATGAGTGTTAAAGTTAATGAGATAATTAAGTGATTAATTTAGTGATTGAGCATTATTGAAGACACCTGATGATCACAAGCAGAATCACTGAAGGACAAAATCACAAATTGTTAGCCACCGTTATGGAGATCAATGTCTGTTTTAGTTGGGCTCTTGACACTTATACTTTCACTTTAACTTTGATTGTCTGCTGTTATTGATTTGTAACAGCCAATTGAACAAATCCATCTGGGATCTAATAGTGTTGGCTATGTTTTGACATAATCACGCTGTGATCTGAAAAGTGAAATATATTCAGATGATTTGCTTTAACTTGTTTGCAACAGTTATGTGGTTTTACTCCATATCTGTATTTTATCTAAGATATTAAGTAAAAAATATTCTGATCAAATCACTATCATTTTTTATTTAGAAACACAGAGATCAATAATCAGCCTGTCTATCTCAACCGCGGTGACATTACTAATCCTTGTTACCACCAATCACAACTCATGAATGTCTCCCATCATGCATTGCGGTATGAATAAATTATGATCTGAATTGTCTATGTAATTTACTTTTCCTACTTGAATATTCTACTCGTCACCATTGTTGAGGAGCTTTGACTGAATCTTGAGGTCTGTGTGTGCCTTAAAGAAAGATTTGTTTTAAAAACAACTTTTGAGAAATTACATTATATTTAACATTCTGGATGTTTATGCAGAATCTCAGTTATACAGTAAACAACAAATTAATTCACAGACATAAATTTTAAATGATGAAAGTCATTATGTAACCAACATCATTTTATAATTGTTTATCTTTGTTCATCTGACAGGATTAACTCAGATGCAATAGCAAATTAAATATAAAAATTTTAATATAAGGGTCAAAAAGCCCAACTAAAGCAAACACTCATCTCCACAACGGTGGCTTAAAATTTTAGATTTTTTCCTTGTGATTCTGCTTTATCGATATGTCCTCGATATTAACGCAATTTGGCGCAGCTTGTCAGTGATCTACGGCTCTTTGTAGTAAATGCCACTCCATCTGAAAGCAGGTGAAGGTGATTTAATGCTAATCAATGAACCGGTTTTACTGATTAGATGCGCATAATAATATTGTGCGATATATCGCCTAGCCCTACAGCAAAGACAAAGTTATAATGATGATTGTCATGACACAACCAAAACCATTAAATATTTATTTTCTTTGTTCATCAGGCAATCATAACTCATAAACAATAGCCAAACAAAGTCTAATTTTTTTAATAATGTGTCAAGAGTCCAACTAAATCAAACACTGATCACTATAACGGTGGCTTACAATTTGTGATTTTCTCCTTCAGTGATTCTGCTTGTTAACATCAGGTGTCTTCAATAATGCTCAATCATCACTAAATTAATCACTTAATTATCTCATTAACCCCAACACTGATTCAGTGTTACATTTAACAGCCTGTAGTGTGCACACTGAGCAGTGTTCATTTCATCTGGGCAAACCCATGTAGGGCCACCATGGAAACCATGGACAAAACTGGCTGGGTCCCAGTTAGATAGCCCAGGTCAAACCAATGTGGGCCCCACATGACTGTGTTGGCTGGGCAGTAGCCTACAGCCCTGTTATACAAATACAATCAATGTGAAATCTAAAAATAAATAGATCTACAATGTTACGATAGATGATAATAAAGATGTGGGCTCATTTGAACGGTGGAAACCCCCCGCTTCATTCACTGACGTTACGCACACACACATAGGAAAACACCGCTTCGCGTGCAGCTTCAGTCCCTCACACTACTTTGTGACATTTGGCACATGACTCCTTGATTTAATTTTTGCAGTTTCTCCTTACTTGGCACTGCCTTCATCATCTTCGTCCCGGACCGCCTACCCGACTCTCGCACCAGTTGAGTGGCTTTTGATTTCATGTTGTCGGAGCGAAATTCGCTTGCCAGTTGCGTGATGGACGCGAAACTTGCTCATTTGTGCACTTCTACAATATGTGCGTGTTGATCGCGGGAAATATAGCGGACTTATGATATTTATAATGCGTGCGGTCAAAATGACCGCCATGGCCATTCTAGGTAGAAATAGGACGCAACTGTTTTGTGTTTTGTGATTGTAATAAAATAACAGTGCCAGAATAAAATATACACATATTTAGGAAAAGTCAGAGTCCTACAGCCACATTGATTTTATTTTAACAAAGTTATTACACTGTAAATTTTAAAAACGGTCAAAATGACCGCCTTGGGAGTTCTAGTGTTAAATGGCTATCCTTTTCACTTAAGTCCAGCAAATAATTCATTTATTTTAACACATTTGGTGGCATCTGCCTCAAGTTATTGTCGTTGTTATGAAATACAGTCGTATGTTTGCATAGAATTCATTTTGAACACTATATTACATGCTTTCAAAATCTGAGGTAAATTATCCGTTATGGCTTGTGGCACAGTGACCTATTTTTAACTAAAAATAAATAATGTGTACTCATAACCAGTGTAATTTCTTCATTCTGTCAACCGCGACATCGCAGAAATAGGAACCGTTTCTAAATTAGAAACTTCGCATGTCGCCGTCGCGTCTGGTTAGGACAAAAACTCTGATTTACATGGAAAAGATACCTTTTATCGCGTGTCGCGGCGTCGTGTGTAGTTAGGACATATTGTACTGTAACGGTAGTCGATACGCATTCTTCTGATCATTAAAAAGAATGAGGTTATATTGACAGATGAATAGGCTACGCTCAGTTTATCAAATACGCTCAGTTTATTAAATGTCTCTTGCAAACTATGAAGAGACAATGATGAATCAATACACACTGACATGGCGATGCTGGACTGATTCTTTATTTACACCATCATACAGTAATTTTGTCGGTTGTTTATTACAGATATTAGCATGCATTTTATTGATCATCAGCTAATTTCATCAATAGACATCAATAAGAGAGAGTGGCAACAGCCCTTGTAAGAGTCAAGAGATCATTTCTTTCTTTACTTGAAGATGATTGTGTAGATGATTAAGCGTCTCTGACTTACTTTCACTTTTATTTGCGATGTTTGCACGTTGGTTTGACGCTCAGCTGCTGCTTATCTGCGGTGGTGATGCGTGTCGCAGTAGCGCCGTCATGTCTGACTATAACAGCCTGTAAACGCTCTCACTCGTTTATTTTTTAGCATTTTTGGGAGGAGTAAAATATACATGTGTGATATCAACAACCAGATTGCGTTTACACGTAAAGATCCGAACACAATGCGAGCCAGACTACCTCCAGATGGTCAGGCAAATCGATCACAATCCGATCACAACGTAATACCTTGCATTGATATTTCTTTTTTATTATCCGGATAACTTATCTGGATACAGATCGCATTTTAATACCAGGTGTAGGGGTCTCAGAGACGAGACCGGCGAGAAACTTCACGAGACCGGCGGAATGCCTCCACAGGGCGGGGAGATACTATACTGCCTATGGGAGCGGCCGCTTCTCCGCTCTTGATTCCGATTGGCCAGTGTCAGACAGTCAGACCTGTCAGTCTCGCAGCTGGACCAAGTTTATGGACCAAGTTAATTTAATTAATAAACTAATTATATAAAACTATTGTCAATGCACTACAATTTAACTGGTTATATTATGCCTTCTCTTATAAAAATTAAAATAAAAACTTATTTAAAACATACCAGGCTTAAGAAATGTATTAAGAAATTACACAGCAGAAAAAAACACACAGCACTGAAATGGTTAAGTTAAGTCCCTCCCCCTACTAACACACACACAGAGAGAGACAGAGATGTAGGCTCAAAGGGAGCATGACCAGATTCAAACAAGCATATCTTACTTTCTGTGGGTCCTAGTTAAAGAGTGTCAATTAGAAAGTTGTCCGGCTCGAGGAGTACAATATACATACTGATTTTTGTAACTGTAGATAAAACTAACAACCCAACTTTTGTCAAAAGGTGGCGCTACTGAGCCCTCACCACGCCCGTTTCTGAAACTTTGCACATGTCTACTGGCTAATAAATGTGATGTGTCTGAGGAGTTTCATGCAATTTGAAGCATGCTAAGGGTCTCAAAAGCATCCTAAAAGAATGGTAAAGTTTGATGCGTCACCACGGCAACAGTTTCAAAGATATTAAGAATCCATTCACAGGTCTACATCTGCTGTATGTTTACATTATACAGATGAAGTTTGAAGCAAATCGGGTTAAAATAAGAGGGTGATTTCAAAGCATTTTGAAAGTGACACACTTCCTGCTGCCAGTTGGTGGCGCTATAACTTTGACACACAATAGTCACATCCATGTGATCGTCCTCTTACGGCGAACACACTCCTGAAGTTTCATCAAGATCAGTTAATGTATGCTGAAGTTAGGACACACTTCCTGTTTCACGTTTCTCACCATAATTTTGTTTCCTCGCCACAGCCAAACCGTTCGAGATATCAAAAATCCCCTCGCAATTTTTGATCGTCTATGTCTTGACTTCAGGCTGACCGAGTTTCGTTCCATGCGGATGAATGCTCTAGGAGGAGTACATTAAATTCCATTGCAAGCATTTTAAAAACAACCGTAAATATCTGACTACCTGTTGGGCTGGGGTAAAAAGTAAAAGTGCGATGAATATATGAAACGATGAGATTGACATGTGTACCGAGTTTCATATTATTACATGCAAGCGTGTTTGATTTATGGACAAAGTGTTCAGACCCTGTTCCAGGGGGCGCTGACGAGCCGCCCTGCCACGCCCGGGTACCAGCTTCAGCCCAGCTCTGATGGCCGCGGGTTCTGACCTGTGTGCAAAGTTTCAAGAGTTTTTGAGCATGTTAAGGGCCCCAAAAGTGCCCGGATAGTCGTTAGAAAAAAAAATAAATAAATAAATAAAAAAAATAAAAAAATAATAATCCTAAGGAAAACAATAGGGCCTTCGCCCTTTCAGGGCTTGGGCCCTAAATATAAGGGTCAAGAGCCCAACTAAAGCAGACAATGATCTCCATAACGGTGGCTGAAAATTTGTGATTGTACTTCAGTGATTCTGCTTGTTATCATCAGGTGTCTTCAATAATGCTCAATCATCACTAAATTAATCACTTAATTATCTCATTAACTTTAACACTCATATTGTCCATCTGAAAGCAGGTGAATGTGATTTACTACTAATCAAGGAACCGGCTTTACTGATTAGATGCGCATACAATATCGTGCGATATTATCGCCCAGCCCTATGATGAAGGCTTAATATGGAAACCATCAATATTGAGGGACTGGTCCATCCGTTTGACTGAGACTGGAGAGCCAATCACTAATATCTCAGTTTTATTATCATTTAATTTGAGGAAGTTAAGGGACATCCAATGCTTGATGTCCCTGATGCATGCAGTGAGTGAGTCAGGCAGGGATGGTCTATCGGAGCTAGTGGTGAAGTAAATTTGGATGTCATCTGCATAGCAATGGAATTGAAGTCCATGCCTGCATATGATGTTACCAAGTGGGTGTATATAGATGATAAACAGAAGTGGACCAAGAACCGAACCTTGAGGAACGCCCCGTGTAAGTAAACTGGTGGCAGAATTATGACCTTGTATGGTGATATAATACTTCCTGTCAGTGATATAGGAAATAAGCCAGGAAAGAGCGGAACCAGTGACACCAATATCAGAAAGTCGAGAAATAAGCAGTTCATGGCAGACTGTATCAAAAGCAGCGCTTAGATCAAGGAGCATCAAGATGTTTGTTAACCCTGAGTCCATCGATGAGAGAATGTCATTTACCACACGCAGAAGAGCAGTTTCAGTGCTGTGAGATGGGCGAAAACCAGACTGAAAAGGTTCAAAAAGACCATTCATATCCAAATAAGATCGTAACTGTGAAGCAACAACTTTTTCAAGGATTTTGCTTAGAAATGTTAGGTTTGATATTGGTCTGTAATTGTCCATGTTTAGATGGTCAAGGCCAGGCTTTTTGAGAATGGGAGTCACTGCAGCAGTTTTTAATTCTGCTGGGACAATGGCAGAAGCTAAACTACAGTTTATCATATGAGTTATGAATGGAACGACCTCGAGGACGCACTTCTTAAGTAGAATAGTAGGTGTAGGATCAAGCCGGCAGGATGTAGAATTGGACTTCACAATTAGGTCAATTATGGCAGCAGGAGTGGTCGGAGTAAAAGTAGAGAGAGGGTTTGACGAGTGGACTGGACCAGATATCATTAAGCTTGAGTCACTTGTATGTGTGTATTTAGTGATGGAAGAAGTGATGGACATCAATTTGTCTGAAAAGAATTTAGAGAAGCTATTTACAATTTCCACAGAGCCTGACATAACATGTTGTGGTGGATTAGTTAGTTTGTTAACCATAGAAAAGAGTGATTTGGGTCTGCACGAGGAATTTCTAATAGTAGAGGAGAAATAAGAGGATCTTGCATTGTTAAGGGCGGTCCGGTAGTTGAGCAGGTGTTCTTTAAGAGCTAAAGAGTGCACAATGAGTCCAGTTTTCCTGTGTAGTCTTTCTAGACGGCGACCCTCAGTCTTCATCATCCGAAGTTCAGGAGTGAACCAGGGTGAGGCACGAGTAGATGGAACCAGTCTAGTTTGAATAGGAGCATGCATCTCAAGTATTTGAGACAGAACATTATTGTAAGTACAGCAGATTTCTGATGGACAGTTAGACAGTAAACAATCTGATAAAGTAGAAGCCCTTATTGAAGCAGAAAAAGAAGTTGAATTTACGGAGTTAATTTTACGATAGGTCAGCATTTTCTTCTGAGGAGATACAGATATTGGAAAACTACAACTGAAATTTATGAGTTTGTGATCTGAGAAAGCAAAATCAGAGCCATTAACAAGAATATTATTCAGGCCAGATGTACATATGAGATCCAATATATGACCTCTGGAGTGAGTGGCAAAAGTTACATTTTGAATCAAGTTGAAACAGTCCAATACTGACATCAATTCTTTGCATTGTGCAGTGTTTTCATGTAATGGGATATATTTAGGTCTTTTCCGAAACTTTCCCCTAATGGGATTCTTCAGGGATTTTTTTTCCTTACTCAGGACTAGGGTTGGGAATTGTGAGAAATTTTCCGGTTCCGGTTCCGATTCCGGTTCCACCAAACGATTCCGGTTCCCATTCAATTAAAAATATTAGTAAGAGAAAAATCCACAATACCTTTTGTGTTCATTTTTTATAGTACTTGACAAATGAGTTTAACAGACTGGTAATGTAAACAAATTCAACATATTATTAATCAATCTTTGCAATAATAATAATAATAATAATAATAATTAAAAAGGAAATAAAAAAAATTCTGCATTCTCTAGAATAATTTAGGACCTCTCCTTTATTGTATCTCCAACAGTGATAAGTTACCCTCTCAGAAGGGGTAGAATATGCTTTAACACACATATATGTGTAGAACAGATTATTTTTAAAAACGTTTGAATTATTGATTCATAAAGACTTATTGCATTATTACTGGACAAATCGGCCCTAAATAGCAGTTAATACACAGAACTGCAGTGCATTCGTCTTGCGGAAGAACAGAGTTACCGGAGCTACTTCTCTCTGTTTATGTCCATGACGAGTCACGCAGGCATTGGGCTACTCCGCCGCGGCTGCGATCCGCCATCTAGTCTAAACAAGTCCGAGTATTAACGCTTATTACGTGCTTTACGTTGTGATTCAAGATAAAACAAAAACACGGTTTGAAAAAAAAAAGCATTCATGATGCACTCGCTCATTGTATACATGTTGTAAATTCTGAACACAAAAAAGTTACGGACTGCATCTGTTTTGACTACTACCGTCAATGTTTACTCAAACTATAATCTCACTACTTCTGTAACGTTAATCATTTGAATATGTGTAACATAAATATTGATACTGTGTGATTATAAAGCAGTTTCATATCGACAACTGCTCTCTCTCTCTCAGCACAAACTGATTTGAATGTACGTGACTCGGCGCGCGCGCGCACGTGTGTGTGTGTTTACATTAAATGCAGCGCGTGTGAGAGCAAATCGCAATTTCAGTGGTGAAGTTTTTGTCATTTAGGAATAAGACGGCGTAGGTGTTTGAATCGAAATCTTTTAAAGATTAATCATGCAGCTCCACTCTCTCTCTCTCTGTCTGCGCCTGGAGGTGAGATGCTAAGGATAATCTACTCCCAGAACTTCGCCCTCAGAACCGTTTTAGGAACCGAAACTTAGGAATTTTGCACGGTTCCGGTATTTTTTCAAAAACACTACCGGTTCTGGAAAAGAACCGGTTCTCGGTTCCCAACCCTACTCAGGACATATTGAGGATACAAAATCAGTTGAGTTTGCTTCTGTTGCAATTTGTTCAACCTTTTTTCATAAAATGACTGGACTAATAGGCAAGAGGGGAGGAGCATGCGCACAAGTGAAGGAGGGGCACATGTGTTTGAGGGGAGAGTTAAGAGAAAGAATAAAAAAAAGAGTTTGCATCATTCATGGAACTTCTGTCTCCCGTTTTCATTATTTTATTAGTCAAAAGTGTTTAGGCGAACCCAATACAAAAGCTCGGTTACATTGGTGGCAGTGGTTTTATTTTTTTTATAGGTTGAATTAATGTTTCAAAAGTGTTTCGGCGGGTGATACACCATTTTAGTTATTGTAGCTTCTAAAGTTTAGAGTTAAGATAGCACACGCTGTCAACGGATTGTCGTTATGTGGTACAAGGACGAGGAGGACAGTTTTAGTATGTCGCGGGACCGTGAAAGAGGCCATAGAAGCGTGCGAATTGATTTGCCCGCGCCGTTTTCCGGGGATGAGAGGCAAAGCTTCGTGTACTGGGCCAGACAGTTTGAAGTGTCGGTCAAAGCGCTCACGGAAGGAAGTGGAGTCGCTTCATACAACTATGAACTGACAAGGATTTTACCTATGCGCCTGTGCAACGCAGCCTTTTCCCTATGGGACAGTCTCTCTGATGCTGTTAAATCGGAATATGACGCGGTGAAGGAGAAGCTAATAGAGGCTTTTGGAAGGAGACAATTCATGGAGCGATTCAGAGCCAGCCTATCTGCCCACCCCCGCGCAGCGCGGGAGAGTTTGGAAGTGTACGCAGCAGAAATCAGCAAGCTTGTGGATGAGGCTTTTCCCGAATACGACGACAGAGCCCAGAGGGAAGAGAAGTTTCGCCGTTTCATGGCTGGTCTGGACCCGGTGCCCCGGACAAAATGTTATGAGCAAGGGGCGACGGACATGGAGGAGGCTGTACTAATGTCAATCACAGTCAGACTGCCGACGGGATTGTTGCTAATGTGAACTCTGTGTCGGACATAAGTGGACTATACAGAGCAATTGATAGATTAACTGACGAGGTCAGGGGCATGAAAGTATCTCTTAACCGTTTGGAGGACGAAAATCACAGACTGAAAGAGAGAGTGAGCCGTAGCGGCACAGAGTGGAGTAGAGCGCGCTCCCCGTCACGTGAGTCAAGTCAGTGCTGTTGTCAGGGGCGTGCATGCCGTATGCAGACATATGAGACGCAGAGAGGCCGCTCATCTGAAAGAAAACCATTTATGGAGTTCAATGGTCGTAAGGAATACAATGCGACTCGTAGCCCTATGAGACGAAACGCCAGCCTTTCCCCCAACCCCAGCGTGCGGAGACGAAGCAGTTATGAGGAGGAATCAAGGAAGCAGGGAGTGCGCTTCATGACACCTGGTGGTGAGGAGAGGAACTACGACCCGGGAAACGGGTTGTAGCTGATGTTGCGGCCCAAACACCAGCTGTATTACCCAGGGGCCTCAAACATGATGACAATTCCTATGCTTTGCTGGACGCAGAGGCGTACAGAAACACCAATAAGGGGCCTCTGGTATCATATGTGAAAGGAACTATTGCGGGTATTGAACTTCCTATTCTAATAGATTCCGGTTCTAGTGTCTCACTAATGAGCTCAGATTTTCGAATGTCAGTCCCAGCACTTCGCAGTCGACCTATGAAGAAAGACAACATTGCGACTCGTGCTGTAACCGGTCAAATGTTAGATACGCTGGGCACTCTTACTGTGACACTACAGCTGGGTACTGAAACATGGCAGCACGTTTTTCATGTGGTGAGAGAAGCGACGCAGTCCGTATTGTTGGGATGGGATTTTTTAGTAGAAAATCATGCCCTGCTGGACGTTAGTCATGCTATACTGCAGTTGTGGGACGTTTCCATTCCGCTTCTTGCCAGCTAAGATTTTGTCCCGGCATGCTGCAATGTGTCTCTAGCCACAAATATGACATTTCCAGCTCTCAGTGAGTCAGTTGTGCCTGTTAAGATTGATTTGCCTAGCGCGGCCCAGGTGTCTAATGACTTTGTGGGGTATTTGGAACCTAATGTCTCTGATTCAGCCGGTTTGGTTATTGCGCACACACTCACTAATGTGCACGATGGATTAACTAAGGCTCGGATTTTGAATCCGACTGGACAGGACATTACTATAAGACAGGGGACGCACCTGGGCGAGTTTTATTCTGTAACTGATTCTGATGTTCAGCATATGAAGCAGGACTCGGGTGAAAACGCCATTTCTACCCCCCGCAACACAGCTCCACCCATTTCTTTAAGTGAGTCGCCGATTTCAGCACCAGACAAAGAAAAGCTCTCGTCATTGTTGCTGGAGTACACTGACATTTTCAATTCAGGGGGGCAGAGTAGAGGAAAATGCACATTAGTTCAGCATTATATCAGAACAGGTGATCAAGCTCCTATTAAGTGTAGAGCATACCGTACATCACCTGAAAAGCGAGCTGAAATGGAGTGGCAGGTGGCAGGACTGCTAGCTGATGGCATCATCAAGGAAAGCTGTAGCCTCTGGGCATCTCCAGTCGTGCTTGTGAAAAAGAAATGTGGAGCTTGGCGTTTCTGTGTCGACTACAGACGTCTGAACAGTATCACTATCCAAGACTCTCACCCTCTGCCATGCGTGGATGATACACTGGACGCATTAGCGGGCTCCAGATGGTTCAGCACGTTGGATTTTTCTAATGGCTACTGGCAGGTAGAGGTAGCCGAGCAAGACAGAGACAAAACAGCATTTACCACGGGTCAGGGTCAGTGGCGCTCCATGCCAATGGGACTTTCCAACTCTCCCGCCACTTTTCAATGCATGATGGAGCTAGTTTTAAGAGGACTCCCATGGCACATTTGCATGGTGTACCCGGACGATATGTTGATATATATTGGAACATTTGAAGAGCATTTAACCCATCTGAAGGAGGTGTTTTCAAGGATAAAATCAGCAGGTTTGAAATTGAATCCTGGAAAATGCCACCTGGCCAGGGGTCATGTGGTCTTCTTGGGTCATGTCATTTCTGACAAAGGTTTGCAGCCTTACACGAGAAACACGGAGAAGGTGAGAAATTGGCCAGTTCCACAGTCTCCTTCCGAGGTTAGAGCATTTGTGGGACTGTGTTCATATTATCGTTGTTTTGTAAAGGACTTTTCAAAACATGCAGCTCCACTGAATCAGCTGGTTGGCAAAAACGTGCCTTTCGTGTGGAGTACTGATTTAAAGGGAATACTGTCTTCAGCTCCCATTGTGACGATGCCTGAGTTCAAAGTGCCTTTCAAAGTATATACTGATGCCTCTAAGTGGGCTGTTGGTGCTGTGCTCGCACAGGAAAAAGAGGGACTCGATTGTGTGGTGGCCTATGCCAGCCGTGCTTTGAATGCCACACAAAGACGATGGTCCACTTTTGACCGGGAGTTATGGGCTATCGTGTGGGCAGTGAGAGAATTTAGACACTATCTTGGACTCTCGTCATTCACCATCATTACGGATCATCGGCCACTCTTAGCACTACGGCGCATGTCTATCGAGGATGACCCGACGGGCAGAAGGGCTAGGCGGCTCTTGGAACTGGACCCGCTGAACTGGGTCATTGAGCACAAAAAGGGCAATCAGCACAAAAATGCAGATGCACTGTCCCGCCGTCCAGTGACACCAGACACGAAGGATGTTGAAACGGTAGTCAAAGAAGTGCGGGATGTGAATGTGGTGAGCGTTGAACAATCAAATAACAACATTTCTTGTTCCACGACAGCTGAGGTGGCTGAGGAAGGGACTGTGACTAACTGGTCCTTCACTGCGGACATCGTAATGAGCCTGTCTGAGTTATCGTGTGATGCAGCGGACATTGTTGCTATGCAACAGGACGATCCCGATATTAACACAGTAAGGCAATGGGTGGAACGATAACAAAGGCCTCCTGGGAGACAACTGACGGGTGCATCTCAGAGTTTACGAAAATATTGGACTGTGTTTAATCGTCTCTCAATAATAAATGGACTGTTGTGTCGCTCTATTTCCTGTCCTCTCACAGGTGACCCTGTTGCCCAAGTCGTGGTTCCTCCTGGTCTTAAACATGATATTCTTATGCAGCTGCATGGGGCCCCAACAGCCGCTCATTTTTCTGCAGAGCGAGTGTGGGAACGGGCGAGACGTTTTTGCTACTGGCTGTCTATGTTTAAGGACATTAAAGACTGGTGCGAGCAGTGCACAGCGTGCCAGACTCGTCGTAGGCCTGTCCCTATTCATACAGCACCCATGGGTGGGTCCCTCGCAATGCGGCCTTTTGAGAGAGTTGCGATGGACATTTTAGAACTGCCAATAACAACCAAAGGTAATCGGTATGTACTGGTAGTTGAGGATTATTTCACGAAGTTTGTTAATCTATATGCTTTGACTAATCAATCTGCACAAACTGTCGCTCATTGCCTGTTTGCAGACTACATTTTACTACATGGCATTCCCGAAAATTTGCATTCAGATCAGGGCCGACAGTTCGAATCAGAGGTGGTCCTGACCCTGTGTAACTTGCTCAACATAAAGAAAACGCGCACTACTCCCTACCACCCAGCCTCAGACGGCATGGTGGAACGTTTTAACAGGACGTTGATTGATCAAATTGCTAAGATACTCTTGTCATGTGGGGGCGAATGGGATGATTATATCAAACAGGTAGCATTTGCATAAAACTCCTCAAATCATTCTAGTACCAAGTTCTCGCCATACTTCCTAGTCCATGGACGGGAACCAAGGATGCCCACTGACTGTTTACTGGCCACTCGTGTACTTGACTTTGACGTTTCAAAGTCTCATGCTGATTTTGTATCCACTCTGCTGGCAAAGCTGCAAAATGCTTTCAGGAGCACGAGAATGTACAGTGAGGTGGCGTTTGATCGACATAAACTATACCATGATTCGGACCTCAGACATCAGCCCTATACAGTCAGTGCCATGGTGTGGCTCAATAACCCTGTGGAGAGCCGTATGAAGCTAGCACCCCACTGGAAAGGACCTTTTCAGATTGTGCAGGTCATGGAGTCTGGTGGAGAGCCTGGACTGACGTACCGGATCGTTAGCCCTATAGACTCAGATTAACGAGGTCAGATTGTACATTACAATAGGTTGGGACCTTATACACTGCCTTTACCAACACCATCTTCTACAGAGAAACTGTCTGTGGTTCCGGATCCTTTACTTGATTCTCCTCCTAAGGAGCCTGAAATATTGGGGGGAGTGGAGTGCAGTTCACCTCGAGAGAATTTAGGAGAGGTACTTCAAGGACCTGAAAAGCTCATTCCTGTTATGAGTAGGGCTGGGAGAAGGTTGAAACCTCCTAGTTGCCTGAAAGATTTTGTACGGTACTGAAGTTCATTGTTGTAAAAAAAAAAAAAAAAGATTCTTGTGCAGAGTGGAAAATGTATAAGTGAGCATTGTGATTCCATAGTGTACAAAATGTTTTATGCTTGGACATGGGTTTGAGTATTATACATGTTGATGTGTATTATTCTTGTTCCTGTTTTCTGTTCTATCAGAAACCTCAGACATATGAAGACAAGGCATCATGCCTCAGAGTAAAAGGCTTCAGTTATTGGACAAAACGGCATCGTGCCTCAGACAGAAAAGCTTCAGGTCTCAGGAAAAACAATGTCAGGTGTCAGGTCTCGTACAATTATGCATCAGACAAAACAGCCTCAGACAAAAAGGCATCAGGCAAAACAGCCTCAGACAAAAAGGCATCAGGCAAAACAGCCTCAGACTAAAAGGCATCAGACATAAAGGCATCGGGCGAAACGGACAAACACTATATAGACGCTAAACATGGAAGTGATTCGACCTTACGAGTAGTGGGCATTGAGGCTGTTCACCTTGATGCCAGAGGCGGGGACATAATCAAACGCCTTAAACAAAGGGAGAGCCACTAGTCATCCAGGTCTCAATGAAGATTTTGACCTTTCACCTTTTTTGTAATCGGTGTGCTTTTATGGGTACAGTGTTTTTACTAGTTTCTGAATATGTTTTTTAGAACCATATTGACTTTGACATTGGAATTGTGATGGGTAAATAGCCCATTCACATTTAATGACATTTATTGCATGTTGTGTGGGGTACACTAGATTTTTTTGTAGTGGTGTCCAGGCCAGCTGACAGTCTTGGCTGGGCCCGGGACAGGATAATCTTAGATGGGCCCCCCACCCAGGTACTGAGACCCCCAGACCCCACTAGATACCGAGATTCACCTACAAAAATACTGTGGGTAACACAGTAGACTATATGATGGTCTACGAAAAATACAAATTTTATTATCTAAAATCATTTAAATTCTGATTAGGATTTTACCACCTCCGCTTCATTTTAGGCCAGGAAAAACCCTGCTTGTGCAATATAAAGTACTGGACAACTTTCCTTATTTTTTTCTGTTTTATTGCTTTATATATTAATATATTATATATATTATTAGATGCAAAAATCTGTCAACAAAAGTCTGAAGAAAAAAATGCTATCAGTACACTTGACATTCTGTCCCCCTCATTCTTCCTCTCCTGTTCCTCTCCTCTGCTCTTCCTCTCCTGTCCTGTTCCTCTCATCTTCCTCTCCTCTGCTCTTTCTCTCCCTGTTCCTCTCCTCTTGTCTTCCTCTCTTCTCCTCTCCTCTGCTCTTCCTCTCCTCTCCTCCCCTGTTCCTCTCCTCTTCCTCTCCTGTTCCTCTCCTCTAATAAATAAATGTATTTTATAATCTGATATAGCCTACAGCAGTTCTTGTTAAAACACACTAAACATGCGAAATCTGTGCATTTTGAATACTTTTTGTGTGAAATCCTATTTATCTTTTGCCCATCAAAAGTGTGCTTTCAAATTAAATTAAGCATGAGCACAGCAGCATGTTTACCCGATGCCAACAGTGACCTATTTCAGCCTGGTTTTTATTTCTCATCTCCCTAAATATATCTAGTAGTAAAGCTAATGCAAGGGAAATAATTGAATTCTTTGCTAATACTTTCTCATCATGATGGAGAGCGCAGTTCATACCGCTTTCTCCTTTCCACAAGCGCGTGCTCTCCATAGACAGTAAAAGAAATGGACAGAGCGATCTCATTGGAACTCCATTGAGACGACTGAAGCCCGTTATGGGTGATTTTTTAGCACTTCTGTCCCTGACGCGCAGACTCATACAGAGCTAGAATACGTAGATGTGACGTGAGTGAACCGTTTGACTTCTAGTGCGGTGGCATGAGAAATCTGAATCATTCCCTCCTGAAACATGCGCAGAGGCAGAGAGTATGAATAGGAGCTGTCCACGGGCTAGGAGAAGGAGACACGTTTGCTAGGTATTCTGATTAATTATTTTGTCATTTTGCCTCCACGTTTCCAAATTGCGCGCGAGATTCTTCTCGTGTCCATACGGTAATCTCAAAACTGTGCGACAGAGAGTCGCGTGGGTATGACGCAATCGTTAGCCTACTTTCACTAAAACTGCTTCTACGGGGCCATAACATAAGCTACAAGGTAATGGAGCTATTTATACATTGTCGAGTTTCTTTAGAAATAAATAAAGGACAAATGGGGTCTTCATACGCCTCAGATGTAAAGTTATTCACTGTCAAAGTGACGCCAAAATGAACGGGAGTCAATGGGAATGCTAACGCAAGTGAAGTTCTGCCACAAGATGTCAGCTCCCACGAGGCTTCAACTTCCGCTCGATGGATTACCCCCTTGGTGCTCTCCCGTGGCGTCTGTCGTCGTTGCTATGCAACACTGAACTTGCGCGCCTTAAAAATGAGCGCGCCGACCGAGTCGCTATTATGAGCTAATATCCAACATATTTCCAAATGTGGCTCTTTTCTCCTTTCTTATCAACATGTGGATTTACAGCCACCACATCAGCAGCACCGCCGGTCGGACATATCAGCGCTTTTATGAAAATGAAGAGGATGCAACTGCACGCGCATCAAGTACCGGGTTTGAGAAAAAAAGACGTTTAAAAAAAATTTTCGTACCGAAGAGCATCTTTTTATGACATCTCGAAGACCTCTATTTTCTTCTTCTCTTCTCTTTTCTTTTCTGAGCACCTGACTTGTGTTGACCGGACATTTTAAGCGTAAGTAACGTTCACCTGAAGTTCAAATCAAATCACAACATCAAATTTTGATCAGTGGCCAAACCATTTTTGTTTTGGGGGTGGGGGGTTTCTTGACCACTAACGTTATTCAAGTACAATTAAGAAGAACACAAATAAAAAGCTTTATGTAACTCAAATATTAGACTTCTTTTTGCACAAATATTAATATTTTATTTATTTTTTAACAAATTATTCCATAATTTAAATGAGGGCCCCACCCACCCACCCTGGGCCCGGGACAACAGACCCGTTTGCCCCCCCCCGCCCCCCCCCCGTCGGCGGGCCTGGTGGTGTCACTCCTATCTTTTCCACTTAGAGCTTTGCACTGTTTTTTTTTTTTTTTTTTGTAACTTCTGACAGTAAACATGACCCGAATAATTGCCTCTAGTGGCCAAAACTTGTGTTGCAAGTGCTTGAGTGGCACACCTGGTACCAATTCAACTATAAGTATTGCTTGATTCTGTTTGTTACCAACACCGTGATGAAGGCCAGTGGGCCGATACGCGTTGGTGTTTTTTAATGGTTTATCCCTTGATTGTTTAATAAAGGCCTTTTTCACTTTTGTAACCCTGAGTGCCTGGACTTGGATTTCTTTCCAATTTTTATATAAATCAATTACTTTTCAACACATTCAGCGATCGCCCGGTAAACCAAATATCAATGCTAAATCAATCATAAAGATAACTATAGATCAATGTTGTTCCAATATCGTTGCCATCAACATTAATAACATCAGGTTTTCATCGACAGGGCAATGTTGATTCAACATTCATTTTGCATTGAAATTTTGATATTAACCATAATGATGATTCAGATGGAAAAACAATGTTTATTCAATGTTGGCTTGCTGTCTGGGTATTGGTCAGACAGGCATTTTTGATTGATGCAGAAGATGGTGTCCAGATTGTCCTTACAGTGCTCCATTCATTTTGAGCAATTATCTAAAATCTTTTTCACCTTTCACACATTAGACTGTTACATCTGAATGCTCATTTTTACGTTTAGTATCAGCAAATAATTAGGCTATGCAGTTTAGGGAATCATTTGCCTGAAAATTTGAAATAATTTACTCACACCTAATGAGGCTCCAAACCTGTATAACTTTTTTCTTCTGTAGACCGCAAAAGAGAAAAAGTTTGAAGAACAGGGAAAAAGAAGCAATCCATATTTGTACATTTATATTCTAAATCAGGGGTGCCCAATCCTGCTCCTGCCGATCGACTGTCCTGCGCAGTTCATCTCTAACCCTAATCAAACACACCTGCCTTTAATTTTGAAGTGATCCTGAAGACCTTAATTGGGTGCTTCAGGTGTGTTTGATTAGGGTTGGAGATGAACTGTGCAGGACAGTCGATCGGCAGGAGCAGGATTGGGCTCCCCTGTTCTAAATGATCTAGGGGCGGTTTCCCAGACCAAGATTAAGCCTAGTCCTGGACTAAAATGGCCATTTAAATCAGATTAACAGAAATGTGCTTTCTCTGTCATGGTTTTAAAAAGTCTAAGACTTAGTCTAGTCCAGAATTTCATAGGCTAATTTCCTGGAGGAAGACTAGAGCAACTTCAGGAGGCAGGTTTAACTTCAGATTAATTTCATTTGGAGGACACATGGATTACTTGGAGTATGTCAATGATGATCAGCGCTTTCCACCAGCCAGGCAAGTTCTTGCAGACAGAAGTGACCCATTGCAACGTTTTGATGAAATAAGTTTTCGAGATCGTTTCCGCATGCATAAAGTAAATGCAGTGGAGCTAATTTCACTCTTAGAACCCAGGCTTTCATCTGTGACCCAAAGAGGACAGCCTATTCCAGTTTGTCTCCAGGTGCTCATAACTTTAAGGTTCTTGGCATGTGGCACCTTTCATCGAGAAACTGGAGATTTATGTGGTGTCAGTGAACCAACAGTATGTAAAGTCATTCACAGAGTGTGCAGGGCCATTTGTGAATTAAAACCACATTACATAAACTTCCCTGATGCTACAACCCAGGCTAACTACAAGGTACTATTCTATGAATATGGAAATTTCCCAGGAGTCATAGGTTGCATAGATGGAACCCATATTCCCATTAAGCGTCCCTCTACTCCAGATGCTGAGGAATACAGGATCCGAAAGAACTGGTTTTCCATTAATGTCCAAGGTGCATGCACTCCCCAGTTAGAGTTTTCAAACATTGTTGCACGGTGAAAAGGTGCAACTCATGATTCCCGAATTTTCCTCAACTCATCTCTGTATACTCAATTTGAAAGAGGAGATCATAATGGAATTTTGCTTGGGGACAGTGGGTATGCTCAGAAGGATTTCTTGTTTACACCTTACTTGCACCCAACAACAGCTGAACAACTGCGCTACAACCAGGCTCATATACGCACAAGGGGCTTAGTCGAGCGCATGTTTGGTGTTTGGAAGAGCCGTTTTCAGTGCCTTAGGAAAACACTCAGATTCAAACCAAGTAGATGCTGCACTGTCATCATTGCAACAGCTGTTCTTCACAACTACCTAAAAAAGCAGGGATGCCCAGATCGCCCAATAGAAGCGAATGACAATCCAGATGTGCCACCATTTACAACAAACCACAGAGAAGGACTTGCATACTGGGATGCTTTTGCATTGTGCCACTTTAAATAGATCTTTTACATTAACTTTCAACCCTCTGTTCAGATCTGACATGTAATAATAAAACCAAATATTTTTTAAAAGTGTAAAACTGTTTGGTCTGGTATGTTACTAAAACCACCACAACATCCATCTTTTCATAATAAAACAATTTTTTTTCACAGATTCATGTAATGTGACATTTGAGCCTGTTGCAACTCTCTCTCCTTCATCTTAATCTCGAGTTCTACTTGTAGTATCTTCATCTTCGTTTCATGCTCCTCCTTAAGATACTTCAATTTATGTTCATGAAAATCATTAGCCAACTTTTCATGAACGGTGAGTCTTTTCTTCTGGTTACCAGTACTGGCAGACATTGCCACCCTTGTTTCTGAGGATGTGGAGGGTAAGCTGCTTTCCAATTCTTCAGTTCTGTTTTGACCTTCTCCTTGAAACATGAACAGTTCATATATGGTCAAATAAATACAGATTAAATGGGAAATTGTTTCACATCATATGATAGAAGCAAATAGAAGTTTAAGAGGAGAGAAACAAAAGCCAAAATCAAAATCAAATACTTAATATAGGTGCTTGTGATTCATCATCTGAACTGTCCAGATGGTCATCATCTGGTATGTTCTCCAAAGGTTGCTGATTCTCCAGTATTCCTGTCAGTAACTCATCCAACACATCACAGTCTTTATTTGCAGGTCCTCCGCCAGTCTTAAACCTCTCTCTTCGAGCTTCAGCAACAGTTTTTTTAGGTTTATTTTGATATTTTTCCACAACACCTGTATTAAATAAGTATTATAAATACAAGAGTAATTTTAAAAAGCCATAATAAAACTAATGATTCTTACCTGAAGTTGTTGTATTGTTCTTGTAGATGTGTGTTCATTTGCATTAAATTCATTACAAATAGATGTCCAGGCATTCCTTTTCTTCGATTCAACAGCTGATGTGTGCAGTTTATCTTCAATAACAGGATGTCTTGAAACTATTTGCTTTAAAATACTTTTCTCATGTTCAGAAAAGTTCTTTGATCGCACTCTCTTTTGAACTTCCATTGCCATTTGTTTCTCAGTTGCATACAATTTGAACCTTTTCTTGGTTCATTCCAGGTTTTATAGGCAACCTCAATTCAGATAATCCTGATTTGCACAGGTGGTAAGTTAATCGAGTGTATTTTAGTTGAGGACTCCATAGTCCAGGTGTTAGTAATCAGTACTTAATCTATGTTTCAGAAAGCCATTTTTACACCTGTTAATAACTGGTGCCCCCGGTACCGGGGGCAACATCTTGTTATAGGGCAACGATGTTGAAATGCGCATCTAATCAGTAAAGCCGGTTCCTTGATTTGCAGTAAATCACCTTCACCTGCTTTCAAATGGACGATATGAGTGTTAAATTAACACTCAAGAGTGTTAAAGTTAATGAGATAATTAAGTGATTAATTTAGTGATGATTGAGCATCATTGAAGACACCTGATGATCACAAGCAGAATCACTGAAGGAGAAAATCACAAATTGTTAGCCACCGTTATGGAGATCAGTGTCTGCTTTAGTTGGGCTCTTGATCCTTATACTTTCAATTAAAACTTTGTTTGTCTGCTATTATTGATTTATAACAATCAGATGAATAAAGACAACTGTGATCTGAAAGTGTTGGTTATGTTTTGACATAATCATGCTTTGATCTAAAGAATGAAATTTATTCAAATGATTTGATTTAACTTGTTATGTGTTTCTACTGCATATCTGTATTTTACTTATAATCTTAACTATTTAATAAAAAAATATTCTGATCAAGTCAGTATCAACTTTATTTAGAAACACAGAGATCAATAATCAGCCTGTCTATCTCAACCGCGGTGACATTATTAAACCTTGTTGCCACCAATCACAACTCATTAATGGCTCCCATCATGCATTGCGGTATGAATAAATTATGATCTGAATTGTCTGTAATTTACTTTTCCTACTTGAATATTCTACTCGTCACCGGTGTTGAGAAGCATTGGCTGAATCTTGAGGTCTGTGTGTGCCTTGAAGAAAGATTTTTTTTTATTAAAAAAAAACAACTTTTGAGAAATCTATTATATTATATTTAGCACCCTGGATATTTATGCAGAATCTCAGTTATACACTAACCAACTGAATAAATCACAAACTTAAATTTCACATGATTAATGTCATTATATGACCAACATCTTATTATAACTGTTTATCTTTGTTCATCTGACAGGTATAACTCAGATGCAACAGTAAATTAACCCATTTGTGCCCAAATTTTTCTGAATGGTTTCATGCATATAATTTTGTTAATAGTGTCCTCTGTAAACATGTTCTGCATTTATTTTCCCCAGTTTTGTTTTTCTTTTTTTGAAAATCGTATTTGAATGTGCGGCAACTATAGTTGCCGGTGGGCAAATATGTTGTATGCACCCCTTCAATGTCAAATTTGAATACACTTGGCATCTAACTCAAAATAACTGCTTTCAACAGATCAAACTTTATTCATAAACACATTTATTATGTATAACAGTGAAAGAACATTTGATGCGATCCCAAAAAAGCCACTCCTAGCTTATAATCTCTTGTGTATGATAAACAAAATAAACAACATACATTTGGCTTAAAGTAGTGCAGCCATTAAAAGTTGCCCCAACGGGGCATTGTGTATAGAAAATAAAATAAAAAGTTAATAAAAATAATATGAAAATAAATCAATAAAAATAAATAGATTGAAGAAAAAAAAATACTTCTATACGTATAACAAAAAATAAAGGCAAACAGCAAAATTCCAAACAACAAACTAACAGTGCATACAGACAATTTTTTTCTAAAGACATTCAGATTGAGAAGTTATGTCGTGTCCTCCCCGCTCCCCTTTTTCTGTCTCTCTTCTTCCTCTGCTCCTCTCTTTCCTGGGTAGATTCTTAGTGGTTTGCATGGAATTTCTTGAAGCACTCAATATGCAAGGCAACACCACATTTCTCACATGCAAAGGAAGTGCGGCCATCACATTTTCGACACCTCATGTACTTTCTCCCTGTGTTGTGGGGCCAGTGGTTCAAGTTGTCAAATCTGGCAGCCTCACATATTCCAGAAGCCAACACTGACCTTCTTCCATGCCCCTGTGGCCTTATCCCATGGCGCTGGAGGAGACTCTGGGCAACCAGTCTTTGGAATGAGAGGAGATCTCTGTCTCCCTCTTTACATGACCTGTATGAATGGATGGATGAATGAATGGATTTTCTATTGGTGGGTATTGAATGAAATAAATACTTAGTGAATACTTGTTTTGTTTTTGTCATGCCACTTAAGATATAGACCCCATCCTTCCACCCAGCAGCCTCACCTCCCATTTCCCATTACACCCCCATGTACCTGTAATAACACCAGGCGTTGACCATAGCACTGTTGAGTGCCCAGCTGTAGCATGGCCACCACCACTTCTTTGATCGGATGCCAATCCGGTAACGCTTCACACATTGGTCGTGCAGGTCAACACCTCCCATATGTGTGTTGTAGCTCTTTATACAAGTAGGCTGTTTCACTTTATCCATTGCATGTTTCTGTTTGTTCCATCGTTGAGTGTCGACATCAGAGTACTCATTCTCCATATTGGTCACAACAGTGACCACGCTGTTGTCATTCCATCTCACAATCAGTTTTCCATCTTCAATAAGGAATTCGCCATTACCTCTTGAGGTCTTCCGAAAGCTCTTTGATGGTGTCAGTGGGATATCAAAGAGACGATTTTCCCGAAGTGTGCCACAGCTGCCGTAGCCCCTTTTGGTCATCTCATCAACCAGGGTGAGTGTTGTGAATAGGTTGTCATGATAGAACTTGCATCCAGGTGGCACTCCAGCTTTCTCTGCCAAGCCAAGAACCACACTTGGACCCTGACCCAGTCCAGTTTCAACGAGACGAGTGTGGCTACCTGCGTATGGCTCCATCTGGTAGACAAACCCAGATGAGGATGCAAGACTCCAGATCTTGAAACCAAAGCGAATGGGCTTCCCCCTGATAAATTGCTTGCATCCATGCCTACCAAAGTACTCAATCATCATCTCATCCACTGCCAGATGTTCCTGAATAGTCATGGTTTTGTTGACTTTATTCAGCTCCTCAAACACGGGACGCACTTTGAAGAAAGGGTCATCTGTGATTTTCATGTTGTCCACAACATGAATGGAAGCCATTATCTCATCAAATCTGTTCCTCCGCATGGCATCTTTAATGCTTTTGTTGTTGACATCATTGTCGTCTGACCAAAGAAGACGTCGTCTTGGGACTGAGTTGTACCCAGTGGTCAAAAGAATGCCATAGAATGTTAGGAGCTCTTCATCAGTGAGATTGAGGGTGGCACCTTTCTGTGCTGCATATGTATTTGACATTTCCAGGGTGATATCCCGTAGTGATTTGGGATAGAATGTGAGAAAGATGTCTGTTGGATCATTTGATGTGATGATGGGATTGGTTGGCTTGGGTCGATAGGGAGGGAGTTGATGACGCTTAGCCTGTATTGGTTTTTTGGTATCTGCCTTAAATTTCTTGAACCTCCGCTCTTTGTTTTTTATTTTCTTAAGCATGGGTCCAGGGGTTGTTGGACTATTTTCCTTTTCCTCAACAGCATTGATGATGTTTGGCTCTGCAGATGCACCTACTAAGGCCGCAGGGCATTCAAGGAGGGGTAGTTGAAAAGCATTATCTGAGATTAAGCCCTCTCCTTTCAGCAATCTTGATGGTAGGCGCTTGTAATCGCATGCCACGTCTTCATCAGACCCATCGCTGTCACAATCTGTGTCATGAGCATTCTTCTCAGACTCTGGCACAACTGTTACATTACAAAAATTTCCAGATGGATTATCTGTATCAAGAAAATCCAAAAGCTCTGCCAAGGTATACCTGAAAGAAAATTACACATTTTTTAGGTCCATTGTATTAAATGGCTGACTATAGTATAGGTGATTTCATATAATAATATAAAAGTAAACTCATTACTTGTCTAAATTTCAACATTATAATGGAATCATAAAGACTAGTCATAAAAAGAATTAGGGTCCTTGACTTATTAGAATGAAACGCATCCAAACTGGATGAAGGGTCCTCAATATTTTGCCCCTTACAAGACATAATATCATAAAAGGGAGAAAAATGTAATCTACAGCAATTAATCCCATGCTTTAACTCTTTATCTTTCACTCTTCCTTTTGTGTGATTGACTGAAGTTTGAAACTGCTGCTGTCACTTTGGACAGCCCATCCCCCCATAGTAACAGCAGACATGGGGGTTGGGCAGTAGAGCTGTGGAAAGATTGCTCTCTCATCTCCTCCTTTTGACAGATTTAATCTCTATCAAATTAAGGCCTACTGGACAGTATATGTTAGTGAAAGGGTTTTAGGTAGGATATTATGAAAGAAAAAAGCACTAAAAAGACCAATAACCTTGATTTATTAACCTATTAACACAGTATACCCCATTTCCCCATGATTACAAGGCATTTGCCCACCGGCAACTATAGTTGCCGCTTGGACTTTTGACTAAGTATATAAAAAACTATAGATCTATTGTAAGATTTGTTTTGTTTGGATGACTCTAGAGACCTTCATGAATATTTAGATATATAAATGTCAACCAAAAATACTTGTTTGTAAAATGAAAATTACCTTTCTTTGGGAGGGTTTGCCTTCGCCATGTTTCTTGGAAGAAGAGGTAAGAAGTTGACAGCCTCATGTGACAGGAAGTAAATAAATACCTTTTTTCTTTTTTAAAATCCTTTATTTGGTTGTTAGCTTGCATGTCATTGAGAAATAAGGCATGGATAACATCTAAACAAATTCTTAAAAAAGGAAAATGACAACTACTGTATGCACTGCGGCAACTATAGTTGCCGGTGGGCTTAAATGGGTTAAAATATAAAGTTAATAAGTGTCAAGAGCCCAACTAAAGCAGACACTGATCTCCATAACGGTGGCTTACAATTTGTGATTTTGTCCTTCAGTGATTCTGCTTGTGATCATCAGGTGTCTTCAATAATGCTCAATCATCACTACATTAATTATCTCATTAACTTTAACACTCATATCGTCCATTTGAAAGCAGGTGAAGCTGATTTACTGCTAATCAAGGAACCGGCTTTACTGATTAGATGCGCATTACAACATTGTTGCCCTATAACAAGATGTTGCCCCCGGTACCGGGGGCACCAGTTATTAACAGGTTAAGACATGATTAACTATTCTAGATTAAGGCCTATGTGGTGGAAAATTTTAAACTGAATATTAAGCTAACCATGTTTTAACATTTGACCTCATTTAACCAGCTAAATCTCTGATACAATGTCCAAAGACATTCTGTACTTCAGATGAATGTATGTGTGTCAAACACCTGACTGTGTGTATAAATAACAAATATGGGAAATGGAACTAGACAGATGACTAAGATAGAATCATTAAAACAAAGTCTCCTCTACTCAGTAACAAAACAGTCTACCTATGAAGAACCAATGAAATTAATGTCATTACGCCATACCTCCCTATTGTATAAAAGCGGTTGTATCAGTGTCTTCGGGGGGATTCTCAATGGAATTTGTCTGAGATCCACCGGCCTTGTTTTTACTTGGGAAGTTCTCTGAGTATTGCTCGAGAACTCTCCTGGCCGTAATTAAAAGCATTGAAAGGACATTTGCTGGAGTCTGTCTGTTATTTAAGCTGCGCAGCAAGAAGCTAGTTAGAATTATTAGTACCCAGCCAGACGTCGACTGTAGACGCGCTGAGGTTAAAGGATTAGTACCCAGCCAGACGTCGACTGTAGATGCGCTGAGGTAATAGGATTAGTACCCAGCCAGACGTCGACTGTAGACGCGCTGAGGTAATAGGGTAGGTTTATAGCTCAGCCAGACGTCGACTGTAGACGCGTTGAGGGAAAAGTATAAGACTTGGCCAACTAGAGTGAGTATTAGTGTAGAGTAGTCAGGTTCAGGGAAAAAAGAATCTATCACAATTTTGGCGGGCCATCCAGGAGTCCTCGGAATCTCCCTCTGTCGGATGGACAGGGGCGAGGAACCATGTAACATGCACGTCCATGCACATGCATGATCTTATCTTCACTCTGCCGTACTGTAGAACCCTGTTTCGACAGAGGGACATATTCCAGTCGGGCTAAAAGAACTAAATTAAGGTAGGATGATGGACCTCAGCACTTTTCCTTTTAAAAATGCTTCTAAATTAATGCAATTAATTAAAACATTTAACTGAAATTTGGCTTTTCTGTTAAGTAAAATTTTGAAAACATGATCAATTTTTAAAGATTTAGGATAAATTATGTTTTTACCTTAGCTATTAAGAGACTTTAATTCTGATTGAAAATATAGAATGATAAAGAGAAAATTAGAAATTATAAATGTTGAAACAAGATAAATCGATAAATTTAAAAAGGCAAAAATTGTTACAATTATAAAACATAACAATAGAAATATGCTTTCTGAAAGAATTGGGACATTTTGAATCATAAAGAAACTTTTATATTTTAAACTTTGATTTATTTATGTATATGAGATGTAAAACCTAGGTGTTCTCAAAGTGATGAATAAATAGTACTATATAAATATTTATATATTAACTGCATGCGTGTAAATATTATATTTTCTATCTGAAGGTGTCTAGAATTTGTATCCTGTTATCCCTGGGAGACAGTGTGTGGAAATTAAATGTATCCATTTCAGAGATTCTAATGTGCATTATGCATTAGTATGAGAATGAGGTTGGGTGACCAGTTCAAATATAGATTCTGATTTGAATAAGCAAATAGTATATCTTACAGTAATTTTATTTTGGATTCTTAAAAAAGAAAAAGAAGGTACGTAAAACTGTATTATAAATAGAGTTTTTTGTTTTCCTGCGTCTTTGCAAAGAAGAAATGCTTGCTTTTTTCCCCGCAATGAAGAACGCTTTTTAATAAAATGAGGAAATGCTGTTGATAACCAGATGAGATTTTTAGTTATTAAACTATAAGTTTAATTTGAGTTTTGCAGTTCTCTGAGTGTTCAGGGTTTCAGACACCTTGAAATGTTGGATGACTGGAGAAAGAGGAAGTGGTGCCCTCAGCTCCCCAGCTCCTAAAAGAAGAAGTGGACAGTTCACTTGAGGTGACAGTGACTTTTCCTAAAGACAATTTTTGCCATGCACAATGGAATTGTGTGCCAGGGTGGATCAAAAAGCCAGACCGAGAGTCTCATTACAGCCTGATGATCAAACATATCAGCCCAACAAGTCAACTGAACGACAATCCACACAGAAAACAAAGACTTCCATCCACTCACTGCCAGGTGCTGTTTTTCTGATCACTACAGAGAACGTTTCAAATTTAGTTAATTATCATATTAACTTGATTTTTGATTATCCACTGGTTTCAGCAATTCTTCATATTTCTTAAACTAACAGTCTGCTTCCAATAGGGACCAGTCCAGCTGCCCTAATATAGGAAGTTCAAAAGCAGAATAGTAATAGTGAGAGTTTGACTCACCAATCAGGTAAAACACTGGGGCTGGATTTAATAGAGCCAAAAGCATGTATTTTGAATAGATTATAGATTATGTAGAATTCTCTGGAAAAGGAAATATAGGGCACAAAGTGTCCCAAAGAAAAGCAAAAATAATTGGTCACTCAATTTCATTTAAAAGTAATTTGCTGGATTCAATAAAAACAATGAATCTAATTTTAAACTTTTGAAACCACATGCTGTCATCACCAAAAGGGTACGAGATATAAATGTTTCATATTTGTCCATGGATCCGAGATTGTGAGAAGATCTCCAAATCTTCTTTTAAATAGCTTATGAGCAACAACAAAACATTTAAAAATGTAAATAATGCAATGAATGACAAATCGTATTTGAGAAATTAGAACTGGTTTTCTCAACTGCAACTCTAGTTCTATATGGTTATTATTTCAAAGTGTTTAATCTATTTGATTTTGAAAAGTTAGGTTTTTCAATAGGGGTTTGAAGCTACATTGTTCTCAAGGTTCGGTTCGATTACGGTTATCATGTAATCAATTTTAGTTCAATTCAATATCACAATGCATTATGATGCACTGCTTTCTTAATTTTCAATTTTCAATTCGGTTTCAAAAAGTGATGTGTGTGTTTGCCTATCTGGCACAAAGCACATATGCAACAAATGACATCAGAAAAGCGTCAGTACATTATAATTGGTTATGGTCTATTACTGAACTGATACTTAATTGTCCTCATTTGCACAGCAATGCATTGTTGAAACGACTAAATTTGACACCGCTAGTTTTTAAGGTGTAACCTTGGCCACATGGCGACTGCATCGGACAATTGATATACTAACGTTTAGACACTGTCGCAAGGGGAATGCCACAGTGTGTCTACGTACAGTAGCTTCCGTCGTAAAAGTTGTTACCGTTCGGGATTTAGTGGTATTCCACTCTATAATAGCCTATATATTCCCCATTCATTTCATAAACTGCTAAGGCAGACAAAAAGGTATGATTCTCTGGCCAGAGAGGGGTGTGTGTGAAAGTGTATGAATGTGGATGTGTGAAATAAGGTGTTCTGAGAGACACCAAGACAATTAAATATCAATTAAAACACCTGTGTCTAAATATATTAAGTGGGCCCACATGTTAAAATATGATCACAGGTTAAAATATGACCTCACAGGGTGAAAATTAAATATTGCCAATAAATTAACAGCCATGGATGTTTTTGGCTAACTATCCTGAATGTTTGAGTTATTGTAGTGGCAGAAAGAAACAGTGCCACATATGCGCAGCGTATAACTTTGGGAAGGCAGAGAGCAATCTTACCCTGTCCTCCCCATACTTATTTTTTTCCTTTTACAGGATGTCATGATGGATCTCATCAAGCAGAACTGATTATGTTCCAAATGTATAAATATTGTATTGTTACTGTTTAACATGAAACTTGACAGGTCTCATGAGAAAAGGAAGACTGGCCAGACAAGCAGATGAGTTAATATTTGCTGTCACTAACAAAAATAGTTAAGGTCTCCATTCACAGGTGAAAGCAGAAAGAAAATGGTTCACTCCACAAATAGGGTCCAGTGGGTGCGGTTGTGATCTGAGAAGGAATCCCACTACAATCAGTAAGGTTGGAGAGCGTGACACCTCCATCCAAGCATCTCACCTTAGCCTAGACCAACCAGCCCTGAGCAACCCCACACCCAAACGCCGACAACAACACTGCCTGAAGTGGGGGATAAAAGGACGTGCTAGTAACGTACCTCCCTTGCCGACGAGGGAAAAACCTTACTACGGTTCGCAAAGAACCATTCTGGTGAAGATGGAACATAAATGGGGCAACGAGATGATCAACACACCTGGAGAAAGATGTGAACCAATGGTTTAAGTTTATTTGGGTGATGTTTATAGAGCATTTCAGAATGTTTGTAAAAAATGGGTACCGCGATACTTCCGGGTGGCAGAACGCGAGCGGCTTCTATTGACTAACTGAAGAGATCCAGTCGGCAACTGAACAGTTGCATGGTTAAAATCATTGTTGTTGATCAAAGTTGAATCTATGGCGAAAATATGTTGTGTTTAGGGTTGCGCCACCAGATATACGGCAAAAAGTGTAGGCCTAGGTTTTTTATCGATTTCCTTAAAAAAAAAAAAATATATATATATATATATATATATATATATATATATATATAACCAGCGGAACCTGTGGGTGAGGAGGTTAAAGCCGTTAAAGCGAGTGGACGTCGTCAAAAATGCATGTCGTCTTCTAATTATGAGACTGAGCCCGATTTAAACCCAACCGTTTTAATACATGGGTCGTTATATAACTGACGTTCTCAACTGACTTAGTTATTTATATTACTTTCTTTGTTACTTTCTTTTGAGCGGTGAATGCTTCTTCATCGTAAATGTTTGTGATTGGCTACATCGCTCATCGCTGCAGTCACGTTATAAAAAGAAACTCTGCCATGTAAATCATTTCTATTTTGTTTTAGTTGTTCTTGTTGCTTTTCTGCAACAGATGAATACAAATGTATTAGTTTTTTATTTGTTTTATTTATAGATATTTCTAGTTTTACGGGAGTCCCATGAATCGTTTTATTCTCCTGCAATCCGCACACACAGAGTGAATGCACTACTCCTCGCACTCAGCCATCAGATATAGTCCCGCGCCGCGGGAGTGCGTTGGGAGTGCGTCTAGTGCGTTGGGAGTGCACGTCTCTAGATCAAAGAATCTAAGCTCTAATGATCATGTTAACTATGTCTGAATTTCCTCCACGTCTGTTTTTGAATCAACTGTTGAAATGTAGATTAGGCTACTGCCGACGGTGTGTCTCCCTCCATGCAATTTACTAGTGTTGCCATAGGGACGCTTTGGCTTTTGCCACCCGGAAGAACGTATATTATTGTTGTGACGTCATGGTGAATTGTCGTATTGAGGTTTTATTTTAGTTCAATCAAACTGTATGACTGAGTTTTGAGATAGATCTCATGATTTGATTAATTACTGATTAATTTAAAATTATTTCAGGTAGGGATGCACCGATATGATCGTTTTGGCCAATACCGATAACCGATAATTCTTTACATTTGAAAGACAATAACTGATATATTGGCTGATAAATCTAAATTAAAAGTTTGATATATTTGATAACCTGGATGCATAAACAAATGGCTACAATAGTGTTCTCATTATAATGGCATGTATATTACAGTCTCAATTATAGTTATAAATGTACATTGCAGTTTGAGCTGCGCACGCTAAAGATTAATATGATCGCCAGAAAAGCTACAATGATGCGAATGCTTAAGTGAACTTAACTGTGCATGTTATGAAGGCTTAACTCCATAGATGTGTTTTTTCCACAATGCGCTCGTCGCACTTAAAGCCACAATATGTATTTTTTTCTGCTTTAAAAATAGCAAAAATAACTGTATCTATGTTATATATTTCTATTAGATGTTTACTTACTACATTATCCCGACAGCTTCCACTTATTTTAAAATACGGAGAAATTTATAGTTTAATTCGAAGACACAGGAGGTTTAAACACTGGCGAACAAGAATTCACAACATTTTTTTGCAGGCGAGTTTTTATTATTCAGAACCATCATGGCGAACCACGCGCATCTCTAAACTGAAGTAAATAATTTATTATCTATCAGCTGAATAAATCGACCAAAATTTCCTATTGAATCGATAACGATAACATAAAAAAAAGACCATTTATCGCCCGATATTGATATGTGGTCAATATATTGTGCATCCCTAATCTCAGGTACACGTAAATTGAGAAGAAGAAAATTTCGTAACTTTCGTAGATTATAGTGACTCTAACTATACATTACTGTAAAAATAATAAATAAGAGGGACTGTTATAGGATAAACTTTAAAAAAAAAAAAGTTTAAAAAATGTCTAAGACAGATATCATAGGTGCTTAAAAATAACAACTGCAATAGTTGTAATAGTTGTTCTCTAATAAGAGCGAATAGGTGATTTATTAAACTCGTTTAAACTCGAAGTTACTTTGCTAGACAAGGTCTGAAAAGATAATTGGGTAAATTTATATAGTGATTAATTAATGAATACATTAATTTTAGGTGTATCCAATTGCTACAACAGAGAAAGAAAAAACTTTTAAAAGGGAATTGGTTTTGGGAAACATATTTATTTATGGATTATTATTAGTCAAAGAAGTGTGATTACTGAAATGTTCTGTTCATGTATTGTCTAATGTCTGTATTTGATATCTGAGAGGTGACTGCGGGTCTAGTCTATTCTAGGAATACAGTAACAGTGCTTGCTTATTTAGCCCGGCTTCCAGAAATGAAATATGGATTTTGTTTTGTTGAGAGAGGACTTCAACGCATTAAAACAAATTATGTAGACCACAGAGTTAACACCTAGACCAAGAACAATATGACCCAAACATATTCAATTTAAACTAAAAATTAGTCTGATCAGTTTAGATATTTTGGAAATAGAGTATTTGCTAATAGAGAAATATTGAAAAGCTTTCTAAATTCACAACAAAGTTACAGATTGAATGATCTGGATCAATGGATCCGTTATGAGCTATTCCGCATTGCCAAAACTTAGAGGCAGTATAACTTAAGTTATGCCTATTAGTTAACCTGTTAATAACTGGTGCCCCCGGTACCGGGGGCAACATCTTGTTATAGGGCAACGATGTTGAAATGCGCATCTAATCAGTAAAGCCGGTTCCTTGATTAGCAGTAAATCAGCTTCACCTGCTTTCAAATGGACGATATGAGTGTTAAAGTTAATGAGATAATTAATGTAGTGATGATTGAGCATTATTGAAGACACCTGATAATCACAAGCAGAATCACTGAAGGACAAAATCACAAATTGTAAGCCACCGTTATGGAGATCAGTGTCTGCTTTAGTTGGGCTCTTGACACTTATATTATTAATTTTATATTTTAATTTACTGTTGCATCTGAGTTATACCTGTCAGATGAACAAAGATGAACAATTATAATATGATGTTGGTCATATAATGACATGAATCATGTGAAATTTAAGTTTGTGATTTATTCAGTTGGTTAGTGTATAACTGAGATTCTGCATAAATATCCAGAATGCTAAATATAATATAATAGATTTCTCAAAAGTTGTTTTTTTTTAATAAAAAAAATCTTTCTTTAAGGCACACACAGACCTCAAGATTCAGCCAATGCTTCTCAACACCGGTGACGAGTAGAATATTCAAGTAGGTAAAGTAAATTACAGACAATTCAGGTCATAATTTATTCATACCGCAATGCATGATGGAAGCCGTTAATGAGTTGTGATTGGTGGCATAAAGGTTTAATAATGTCACCGCGGTTGAGATAGACAGGCTGATTATTGATCTCTGTGTTTCTAAATAAAGTTGATAGTGATTTGATCAGAATATTTTTTATTAAATAGTTAAGATTATAAGTAAAATACAGATATGCAGTAGAAACACATAACAAGTTAAACCAAATCATTTGAATAAATTTCATTCTTTAGATCAAAGCATGATTATGTCAAAACATAACCAACACTTTCAGATCACAGTTGTCTTTATTCATCTGATTGTTATAAATCAATAAAAGCAGACAAACAAAGTTTTAATTGAAAGTATAAGGATCAAGAGCCCAACTAAAGCAGACACTGATCTCCATAACGGTGGCTAACAATTTGTGATTTTCTCCTTCAGTGATTCTGCTTGTGATCATCAGGTGTCTTCAATGATGCTCAATCATCACTAAATTAATCACTTAATTATCTCATTAACTTTAACACTCTTGAGTGTTAATTTAACACTCATATCGTCCATTTGAAAGCAGGTGAAGGTGATTTACTGCAAATCAAGGAACCGGCTTTACTGATTAGATGCGCATTTCAACATCGTTGCCCTATAACAAGATGTTGCCCCCGGTACCGGGGGCACCAGTTATTAACAGGTTAATTCTGGAAAATAGGATTGTATGAAGATATAGTTACAAAAAAAAATTGTTTGAAACAAAATAATACAATTATTGATATTAGTGTTAAGGGATAAAAATGAAAGAGTATAGAAATTATATTTTTGGTTAGATTTTTTTACACAGACACTTAAATAGATCTGTTTAGGGAAAACAATCATCTGCTTGAATTAAAAGCTAACAAAATAAGAAAAAAAAAAATCAAAATATAAAAATTAAAAGGTTAATCAGAACTATCAGCTGTTAAAGGCCGAATAGATCAATGCGATTTGAAAGATAGCTAAAGATGATGAAACTGACTCAAGGTTTTAAAGTTGTAAGGCAGTGTATTATGGTATGGTTAGTTTTACTACAGATAGAATTAAATTGCTGGAAGATAGAATGTTGGGAAGGAGATGAATAGATGAGAAGATGGTATGTGTATGTGATAACATTGGAAATTGGTTCTATTACAGCTTGGGATGTTGATTGAAGGAATATCTTGCAGGTAATTATAAAGTAAAAGATGAAAATGGTTAAAGATAACAAGTGGTATTAAAGTTACACTTAAGGGGGTCATGCAGGTATGGAAAATTGATTAGGAGAATTAAAATTTAATATGGCCGCGTTTGTTTACGGCCAGAGAGGGGAACTGTGGTGGAAAATTTTAAACTGAATATTAAGCTAACCATGTTTTAACATTTGACCTCATTTAACCAGCTAAATCTCTGATACAATGTCCAAAGACATTCTGTACTTCAGATGAATGTATGTGTGTCAAACACCTGACTGTGTGTATAAATAACAAATATGGGAAATGGAACTAGACAGATGACTAAGATAGAATCATTAAAACAAAGTCTCCTCTACCCAGTAACAAAACAGTCTACCTATGAAGAACCAATGAAATTAATGTCATTACGCCATACCTCCCTATTGTATAAAAGCGGTTGTATCAGTGTCTTCGGGGGGATTCTCAATGGAATTTGTCTGAGATCCACCGGCCTTGTTTTTACTTGGGAAGTTCTCTGAGTATTGCTCGAGAACTCTCCTGGCCGTAATTAAAAGCATTGAAAGGACATTTGCTAGAGTCTGTCTGTTATTTAAGCTGCGCAGCAAGAAGCTAGTTAGAATTATTAGTACCCAGCCAGACGTCGACTGTAGACGCGCTGAGGTTAAAGGATTAGTACCCAGCCAGACGTCGACTGTAGACGCGCTGGGGTAATAGGATTAGTACCCAGCCAGACGTCGACTGTAGACGCGCTGAGG
The DNA here is from genome assembly GCA_038021265.1 of Cyprinella venusta. Taxonomy (NCBI): domain Eukaryota; kingdom Metazoa; phylum Chordata; class Actinopteri; order Cypriniformes; family Leuciscidae; genus Cyprinella; species Cyprinella venusta. The sequence continues at coordinate 11,061,160 of CM075863.1, forward strand.
TAATAGGGTAGGTTTATAGCTCAGCCAGACGTCGACTGTAGACGCGTTGAGGGAAAAGTATAAGACTTGGCCAACTAGAGTGAGTATTAGTGTAGAGTAGTCAGGTTCAGGGAAAAAAGAATCTATCACACCTACTCCAGTCTTAATTTAATCTTGGTCCGGGAAACCGCCCCCTAAAGTTTTACATTAGCTTTGTGAAGAGCAACAAATCACAGTTTTAGCCATTTGTTTCTGAAACCTCACTCTTCACCATTTCTCTGAATTCTCATTCGTGTTTATATATTAAAGTAATTAGGCTAATCAATACTATTTTGCAGTTGTCACAGTGGTCACCATATTAGTGGATGAGAGATTTAAGAGCAAGGTTTGTATTTTTAACTAATAATAACCAAGCCAAGATTTGGTTTAGGTTCGTAGAGGCAAAGAACCAACATACTCAAAGTGGAGACTGCTGCTTTGTGTTATGGGAATATTTCCCTGTATGTTGTTTGTCAAAATCACAGAATAAACATCTTGGTTTTTGGTTTGCTCCTTACTGGCTTTGGTTTGTTGCTCAAGCAAAACTGTCATGTGTCTTTAGAAGACTTGGACCGTTTCTCAATATGCCTTCTTGTCTGTACTTGTGTTCTTGTGGACTTGTAAAACGTCATCAGTCGCGGCCCAAGTACTGTCCCAATACACAAGTTTGCATTTAGGCAAGAATGGTTAAAAATCCCGGATGTGTTCTTGACACTCCCATTTTACCGAGGATGCATCGGTTGGTAACTTGTGTGAACTTGACGGCAGAAATATCCCATAATTCATTTCGGCATTCGCGGAAGAAGCGGTAAGCAGAGAGAGGCAGGTCAAAAGTTACCTGAATATTACCGAATATTGCCGGCGTTTTTTCCGCCATTAGCTAGTGATGTACACAAACAAACAATAGAAGCAGAATTAAAATGAGACATGTGTTGCTTTATTGTTGTGAATATACATTACATTGTAGTGTATGTAGAGTAATCCCTTAGGCTTGGGTGATAATGTTTGGGCACTGCAGACGGCGTCTGTACGGGGGTAACGTTACTATTGCGCAATACCAGCAAGAACCCAGCCAACACAGTCATGTGGGGCCCACATTGGTTTGACCTGGGCTATCTAACTGGGACCCAGCCAGTTTTGTCCATGGTTTCCATGGTGGCCCTACATGGGTTTGCCCAGATGAAATGAACACTGCTCAGTGTGCACACTACAGGCTGTTAAATGTAACACTGAATCAGTGTTGGGGTTAATGAGATAATTAAGTGATTAATTTAGTGATGATTGAGCATTATTGAAGACACCTGATGTTAACAAGCAGAATCACTGAAGGAGAAAATCACAAATTGTAAGCCACCATTATGGTGATCAGTGTTTGATTTAGTTGGACTCTTGACACTTACATTATTAACAAAGTTAGATTTTGCTATTGTTTATGAGTTATGACTGCCAGATGAACAAAGAAAATAAATATCTAATGGTTTTGGTTATGTCATGACAATCATCATTATAACTTTATCTTTGTGGTCTTTGCTGTAGGGCTGGGCGATAATATTGCACGATATTATTATGCGCATCTAATCAGTAAAACCGGTTCCTTGGTTAGTAGTAAATCACCTTCACATGCTTTCAGATGGAGCGGCATTTACTACAAAGAGCCATAGATCACTGACAAGCTGAGCCAAATCGCTTTAATATAGAGGACATATCGATAGCGATATTTAATGCGATATGGCTCAGCTTGTCAGTTAACTACGGTTCTTCGTCACGACAATCTCCCGTGTTAACACCTGGGAGTCCACACTCAAGAGTAGGGCTGGGCGATAATATCGCACGATATTGTATGCGCATCTAATCAGTAAAGCCGGTTCATTGATTAGCAGTAAATCACCTTCACCTGCTTTCAGATGGAGCGGCATTCACTACAAAGAGCCGTAGATCACTGACAAGCTGAGCCAAATCGCGTTAATATCGAGGACATATCATTAGCGATATTTAATGCGATATGACTCAACTGGTCAGTTAATTACGGCTCTTCGTCACGACAAAATCTCCCGTGTTAAATTAACACACCTGGGGGTGTATATAAGTCCACACTCAAGAGCGTTAAAGTTAATGAGATAATTAAGTGATTAAATGAGTGATGATTGAGCATTATTGAAGACACCTAAAGCAGAATCACAAGGAAAAAATCTAAAAATTTTAAGCCACCATTGTGGAGATGAGAGTTTGCTTTAGTTGGGCTTTTTGACCCTTATATTAAAAATTTTATATTTAATTTGCTATTGCATCTGAGTTAATCCTGTCAGATGAACATAGACAAACAATTATAAAATGATGTTTGTTACATAATGACTTACATCATTTAAAATTTATGTCTGTGATTTAATTTGTTGGTTACTGTATAACTGAGATTCTGCATAAACATCCAGAATGTTAAATATAATGTAATTTCTCAAAAGTTGTTTTTTTTTTTTAAAGGCACCCACAGACCTCAAGATTCAGTCAAAGCTCCTCAACAACGGTGACGAGTAGAATATTCAAGTAGGAAAAGTAAATTACATAGACAATTCAGATCATAATTTATTCATACCGCAATGCATGATGGGAGCCATTAATGAGTTGTGATTGGTGGTAACAAGGATTAGTAATGTCACCGCGATTGAGATAGACAGGCTGATTATTGATGTCTGTGTTTCTAAATAAAAAATGATAGTGATTTGATCAGAATGTTTTTTTATTAAATATCTTAGATAAAATACAGATATAGAGTAAAACCACATAACTGTTGCTAACAAGTTAAAGCAAATCATCTGAATAAATCTCACTTTTCAGATCACAGCGTGATTATGTCAAAACATAGCCAACATTATTAGATCACAGATGGCTTTGTTCAATTGGCTGTTATAAATCAATAACAGCAGACAAACAAAGTTAAAGTATAAGTGTCAAGAGCCCAACTAAAGCAGACACTGATCTCCATAACGGTGGCTAACAATTTGTGATTTTGTCCTTCAGTGATTCTGCTTGTGATCATCAGGTGTCTTCAATAATGCTCAATCACTAAATTAATCACTTAATTATCTCATTAACTTTAACACTCATATCGTCCATCTGAAAGCATGTGAAGGTGATTTGCTACTAATCAAGGAACCGGCTTTACTGATTAGACACGCATAACAATATCGTGCGATATATCGCCCAGCTCTAGTAAATTACATAGACAATTCAGATCATAATTTATTCATACCACAATGCAGGATGGGAGCCATTAATGAGTTGTGATTGGTGGCAACAAGGATTATTAATGTCACCACGGTTGAGATAGACAGGCTGATTATAGATGTCTGTGTTTGTAAAAAATGCAGTTGGCAGTGATTTGATCAGAACAACTTTTATTACACTGCATGAAAAGACTCAAATCCGGCAATATCCGGGCATGGTAAACTCCTGTGTAATTTGATGTTTGCTGGATGTATGTGGGAAAAAGCGGATCAGAGTAACACGGAACAGTATATTTCCAGACAAACCCGGAAACCTCACCTATGCGGACATATACAAAAATCCGTGAAATTTCACGGACATATACAGCTGAAACACTGCTGGGTTTGAGAGGTGTGAAGTCCTTTCATATGTTAATGACTGACACTAAGGGTGCTGGCTGTTCTCAGAGGGAGGGGTGGCTGGGGAGGACGTCAGGATTGATACTTATCTGGTCTACTATAGGCTACAGCAAACAAGCTTTTTGTACAGAAATAAATAAATTTTTAAGGCTCTGAAATACAAAACCAACATTAAAGAAATAGCAATGACTAAAGCCGACTCTAGGGTTGGCTCACGTTGCCTGTGTCAGGGCCTTAAAACCACTGCATGAAAAAAGTATCTTAATCAAATATTTTTTATAAAAACAGGACAAAATAAACACCATGTCTTAACATATACATTCACAAAACATCTTAATATTTAATGAAATAAAGGAATTTAATGGAATTTAATGAATTAATGGAACAAATAAAGGAAAATGAACCAAACATTTCAGAATATCTCAAATTTTATTGTGAAGTTTTACAAATTGCAAACAACAACATTTGTTGCCTGTTCCGCCTTTGTCGCCATTGGCCTTTAGTTTGCTTAATTTGTAACATTCAATTTAATATTCAACAATATTATTGATCTGCCTGCTTTGACACCATTATAGTATGAGATTTGAACTGAGATGGACAATGACAACACCGTTTTCCCCCAAGTGGCTAGCCACCACTGAGTAATCACCACTGAGCTGGACTGTGTTTTTTTTCTCCATCCAATCTGATGGAGTTTTGGTTCCTTGCCACTGTCGCCTTGCTTTTGGCTTGCTTGCGGGATTATTTAGGATTATTTAATATTTAACAATATTATCGATCTGTGTTGTACTACTTTCATGTTATCACTGTGAAGCTGCTTTGATACAATCTGTATTGTGAAAAGCGCTATACAAATAAATGTGACTTGACTTGACTGTGAAGCTATTTTCTTCTGGAAACAAACGTTGTTACATTATTTTCCTGTTACCTCTGTAAAGCTACTTTGAAACAATCTGTATTGTGAAAAGCGATATTTAAAAAAAGATATTTACTTCTAATAAAAATAAGGAATAAAAAAGGCCTAAGGCACATATAGGCCTAAATCTCAAACATTGTGCAAACAGGAATTACGACTGATACAGTTTCTTTTGTCTGACTTAACTGCACAGTTGATGTACTAAGAACACATCTCCCTGCAACACGCTCCACAGGTAGGAACGCTGCTGCAGAATCAGTCAGTGTGCCCTGCAAACTCCATACCTCCACAGGGTTCCCAAAGAAATGTCTGTCTGGATGAGGGTGCAACCATGTAACCTTTGCAACAACATGCTGTAGAGTACATGTGTTAGTTTTTACACTGATTATAAGAAATCTTTTTATGATTCCAGGACGCAGCTCTGCATTTGGGTCTAAGACTGGTTCCTCAAAGCTGGATTCACTAGCACACCACTTAGCTGAAATACAAGCAGATCTTTCAGCTCTGGAATTAATAACAGAAAGTGTAATTCCAAGATTCTTAACTTTAGTGCAAGTCTTGGCCAAACGTGCCACTTGGAGGACACAACTGCTAGGATATATTTTATGGTACATTGATAACAGAATATCCCTGTCAGATTCTTCTAGCACAACATCTTGGAATGGGAGCAACGGCTCAATATGGTCTGCATCCTCTAAAACAAGCGTTTCAGATGAGATGTAGCAATACTGTTTTATATACAACATGTCAGTGGAACCACTAAGAGACATGGAATTACTTTTGTTTGTAACAGCTTGCAGTTACATTTGTCTTATTAGCTCTCTGTACTGTGTAATACTCCGTTCTACCACTAGGGGGTACTCTAGTAAGGAGGATTCCTAGTAGCATAAAATGGTAGAAGAAGTAGAGTAAGGAAGGAAGGATGTGTTAAGCACATGGAGAAGCTTCCCTACTAGTGTGGTCATGTTTTTCCCTGATTTGAGGAACCTGTGGTTCCTATGCTCAAACGTAAGTGTTCAGTTTGTACTTTGTTTGTATGTGTAATGTTAGGTGATGTGTCAGCAAATGAGATGTAAATGTGTTATGGTGGCACTCAGTTTGTTTGTTTGTTTGATGCAGAGGGTTCATCGTGCAGGCATGAGGCAGCAACTCATCTACAACTAAACCCTTGACCAATATGGAATTAATTGTCACCCCTTTGGCATCTGCTGTTTGTGCCTTGAACTACAGTTTGTCCTAGTATCAACCGCTGCTTGGACACTTGGATTCAGACCATTGTGAACTCTTCCGCTCTGCGCTTAAGTACAGTTTCTGGTTACTTGTGGGACTCTAAGGACTGAACTCTTGGCTACCAAAAGCATTATTGGGAAGAGCTGAATTAGCCCTATTGTCTTGTAAATTAATGCCTCATGTATTTTGTATGGTTACTGCCTGAATGCTGACTTATGGTATAATACACATGGCTCATTGAAATGTGAAGTCTCTGGTCCCTCACTTTATTATGTAGCAATCTTTCTTAGCAAGCTTTCTTGAAAGTAGATGTTACATAAAATATGGCGCCCGAACAGGGACCTGAAGCAACATTTTGTTGAATCTTGAAGAGAGACATAAATTCTATTTGCAATGAGCCATTCTACACAAGTGTTTTATTGTGACCATAGTTTGAGGTATCTTTACATTTCATTTACTTTGGGTCTTTAGAATTAAGATTAATTAAAGAGGTTGTTAGTTGCAAAATGGCTTTCTCACAAAGAGAGACAGGGGGAAATGATCCTTTAAGTCCAGACTATTCTTCAGCACCTTTCACTACACGTCGTGAGCCTGTCAGAGACCTTATTCATTCTCTTAGTAATTTGTATCTGGAAAATGAACAGGAAGATCTAGAACAAGAATATGATTTTGATGATGCTTTGTTGCCTCCTCCTCCTCCCAACGAAGATGTTGACTGGTTGGCCGCAAGAATGCATAAAATTGAATGTAAAATGGAGGGTTGGGAAGGATCCTCTAATATACACTTTAAGGATATACAATACCAGTTAGATGTGCAAAGTAATCGCATGACTGCCATTGAAAGTCAATTGCAACATATTTTAAATTTGCATCAAGATCATCATACAGAGATACAGCAGTTAGAAGACTCTTTATCTGCTAAACTGGAGGCTGGATGCGGGCGAGTAAAAGTCACATTGGAAGCTAAGGTCCAGGATTTGGAAAAAGCAACTATGGATTGCCTGAAACGGAGAGATAGCCAGTTGAGATCTTTGATTCAGTCTTCTGAGGGAGCCACTTCTACCCCAAATTTTAACCACACTGGAGTAACCCATAGTTCCTTCAGACCGATGCACTGTCAGACCCCTGTCAAATTAGAATTTCCAAAGTTCGGAAGTTTGGATGGAGAGGATCCCATTACGTATCTGGAGCGATGTGATGAGTATCTAGCTATGCAACCTTTGAATGATGTGGAAATATTATCCATGCTTCCTTCTGTATTAACATACACAGCTAAAGACTGGTGGTTGGCAGAAAAGAAGAAAGTAAAAACTTGGGCACAGTTTAAGTCTGCTTTTCTTCAATCCTTTTTATCTGAAGATCACGAGGTTGAAGTGGAGAGAAGAATAAGAGAACGGAAACAAGGAGTTGATGAGAGCATCCGGACATTTGCATACCAGTACCGAGCGCTATGTTTGAGGTTGAAACCAGCGATGACAGAACGTGAAATCCTTCAAGCAACACTTCGGAACTGTAATCCAAAAATAGCTAGTATTTTACGAGGTACTGCAACTACAGTGGATGAGCTAGTACGGGTAGGAACACTCATAGAGAGAGATATTGCGGCAGAGAGAGCTTTCTGGAGGCAAAGGCATCAAGAAAACTCCCCCAAGTCTGCTGAAGCCAATAGGAACTCAAAAGGACGACCATTTAACCTGCATATTGCTGTCTTTTCAGAACATGATGGAAAGCCGATGTCTACATTAACTTTACCCATAACCATAAAAGGCCATCAATATCAAGCAATTCTAGACACCGGAAGCACTTATTCAATAGTACAAGAATCCTGTTGGCAGCAATTGTCACCCAATGAAGTTATGCAGTCAAGTAGGGGACAGTCATTTTCACTCGCAAATGGTCATGTACAGACAGCCTTGGGGAAGATAGCTTGGCAGGCTACAGTCCATGGTCATGACTATCCGCTAAGGGCTTATGTAATGAGAGACAGTGATCTGGCGTTCTCAGTTGTACTAGGGCTTGAGTTCCTGATGACTTCCGGTATCCGTCTTGATTTTGGAAATTCCACTTATACATTACCTGAAGACAGTGACACAATCTACTCCTTCAACACTTCTTCACCCTTGCCAATGATCAGTCTGCACCTTGCACTACCTTTAGTGCCAACGACTTCCACTACACTAACGGCTGTAAAAGAAGTAGTGAATCGAGCTGACGCTTCTAAAGCGCAGAAGCGGCAGTTAGAAGGTCTAATGCTTGATTGGCCGACAGTATGCACAGATAATTTGGGACAGACTACTTTGATTCACCATCGAATTCATACGACTGACGAGATTCCTGTGCGTAAGAAAGCTTACCCCGTTTCCGTTACCAAACAAAAGTTCATAGATGAAGAGGTAGAGAATCTGTTGAACAAAGGCATCATAAGGCCATCTGTTTCTCCTTGGGCTGCACCAGTAGTCTTAGTGCCAAAGAAGGATGGTAGCACTCGTTTTTGTGTTGACTACCGGGGGTTAAATGCAAAGACTCCTCTTGATGGATTTCCAATGCCACAGATTCAAGATATCCTAGAATCCTTGTATGGAGCGACCATATTCAGCACATTGGACCTTAAATCTGGTTACTGGCAAGTAGGAATGGATGAAGACAGTATTAAAAAGACTGCTTTTGTCACCAGAAACAATCAATTTGAATTTGTTCGTCTTCCTTTTGGTCTCAAAAACGCCACTGCAACATTTCAAAGGCTAATGAACAACGTTCTGAGAGATTACTTGGGGAAGTTCTGTTTCGTTTATCTTGATGACATTGTGATCTATTCCGGGAGCATTCAAGATCACTTCCAACATCTTAAGCAACTCTTTGCAAAGCTGGAGGCTTCGGGATTAACTCTCAATCTCAAGAAGTGTTCTATGTTGCAAAAGACCATCACTTACCTAGGACATGTTATTTCTGGAGAAGGAGTCCGTACTGAATCCTCAAAAATCGAAGCGGTCCGTGATTTCCCGGTACCCAAGAACGTCAAAGAGGTACAGAGATTTGTAGGCCTTGCAAGTTGGTACCACCGCTTCATTCCTCATTTTTCTGAGCGAGCAGCACCTTTGTACGCGCTAAAAGGGAAGGATGCAGTGTGGGATTGGACAGTTGAATGTCAAAAAGCTTTTGATGAAAGCTTTTCTTAAAAGTGCCCTTCAACAAGCACCAGTTCTAATGCCACCTGATTTCACAAAAGATTTTAAAGTACAAACGGATGCTAGTGATATAGGATTAGGAGCGGTTCTGACACAGGAGGTTGATGGATTGGAGCATGTCATCGCTTATGCTTCGAGACTGGTTCATGGAGCTGAGAAATCATATTCTATAGCTGAGAAGGAGTGTTTAGCCGTGGTGTGGGCTGTAGAAAAGTGGAGACAGTACCTGGAGGGAAGAAACTTTGAAGTACTCACAGACCATTCTGCCCTGACTTGGGTATTCAATCAACCCAAACCATCCTCCCGTTTGACTAGGTGGGCTTTAAGGCTGCAAAGTTTTAACTTCGCTGTTAAGTACCGTAAGGGATCCTGTAATGTGGTACCTGATGCCCTATCCAGAGGCATACCTGTGCAAGAGGTGGTAGGCCACATTGCCCTGTGTCAACCCACAAAACCAGACCCTAATTTACCAGTCAGCTGGGATGAGATTGGGAGAGCTCAAAAGCTTGATTCTTCTTTACAGACCTTATGGGAGTCAGCTAAACAAACTAATACTGATCCCAGCCGTGTTGCTTACGTTGTGGAAAATGACTACTTGTTTCGTAGGGTACCGGACAAGCAACTAGGGTACACTAATCAGCTAGTCATACCTGCAACATTGAGGGAAGCATTCCTGCAATTTGCTCATGCAAATCCATTGAGTGGTCATCTGGGAAGAATGAAAACTCTACGAAGGCTACTTGACAATGTTTATTGGCCTGAAATTCGCAAAGATGTTTGGAGTTTCTGTAAGGTATGTAAGACGTGTCAAGCCTACAAACCAAGAATCACTAAGCTATCTGGATTGTTGCAGTCAACCCCAGTAGTGGAACCGGGATATATGCTCGGAGTGGATTTGATAGGTCCTTTCCCGAGAAGTCCTCGATCCAATGAATTCCTATTAGTCTTTGTGGATTATTGCAGCAAGTGGGTAGAACTCTTTGCTCTACGGTCTTCGAAAACTCACCTCATAACCAACATACTGATAAAAGAGATGTTCACAAGATGGGGAACGCCGGTATACTTGGTTTCAGACCGAGGACCTCAATTCACTGGACAGCTACTAAGTGATACCTGCAAACGATGGGGTGTGGTTCAGAAACTCACAACAGCTTATCATCCTCAGACCAACCTAACTGAGAGGGTCAACAGAACCTTGAAAACGATGATAGCATCTTTTGTCCATGATAACCTTCGTGACTGGGATAAGTGGTTACCAGAGTTCCGATATGCTATAAATTCGGCGTGGCAAGAAAGTACAGCTCTTACTCCAGCGGAAATTGCACTTGGACGTAAGTTAAAAGGACCTCTTGAACGGTTAGTCCGCAAGGCGCCTAATCCCGATCATGTAGCCTATACCACAATTGAGAGACAGAAGATTCTTCTGGACCAAGTGAGGGAGAAAACTAGTCAAGCACAGGAGAGGCAAGCCAAGTACTACAATAAACGAAGAAGGGCTGAAACCTTTGAGGAAGGAGATCTGGTTTGGGTACTGACTCATCATCTTTCTCGAGCTGCTGATTACTTTACTGCCAAGTTAGCTCCAAAATGGCAGGGACCTGCAAAGATTTTGAAGAGAATGAATAATGTCAATTACAAGGTAGTAATGCTTGACAATCCGAACCAATGTGATACTTACCATATTGAAAAGTTAAAAAAATTCTATGGGACTATTTGAGATTTATTTTAGGGAGAGGGGTGTGTAACAGCTTGCAGTTACATTTGTCTTATTAGCTCTCTATACTGTGTAATACTCCGTTCTACCACTAGGGGGTACTCTAGTAAGGAGGATTCCTAGTAGCATAAAATGGTAGAAGAAGTAGAGTAAGGAAGGAAGGATGTGTTAAGCACATGGAGAAGCTTCCCTACTAGTGTGGTCATGTTTTTCCCTGATTTGAGGAACCTGTGGTTCCTATGCTCAAACGTAAGTGTTCAGTTTGTACTAGGGCTGGGCGATAATATCGCACGATATTGTCTGCGCATCTAATCAGTAAAGCCGGTTCATTGATTAGTAGTAAATCACCTTCACCTGCTTTCAGATGGAGCGGCATTTACTACAAAGAGCCGTAGATCACTGACAAGCTGAGCCAAATCGCGTTAATATCGAGGACATATCGATAGCGATATTTAATGCGATATGGCTCAACTGGTCAGTTAATTACGGCTCTTCGTCAAGACAAAATCTCCCGTGTTAAACTAATACACCTGGGGGTGTATATAAGTCCACACTCAAGAGCGTTAAAGTCAAAGAGATAATTATGTGATTAAATGAGTGATGATTGAGCATTATTGAAGACACCTAAAGCAGAATCACAAGGAAAAAATCAAAAAAAATTTAGCCACCATTATGGAGGTGAGTGTTTGCTTTAGTTGGTCTTCTTGACCCTTATATTAAAAATCTTATATGTATTTTGCTATTGCATCTGAGTTAATCCTATCAAAGGATTACAAACAAAGATAAGCAATTATAAAATGATGCCAGTTACATAATGACTTTCATCGTTTAAAATTTATGTCTATGATTTATTTCGTTTGTTAGTTTATAATTGAGATTCTGCATAAACATCTGGAATGTTAAATATAATGTAATTTCTCAAAAGTTGTTTAAAAAAAATCTTTCTTTAAGGCACACACAGACCTCAAGATTCAGTCAAAGCTTCTCAACAACGGTGACGAGTAAAATATTCAACTAGGAAAAGTAAATTACATAGACAATTCAGATCATAATTTATTCATACCGCAATGCATGATGGAAGACATTAATGAGTTGTGATTGGTGGCAACATATCACCACGGATGAGATAGACAGGCTGATTATTGATCTCTGTGTTTCTGTATAAAGATAACAGTGATTTGATTAAAATATTTTATTAAATATTTGAGGTTATAAGAAAGTACAGACATGTAACATTACTACAAAACTGTAGCTAAGAAGTTAACCAAATCATCTGAATACTTATATTTTTCAGATCATTGCAGGCTATGTCATAACATAGCCATCACTATTAGATCAAGTTGCCTTTGTTCATTTCACTGTTATAAGTCAAAATCACCAGGCAAACAAAAATTAAAGTGAAAATATAAGGGTCAAGAGCCCAACTAAAGCAGACAATGATCTCCATAACGGTGGCTGAAAATTTGTGATTGTCCTTCAGTGATTCTGCTTGTGATCATCAGGTGTCTTCAATAATGCTCAATCATCACTAAATTAATCACTTAATTATCTCATTAACTTTAACACTCATATCGTCCATCTGAAAGCAGGTGAAGGTGATTTACTGCTAATCAAGGAACCGGCTTTACTGATTAGACGCGCATACAATATCGTGCGATATTATCGCCCAGCCCTAAAGTAGATGTTACATGTTTAATGCTTGGATGTTGATAAATTCATCACCGAAATCGCAAGGCAATGGCATTCGAAGCTGTTGGTTCTGTTGAAAATGCCTCATGATTTGAACTTCAATGTTTCTGTTGTTATTATGATACTGCCCTAACATTCCATTAAACCGTTCAAAAGAAAAGCACCAAAATGAATAGACAGGTCCATAATCTAAAATGCAGTCTTTCAGATGTAAATGCAAATGCATGTTGGGTGTGCATTTCAATGGCCCATAGAGAGCAACAAACTTAGACAAAAATGTCTGCAGATACCGGTCAGCTACTTCTAGCCTGTCTCTGGAGATGACTCTTGAGCATATGATTATGCATGCTTGTACAAAGTCAGACCACATACAATAATGCCTGTCTTCAATCAATCCCTTCAAAAAAAAACAGAGAATATATAGTAGTCCAATTTTTCCATTGATGAGCAGTAAATCCACTAAATCCAGAGGCAATTTTTCGAGGAATCCTTCCCACATCCTGAGGCACCTTTAAAGAGTCTATTCTTCTTTGGATTTCATCAAGTTTTTGGGTGTTTAAAACACCAAGTTCAATCCACAACCTGAATATGTACCTGGCTGTTCCAAGAAGCAGATTATGCATTGGATCAATAACTACAAACCTTATAGCATCATAGTACTTGAGGTGAAACAGTTCAGACCATCTTGCACCATATTGGGCTTCATATCTTTTCTGGGCTGCCTTGGTTGTTGCCTTCTCAGTCATTTTAGCATACCGCTTATGTTCCTCTGAGGTACGTGGGACCCATGTAGAACGGTCAAAGCCAGAGAAGTCTGTTTTTCCCCCAAATGTTGTCTTCTTGAATGTTTTGAGGCATTTGCTACATCCTATAAAACACGAAAATAACAGGAGTGAATGGATACATAATTATAAATGTAATAGAATACTATATGTGTGGCACAATAGAAAAAAAAGTACCTCTTAATGCTCCATGTCCCACAAAGCCACCACACTTGCGGGAAGCTGGAATGTCTGATGAAAGGCAGAGAATTGCAGCTCTGTAAACTTGGCACCCCAAAAATGAAGAATCCATTATGGCAACTCCCTCCCACAGTTCACGAAGCTCATCGACCAAAGGGTCAAGATAAGTGTTTATGTTGTTCTTTGGCTCTGTGGGTCCTGGTAAAACTCCAACTAAAATCAAGTTCTCCTCCTTAAAACGTTCCTCACGTGGCAAATTCAAAATCACCAAATACATGACCCCTACTGAATATGGGGAATATTTGAATGGTTGATACCAATCAATGTTCATCATGAGAGCAAAATTGTTTGGTTGTGCTAAAAAAGGCAGACCATTAACATATTGAAAGTCTGCCCAAATCTGTCCATCATATACATCTGCCATCACAGAGTTAGGAATTTGTCTTTGTCTCCAGGCCTCACACTTTTTTAAAAACCCTGGACGTTTTACCAAGGTCTCTAAAGACTGAGTTATTTTCTTGTAACAATAGGTTTGCTTGGGGTACAGATATTCCTTGCCATTGATTATCATCTTTTTCATTAATAGAGTGCCACATTTCTTCCTCAAGTTAGATGCCTTGTGTGGATGTTTGTAGAATGGAACATACCCACACGTGTTACTGGTTGCTGAACCATTCCTGGCGATATAGGAAGACTCAGAAAGGGTATATGTTGTCTTACACTTGGGACAGACACTATATTCAGTGAAGTTGTCTCTGTTTATACTGGTATATTTTCTTAGTGAATATAAAGTCTTGGGAATCATACCAGCAAATTTGCTAATTGCATCAACACTGAGAATATTTCCAATGAGCCACATCAGTTGTCGGAAGCATAGCAGCAGCGCAGTGATGGCATTGTCTGAAATGTTGAACACTGCTTGCCAAGTTAAAAGCATCATTGCTAATAGCTTTACAAGTAGCTGACCAGAGCTATCTCCATTGGTATTATCTTCATCAGTTTTTTTTCTTCTGCAAAACCCAAATGTTCAATGTGCTGGTCATCTGTAAAGACTTGCTCTTCATGGTCACTGTCGTCACCATCTTCTGCAAAACCCAAATGTTCAATGTGCTGGTCATCTGTTAAGACTTGCTCTTCGTGGTCACTGTCATCATCTGAAGACATTTCACTAAGCTCCAAGAAAAGCCTGAGCTCATTGCTGTCTTCATCTGAAATAATAATAAAGAGGAAAAACAACAATAACTATAAGTGTAATATAATATCTGTGTGCATTAATTTAAATGTGAGGAGCCTTACCTTCAGCAATAGATGATAAATCAAGATCTTCTGCTGAATCTTGGTTTTCATTTAAATGCATGTCTTCTTCAAATATGCAGAAATTCCCTTGCTCTTGGTTTCCAAAGTTATCTGTAACAAAAAACAATACAATGATTTGTAGCAACATTCACAAATAAAAGCTAAATACAAAGAATAACTGCAGCTATGACCCAAACTTTTGAAATGTAGTGATTAATGTTACAAAAGCTTTCCATTTCAGATCAATTCTGTTCTTTTGAACAGTCTATTCATCAAAGAATCTTGAAATAAAAATGTATAAAACTGTTTTCAACATGGATAATCATTCACTATATACTCACATAGAAAATAGCTGTTTTTAATTGTAATAATATTTTACAATATTACTGTTTTTTTAATATATTTTTTTATCAAATAAAGCAATTGGTGAGCAGAAGAGACTTCTTTTAAAAACATAAAAAATCTTACTGATCTAAAACTTTTGACCGGTAGTGTACGTATGTATATATATATATATATATATATATATATATATATATATATATATATATATAATACTGATGAAATACTGATGATCACTGTATTATTTTACTTGTCATTTGGTTTTACATTCGAAAAAAATATTTTATAACTTACCCAAGGGAATACCAGCATCATCCCAGTTCACATGTCTCACTTCGGGTGGATGACTTGCACCTTCCAACTCCGTGTCGTGATTTGTTGCAGCTTTAATCCATTCTCCATTATAAAAATTTGCATGTGAAACGATCTCGTTGCAGTGGTGGCAAAACCGCCGAGCTCTCTTTCTCGTGTTATTGTCAGCAGCTGGTTGTCCTTCCATGTTGAAAGATAATATGTCCAGCTGCATCATATTTATTCACAAAATTAAATAGATACGCTTGCAACGCGTCTTACAGAGGGCGTGGTTTGAGAAAAAAAGTACTTCCGCAACCAAACAAGCTGCAAGAAAAGGGGGCGTTTTGGGTGACGTAATGGGGGTGCAACCAATAACATTAGTGTATTGCTTCAAGCGCGCGAAAAAATACTTTAAAATGATAGCATTCTTTCCGTAGAAGAAACACAGTTGTTATTTTTCTCTTTCTGGGTGTCAAGGTTTGGAAATATATGGCGTGTAGAAGGAACCTGAGCTTTTCTACTCCACTGAATAGAGGCGAGCAAGCAGGCTCAAGCCCAGTCAGTGTGAATGACATGATGAAGCAGCTGATTTCCGGCCAGAATGCCATGTCTCGTCAGCTTACTGCTTTGATGGCTGCACAGCATGTACAGACGGATCTTCTCCGAGAGACTCTCCAGCGTCTTGATATTCTTGAGCAAAAGTTTGATCAGCACAAACAAACATTACAAGAAGAACCTTACAACGCTCCAAAAACAATGAAAAGGGCGCATAACGTGAGCATTGCGGTAAGTCCAGTCCAGTTATTGTTCATAACGTGGCATGTAAACCGTAGTTCGCTTAACGTTACAATTAGCCTGATATGTGTATTGTCTCTTGCGGTGTGATGGCCAGCTTATTGGCCATCACACCAAAAAATTCAGTTTTGTGGTTCTTGCAGATTGTGAATTCATTTAGCACCTAATCGCTTTCTAACTACTAACTTTACAGGAATCTGTAAGACGCCTTCATAATTCCGAGAGCAACCCACACAAATATGATCCACAAACCGGGTAAGACTGCTGCTTATTTGCTAAAAGTGTTAGTTTAATCTATGGATTTGAAATGCCAAAATTGATATTCATTAAAGATGTTTCATTTTGGGGTGAACTAACCCTTACTAACAGAATAAATTCATCACATAACCTGGCTGTGACAACTTACCTCTTGGAAGAATTAAGGACAACTTTTACAAACGTTGACCCTGAATGTGTAAAAGGTAATCTTAAAGATGTTGTAATCATTTTAATGTCCTGTTTTACTTATTTTTATTGGCTTTACATTTATTTATGTCATATTTAGCAAGTTGCAAGACTTATTTTGAGACTTTGCGGAGAAAGTACTCTTTGGCTCAGCCTGAAAAGGCCCAGAAAAGAAACTCTATGAAGAACATCGCGAAGAACCGTCAAAGAAAGAGAAGGGTAAGTTAAGAAACTGGTTAAGCAGTTTTTTTTCCTCTCTCTTCAGTTCAGAATGTAATTATTCTCTCTGTTTTAGTGGTTTAGTGGCTTTTCATGTTTTGCAGTTGCTGGAGACCAGGTCCAGGGTTTTACAAACAAATACAGAAAGCGAACTTTGGAAGACCGCATCGATAGAACTTATGTCAGATGAAGAAGATGCTGTTGTTGATGGAAGGCCAGTGTGGATGGTGAGGTCTCCACCAAACAGATCCACAGAGTTATCTGCTCTCTGCCAGGTACTACAAACCAGATTAGAGGCTGACCCACGCTATGTGTCACACCACCAGCGCATCATGGCAGTTTGAAAGAATGTTAAGCTCTATTTCAAAAATGTATAACACACTACTGTTCAACTATTTTTTTTTTTTTTTTTGGGGGGGGGGGTGTCTTTTATTCAATACTTTTAAAAATTAATCTTCATATTAGAATGATCTCTGAAGGATCCTATGACACAGACTAGAGTAATGATGCTGAAAATTCAGCTTTGATCATGTCAAGTCAAATTTATTTATATAGCACTTTTCACAATACAGATTGCATCAAAGCAGCTTCACAGTGATAACATGAAAGTAGTACAACACGGATCAATAATATTGTTGAATATTAAATATCATTACCCAACTAAGCAAGCCAAAGATCACAGGAATAATGTATTCCAATAGAAAAGTTTATTTTAAATTGTCATAATATTTAACAATATTACTCTTATTTTATTTATTTTTAATTCAAAAAAAAAAAAAACCCAGCCTTGGTGAGCATAAGACTTTTTAAAAATCTTACCGATACCAAACTTATAAACGGCAGTGTACACCTTGAATATTTACATATATTTTATAGCCTATATACTTTAATTTCTATATTTATTTTTTATTGTTCTCGTTTTATTTTAGTTATTTGTTCCTTTTTTTACCATGTTGTTTATCTTCATTTTTGTTTACTTATTTATTTTTCCCCATTCATTTTAATGTATGTTTATAATGCTTTCTGAAATGTTCCATTTATTTAGAATGTTTTCTTGGAATATCTATGTATATTTTATATACACTTTTGTTTCTTCTGTATTTCTTATACATTATTCTTCATTTTATATTGTTTACTTTGTATATATATTTTTAGATATTACTTTTTATATACACTGTGTACTTTACTCCTCTACATCTGTCCTTTTAAATATAATTGTTACATTTTTATTTTCGTTCATGTCTTTTTTTTTTTTTTAAAGTACATTTATAATTTTCTTTGGAATGTCCATGATGTGTGTATATATATATTGTCTCCTTCTCAAATTCCTTTTGAGATGGTTTTACTTATTTATTAACTTTTTCATTACTTTTATATGCCTTGTTTTTGTTCCCCCATTCCTTTTTAATGCTTGTTTATAATGCTATTTGGAAGTTTTTATATACCTTAATAAAAATGTCAAACTTTCCCATTGTTCTTTGTGTGTTTAAAAAAATATATCAAATTTATTTTAATAAATATATTCAAATTGGGGGAGGGAGGTTTGGTATATATTTGAGCAATATCTGCATAGCTGGTATATAACCAATCAAATCACTATAATATAAGGCCTAGGTTGGGCTATGTTTAAAAGTAACCAATAAAGTTCCTTTACTGGGTTTTCAATGAGTCCTATCCTCCAATAATGGTCTGGGTGTTGGGAGTGGTTTTAAAAGAACAACCAATCGAGTTTGGTTGGAAGGCAAAAAGGAAGGTGTGAATGTTTCCTGCAAAAAGGTGTGAATTTTTCCTGCAATGGGATTACTTGCCATGGCAACAAATGGCTCTAGCACGGAAGTATACGTCCACAACATACATCCGATTTGGTATCATTCCGGATGTATGCGGACCCATGGAATTTGACATATTCGGCCACTATACTCCTGGATTCTTCCGAATTTCAGCAGTGTATACAGGAGTATACTGGTCCGGATACACCTATTTTCATGCAGTGTTAAATATTTTGAATTTATAGAAATTATTGACAATCATATACTGCATTATCACAGAGCTGTTAGTATCAAATTTAACCAAATCATCTAAATAAGTTTCATTTCTCAGATCACAGTTTATATTGAAATATAACCAACTGTATCAGATTATACTTGTCTTCAATCATTTGACTGTTATAAGTCAATAACAGCAAACAAGCAAAATATATAGTGAAAGTATAAGGGTCAAGAGCCCAACTAAAGCAAACACTGATCTCCATAACGGTGGCTTACAATTTGTGATTTTCTCCTTCAGTGATTCTGCTTGTTAACATCAGGTGTCTTCAATAATGCTCAATCATCACTAAATTAATCACTTAATTATCTCATTAACCCCAACACTGATTCAGTGTTACATTTAACAGCCTGTAGTGTGCACACTGAGCAGTAGGGCTGGGCGATAATATCGCACGATATTGTCTGCGCATCTAATCAGTAAAGCCGGTTCCTTGATTAGTAGTAAATCACCTTCACCTGCTTTCAGATGGAGCGGCATTCACTACAAAGAGCCGTAGATCACTGACAAGCTGAGCCAAATCGCGTTAATATCGAGGACATATCGATAGCGATATTTAATGCGATATGGCTCAACTGGTCAGTTAATTACGGCTCTTCGTCACGACAAAATCTCCCGTGTTAAACTAATACACCTGGGGGTGTATATAAGTCCACACTCAAGAGCGTTAAAGTTAATGAGATAATTATGTGATTAAATGAGTGATGATTGAGCATTATTGAAGACACCTAAAGCAGAATCACAAGGAAAAAATCAAAAAAAATTAAGCCACCGTTATGGAGGTGAGTGTTTGCTTTAGTTGGTCTTCTTGACCCTTATGTTAAAAATTTTACATGTAATTTGCTATTGCATTTGAGTGAATCCTGTCAAAGGATTACAAATAAAGATAAGCAATTATAAAATGATGATAGGTGCATGTTTAAAATTTATGTCTATGATTTATTTTGTTGGTTAGTGTTTAACTACGATTCTGCATAAACATCTGGAATGTTAAATATAATGTAATTTCTCAAAAGTTATTTAAAAAAATTTTTCTTTAAGGCACACACAGACCTCAAGATTCAGTCAAAGCTTCTCAACAACGGTGACGAGTAGAATATTCAACTAGGAAAAGTAAATTACATAGACAATTCAGATCATAATTTATTCATACCGCAATGCATGATGGGAGACATTAATGAGTTGTGATTGGTGGCAGCATATCACCACGGATGAGATAGACAGGCTGATTATTGATCTCTGTGTTTCTGTATAAAGATGATAATGATTTGATTAAAATATTTTATTAAATATTTGAGGTTATAAGAAAGTACAGATATGTAACATAACTACAAAACTGTAGCTAAGAAGTTAACCAAATCATCTGAATAATTATATTTTTCCGATCATTGCATGATTAGGCTATGTCAAAACATAGCCAACACTATCAGATCAAGTTGCCTTTGTTCATTTGACTGTTATAAGTCAAAATCACCAGGCAATCAAAAATTAAAGTGAAACTATAAGTGTCAAGAGCCCAACTAAAGCAGACACTGATCTCCATAACGGTGGCTAATAATTTGTGATTGTCCTTCAGTGATTCTGCTTGTTATCATCAGGTGTCTTCAATAATGCTCAATCATCACTAAATTAATCACTTAATTATCTCATTAACTTTAACACTCATATCGTCCATCTGAAAGCAGGTGAATGTGATTTACTACTAATCAAGGAACCGGCTTTACTGATTAGACGCGCATACAATATCGTGCGATATTATCGCCCAGCCCTACTGAGCAGTGTTCATTTCATCTGGGCAAACCCATGTAGGGCCACCATGGAAACCATGGACAAAACTGGCTGGGTCCCAGTTAGATAGCCCAGGTCAAACCAATGTGGGCCCCACATGACTGTGTTGGCTGGGAACACATCATCTCAAACTGTCAGCGGCGTTCTGTGTGCTCGTCACCTCGTGAGTTCGTTCTTCCAAGAACAACTAGCAAGAGCTTTCTTCCCAAGAACACAAGTCCGTTCTTTGCATTCTTGGTTTTGAGAAACGGCCTTTGTATAGTGTACACTTTAAAGGGATAGTTCACCCAAAAATGACAATTAACCCATTAGTTACTCACCCTGAAGCCATCCTAGGTGTATTCAGATGAATAAAAACTGTACTGGCTCTTCCAAGCTTTATAATGGCAGTAAATGCATCGGTTTTGCCAATATAAAGCTTGGAGGAGCCAGAACATTTTTTATTTATCTGAATAGGATGGCTTCAGGGTGAGGCTAATTGTCATTTTTTGGTGAACTTTCCCTTTAATGGAGTATTTTAATGGTATTTTAATGTTTTTTTCTCTTTATGAAGCCTCTCCCTGCTGTAATTTTGGGCCAAATAGGAGTCAGAGTAGGGCTGGGCGATAATATCGCACGATATTGTCTGCGCATCTAATCAGTAAAGCCGGTTCATTGATTAGTAGTAAATCACCTTCACCTGCTTTCAGATGGAGCGGCATTTACTACAAAGAGCCGTAGATCACTGACAAGCTGAGCCAAGTCGCGATAATATCGAGGACATATTAGGGCTGGGCGATAATATCGCACGATATTGTGCGCGTCTAATCAGTAAAGCCGGTTCCTTGAGTAGTAAATCACATTCACATGCTTTCAGATGGACGATATGAGTGTTAAAGTTAATGAGATAATTAAGTGATTAATTTAGTGATTGAGCATTATTGAAGACACCTGATGATAACAAGCAGAATCACTGAAGGACAATCACAAATTATTAGCCACCGTTATGGAGATCATTGTCTGCTTTAGTTGGGCTCTTGACCCTTATATTTTCACTTTAAATTTTGTTTGCCTGGTGATATTGACTTATAACAGTCAAATGAACAAAGGTAACTTGATTTAATAGTGATGGCTATGTTTTGACATAGCCTGCAATGATCTGAAAAAATATAAGTATTCAGATGATTTGATTAACTTCTTAGCTACAGTTTTGTAGTTATGTTACATGTCTGTACTTTCTTATAACCTCAAATATTTAATAAAATATTTTAATCAAATCACTGTCATCTTTATACAGAAACACAGAGATCAATAATCAGCCTGTCTATCTCATCCGTGGTGATATGTTGCCACCAATCACAACTCATTAATGTTTCCCATCATGCATTGCGGTATGAATAAATTATGATCTGAATTGTCTATGTAATTTACTTTTCCTACTTGAATATTCTACTCGTCACCGTTGTTGAGAAGCTTTGACTGAATCTTGAGGTCTATGTGTGCCTTAAAGAAAGTTTTTTTTAAACAACTTTTGAGAAATTACATTATATTTAACATTCCAGATGTTTATGAAGAATCTCAGTTATACACTAACCAACAAAAATAAATCATAGACATAAATTTTAAACGATGAAAGTCATTATGTAACTGTCATCTCGTTCAGTGAGCTGCACAGAGCGGCTGAAATGATAGTGTCTGTCAATTATTAGAACATATTACAAAAATAACTGTCTATATTGTTGTACGTGGTTCAACGCTGTCAGAGCCGACAGACTCGTGTGTCATTTCAGTGCAAAATAATTAGGTCAAAAACGATTGAATATACTACTGTCCTTTTTGAAGAACCAGAGGGCAAATATTTCAAACGACAGCTGAGGCATTTAAGTGGCACCGAAATCTGCTTTTGATTCGGTCGAGCTGAGCGAGGCTGTAGCTCAGCTTCACAGCTGAGACACGAATAGACTATTAACTTAATGGGGACCTAGGGTCTCTCAAAAGTAAGAGTTGACTCTGAGTCGCTGATATGAATCGTTCAAAGAACGATGCTTTTCCTTTGTCTAGTTGACGTCAACTTGACAAGTTATTTGAATAAGAAATGCCCACTTATTGCGCTCGGAGACGCCATGGAAAACCGGAGCTCCAGGGGTGGCGGGCAAATCTGAAACTGGCCCAGGTCGGGCCACCCTGCCTGGGCTGGCCAGGGAGGTCTGAGAGCATGGAGGTTTGGACCCACCGCAACTTTTTGGACTCTGTCGTTTTTCAAGATCTGGGCTTCGGAAAACAATCATGTCGACGAGACGCTGTGTTTTAAAGTGTGACTAGTTGTGACTTTGTCTAGTTGACGTCAACTTGACAAGTTATTTGAATAAGAAACACCCACTTATTGCGTTCGGAGACGCCAGGGAAAACCGAAAAACAATCATGTCGACGAGACGCTGTGTTTTGAAGTGCGACGCAAAAGCGAACTTTTTTCACCTGCCAAGTGAGGAGTATTTGAAGAGTAAGTGGCTGCAGTTCATATATACAAGTACTGCTATACAACCTTGTTCTGTGTTCGCGTCATTTTGAAGATGATTGCTTCACAAACCTAAACGCTATAAAGTATGGATTCGCGAGCCGGCTCTATCCTAACGAGCTGAGGATCTGAGGTGTGTTAAATAAGGGAGACGTACACAATATGCAGAGCAGTGGTCGCGAGGACTGGAGTTGAGAACCCATTTAAGGTAATAAGAGTTCCGTTTTTCTGCACAGAGAATACCAATCACAACTGACTAGGTCATCTGACCAATCACCGCAGATTAGCGTCACGCAAAGGCGGGTTTTGGAAAAGGACTCGCTAAAACGATTCATATCCCAGCCAACACAGTCATGTGGGGCCCACATTGGTTTGACCTGGGCTATCTAACTGGGACCCAGCCAGTTTTGTCCATGGTTTCCATGGTGGCCCTACATGGGTTTGCCCAGATGAAATGAACACTGCTCAGTGTGCACACTACAGGCTGTTAAATGTAACACTGAATCAGTGTTGGGGTTAATGAGATAATTAAGTGATTAATTTAGTGATGATTGAGCATTATTGAAGACACCTGATGTTAACAAGCAGAATCACTGAAGGAGAAAATCACAAATTGTAAGCCACCGTTATAGTGATCAGTGTTTGATTTAGTTGGACTCTTGACACATTATTAAAAAAATTAGACTTTGTTTGGCTATTGTTTATGAGTTATGATTGCCTGATGAACAAAGAAAATAAATATTTAATGGTTTTGGTTGTGTCATGACAATCATCATTATAACTTTGTCTTTGCTGTAGGGCTAGGCGATATATCGCACAATATTATTATGCGCATCTAATCAGTAAAACCGGTTCATTGATTAGCATTAAATCACCTTCACCTGCTTTCAGATGGAGCGGCATTTACTACAAAGAGCCGTAGATCACTGACAAGCTGCGCCAAATTGCGTTAATATCGAGGACATATCGATAAAGCAGAATCACAAGGAAAAAATCTAAAATTTTAAGCCACCGTTGTGGAGATGAGTGTTTGCTTTAGTTGGGCTTTTTGACCCTTATATTAAAATTTTTATATTTAATTTGCTATTGCATCTGAGTTAATCCTGTCAGATGAACAAAGATAAACAATTATAAAATGATGTTGGTTACATAATGACTTTCATCATTTAAAATTTATGTCTGTGAATTAATTTGTTGTTTACTGTATAACTGAGATTCTGCATAAACATCCAGAATGTTAAATATAATGTAATTTCTCAAAAGTTGTTTTTAAAACAAATCTTTCTTTAAGGCACACACAGACCTCAAGATTCAGTCAAAGCTCCTCAACAATGGTGACGAGTAGAATATTCAAGTAGGAAAAGTAAATTACATAGACAATTCAGATCATAATTTATTCATACCGCAATGCATGATGGGAGACATTCATGAGTTGTGATTGGTGGTAACAAGGATTAGTAATGTCACCGCGGTTGAGATAGACAGGCTGATTATTGATCTCTGTGTTTCTAAATAAAAAATGATAGTGATTTGATCAGAATATTTTTTACTTAATATCTTAGATAAAATACAGATATGGAGTAAAACCACATAACTGTTGCAAACAAGTTAAAGCAAATCATCTGAATATATTTCACTTTTCAGATCACAGCGTGATTATGTCAAAACATAGCCAACACTATTAGATCCCAGATGGATTTGTTCAATTGGCTGTTACAAATCAATAACAGCAGACAATCAAAGTTAAAGTGAAAGTATAAGTGTCAAGAGCCCAACTAAAACAGACATTGATCTCCATAACGGTGGCTAACAATTTGTGATTTTGTCCTTCAGTGATTCTGCTTGTGATCATCAGGTGTCTTCAATAATGCTCAATCACTAAATTAATCACTTAATTATCTCATTAACTTTAACACTCATATCGTCCATCTGAAAGCATGTGAATGTGATTTACTACTATTCAAGGAACTGGCTTTACTGATTAGACGCACATAACAATATTGTGCGATACATCGACCAGCTCTAGTAAATTACATAGACAATTCAGATCATAATTTATTAATACCACAATGCAGGATGGGAGCCATTAATGAGTTATGATTGGTGGCAACAAGGATTATTAATGTCACCACGGTTGAGATAGACAGGCTGATTATTGATGTCTGTGTTTGTAAATAAATTCAGTTGGCAGTGATTTGATCAGAACAACTTTTATTATATATTTTGAATTTATAGAAATTATTGACAATCATATACTGCATTATCACAGAGCTGTTAGTAACAAATTTAACCAAATCATCTAAATAAGTCTCATTTCCCAGATCACAGCATGATTATATTGAAATATAACCAATTGTATCAGATTATACTTGTCTTCATTCATTTGACTGTTATAAATTAATAACAGCAAATAAGCAATATATAAAGCGAAAGTATAAGGGTCAAGAGCCCAACTAAAGCAGACACTGATCACCATAACGGTGGCTTACAATTTGTGATTTTGTCCTTCAGTGATTCTGCTTGTTAACATCAGGTGTCTTCAATAATGCTCAATCATCACTCAATTAATCACTTAATTATCTCATTAACCCCAACACTGATTCAGTGTTACATTTAACAGCCTGTAGTGTGCACACTGAGCAGTGCTCATTTCATCTGGGCAAACCCATGTAGGACCACAGTGGAAACCATGGACAAAACTGGCTGGGTCCCAGTTAGATAGCCCAGGTCAAACCACTGTGGGCCCCACATGACTGTGTTGGCTGGGATGGGAGTCGGTGGGCAAATCAGGTAAAAATAAATGCATATTATAAGACAACAAAAGTGTTTTTTGTCATTGCATGCTTGTAAAACCGTTGTTGGGGACTACCAGAACAATATTAGTAACATTTTAAATGCCATCCCAGATAGCACTGAACGTCTTGCCAACGTTGGCAATTGGAGGGCACCAGCGGCAAAGTATCGGGAGGGGATTTTCCCCTGCACAACTAAAAAACTTTGGTGGGTAAACCATCGGCGGGCCGCGGGATGAATAGCCACTTCACGCACAACTCCGGAGATCGGCGGAGGAACCGTGATGAACCATTTTGCCGATCCCGCTTCTTTTTTTCAAATAAATAATATCTGCGCAACCGTTGGTCCACATCATGATCTTCACGCGCGTGCACACGTTTTTATGGGGGTGAGCTATGCGCGTGAGTGATCTCAGCATCGTCTACAGCCTACAGCTAAAGTCTAACAGACTGTGTGAGTATGTAACACACAATTTTCAGGCCAGTAAGTGTTTGTTTTGTTTTATGTACTTATTTTTTTTATTGAAAAATGTAATTTTGTTAGAAAACGTCGAATTTTCTGAGAAATGTTTTCGATACGGATGACAGAAATTGGCGGCGGAGAATTATTAACTGACTGTTTTATGTTCTCGATGTAAATATTTTCAATGAGTTGTTTGACAGTAGCCTATGTATTTTTAGACATGAGGCGAACTCATTTTCATCTGTCTGAGGAGAGGTAACGTTAACCTTAAAACAACCAGGCTAAACTAATATAGCTGCTAATAAACGGTCATAAAACTAATATGGACTGACTTTTTTCCAAACAAAAATGATCCCCTTACACTTAAGGGATTTTTAATGATTTTGTTTAAGTGACATATGCTTAAAATTAAAGCAGCTTTTTTGTTGTGCGTTTACCGTTAAAAGTTGACCTGTCAATCAAAGACCTAGCTGGCTAGTTTCGTACAAGCGCGCAGCCACAGTCATACAAAGATGTGGTTATAGTAAAGTGATAGTAAGTGAAGACACACAGCTATTCATAAAATAGAGCCTTAACCTTTGTTAGTTAAACAAAATAGAATGGTCTTTTCTGTTTTTTTCAGTGAGTGATTTTCATTTGATTTTTCTAAGTGATCGATCTAGAAGTCATCCTATACAGTTCTGAGTTGCCATTTTCTTAACATACTGTTTTAGTCAATAAAGATAAATAGAGTGCACATTAATTCACAAAGGCATTTGCAATATTTGACTCCTTTTCATGTTTCTTCTTTTTCTCTTTTCAGAGCCCAGGCCCATTTTGCACAGCGTCTTAGCTTTTGCACAGTAAGTATGTGTTTTTAATTAACCTCAAAGACAACTGAAACACTATCTTTAACTAATCTAGTTAAAAGTTATTTTGTACATGATTTCCATTACACGAGAGTAGATGTTAGAACTTCATGCAGATTTGTACTCGGCTTTCGCCAAGATTAGCACAAACTAAGACGTAGTTTTATGGTAAACTATGCTTCTCCATCAATTTACACTTCTTTCCATATGTTGGTGTGACTCTCCTTCTGTCCGGCATTACGGCTGCAGTGTGGCTGAAACTACAGTATGGTCTCCCCAGTGGACCAGCACCACATCCATCTGGATTGAGACGAGTAGGGGACATCTCTAGGGTCTTCACATATTGATACACACGTATGTAATAACTTTCCCCTGTTTGCTTGTCTTGATTATTGGCATCCTAAGATCCTAAAAAATGTGACCTTTACCTGTCTCTGCCTTTACTGTCTGTACTATTAATTTTGCATCAGGAAAGCCTATACCTTATAGTGGAGCGAGTGGAATAGTAGCAAGGGAATGGTTTACAGGTAGGCCATGGCAGTAATGAAGTGAAAATATCTATCTTTGACCTAAATAAGGCTACAGGAGAACTCCATTGTCAACATCAGGTTAATGCTGAGTGCTGTAACGTTGCAAATTTTATGTTGGTATAGATATTTGTCAACTGTCTATCACTGTCAATAAAAGGTAATTTTTGTCACTCAGCAAATATGATAGAGGCATGGCAACTCAAATTTTTCTGGACGCGATAATTTACATTTGCATGCTTGTTTATTTTCCTCGTCTCTCTCTGTCTTTCTATACCAAAGAGACTGGATGACAAACTCTCGATTCCTTAGTGTGAACTAGAGCTTAGATTCTCTGCCCGAGCAAGGACTTGACCCGACCTGGGCTGACACTATCCTCGGGCCGGGCCTTTGATCTAGAGACGTGCACTCCCAACACAATAGAGTGCGGCGCTGCTCTGGGTTCGATGGCCGAGTGTGGGCGGTAATGCACTCAACTCTGTGTGTGCGGGTTGCGGGAGAATAAAACGATTTGCGGGACTCCCGCAAACTAGAAATATCTAGAAATATCTATTTATAAAACATATAAAAACTAATAGATTTTTAGTCATATGCAAGAACAACTAAAACAAAGTAGTAACGATTTACAGGCCAGAGTTTCTATTTATAACATGTTTGCATTATTGAGCGATGTACTGTAGCCTATCACAGACATGTTGATTTAAGATATACTTCCCTCACTGCTCAAAACAGACTTTTTTTATTCAGTGCTGAATTCTGTATGCTGGCAAATCCTCTAAATATAACAAACAAAGTGTAGCCTAGATATTATATGAGATTGATTGTGCAGTCAGCTTCATTGGTAATAACAGAGATGTGTGAGATCGCGATGAGCTGTCAGCTTTTTTGGAATTATTAAGGGAGCGCATTCAGTCATGCCAGACCATGCACGTAGTAGCTGCTTGCTTTATGATAAATTAACAGTGGTTTGTGTGTTAATGTTTTAATAACAAATAATTTAGGGTATGGTCGGGTTTTGTTTACAACCATTTTATTTGTATCTTTGGTATTTATTTAAGTGCATTTTCTGTTAATCGGGACATTGCTTTTATTGTTTTTTGTTTATTTATTGTGTATATTTAAAATGTTTTCCAATTTCAGTGAGCTTCATATGTTTTTTTGACTTTTTGATCATCCTCTTTGTATCACACAGAGTATTTCACCCATGTCGTATTTCTCTCTGTTTGATGTGATCAATATGATAACTAATCTTTGTAAAAACGTTTTATTTACAGACCATTGCAACTTAGATCACCATCACCACCACCATCACCATCCCCTGCATCAGACACCCTAAATCGTGCCTTTCATCAGACAACCTAAATGCACCACAAACAACACAGGCAAAGAAGAAGAAAACGCACGACAAATCTCCTCCAGCCCATCCCACATCGTATAGTAAAGGTAAGTGTCCCCTCTGTAGTAAACTGCATCAGGTCCCTAAACTCAAGTAGACACCGAGTACTGCACAGGTCCACAGCGCATACCATAGTTTGGTGTTTCAGATAGGATTTGAGTTTATATTGGTAGTGTGATAAGTAAGCCAAGGTTTTCTGTCTTTCCAAGAGGCCACAGTTAATATTCAAGGAGGACTGGAGGACTGATATGGAAGCACATGTGTTGCATTATTCAATTTGAAATGTAATATGCAAAATGACAATGCAATATGTAAAATGGCATTGAATTGTGTATTTAAATTTATATTTTGCATTCTAGCAACGTTTGGTGCAAAATGAAAATGAAATTACATAATTTACATTTGCCATTTCATACACTAGTTTTAATATGCATATTGAAACGCTTTATAAGTGGCAAAATGAAAATGCATTACAGAAATTATTAGAAATGTGTAACATGTTCAAGCAAAAACTGTGGCAAAATGATCATTCAAATGTTACTTTTCTTAATTGTGTTTACACTCACAGTCAAGACACTTGCAATTGCATTTTCATGAAATTCATTTTCATTCAAATTGAATATTGCTACCCATGTGCTTCCATAGACTGAAGGCTTTCCTGACTGTAAGCTATTTAAGACGCAGAAAAAGAACACACTTACACACACACTCGCAAACACGCACACAAACACATATAGAGCACAGCACAGTTCTATGCAAAGTGGGGAATGACAGAAAAAGTTTGAGAACCACTGATGTGGAGTGACACTGGGTTAGCTCTGTTATTTTGACATGGGTTAAGATGAGTTGCTGCTGATAGAAATGTGTGGCAATTACTCAGCTTACTGACAATAGTTTATATAATTGTGATAAACTTGACTTAGTGTTCACTCCAATAATTTAGTTTTTCTGTATTTTCTAGTGACGCCGCCGGATAATAACGATGGCCTGTGTGCTTTCCAGCAGCCACGCCACTCTTTTCCAGGGATCCTTCAGAGGACTAACAATGGTAAGATATTTTATATGTAATGTATGCTACTGCACTTCTTACTCAGAACTTCAGAATAAGTTAGTAAAAGTATAAATTTGCTTTATTTATTTTTTTATTTTGTTTCGTTTAGGTGCTGTGTTAAAGGGTTAGTTCACCCAAAAATAAAAATTCTGTCAGTATTTCCTCACCCTCATGTTGTTCCAACCCCCTAAGACATTTGTTTATCTTCGGGACACAAATTAAGATATTTAAGATATTAAGATCGCTCTTGCATACTAGTCCATAGGCTTCTTGAGGGAATGACTCTTGCTGTCCTCGAAAAGTCATTAAAGACATTTAAAATAGTTAAAATAGTCCAAGTGACTACAGTGGCTCAATCTTAACTTTATCAAATAACGAGAATACGTTTTGTGCGCAAAAACAAACCAAAATAACGACTTTATTTCAACTATTCACTTCCTTCTATATGGGCCTGTAGTCAGTTAGCGTAGTGTGATTGCGTAAAGCTACGTCACACGTAGGCTCACTATTGGCCGACGCTGGTCATGTGTGTGATGCGTGTGACGTACAATAACAGAAGCTTACGCTATTAAACTAGTAACCTGACTCGAGACAGAGAGAGAAATAAACGAATAGTTGAAATCAAGTCGTTATTTTTGTTTGTTTTTGCGCACAAAAAGTGTTCTCGTCGTTTGATAAAGTTAAGATTGACCCAGCCAACACAGTCATGTGGGGCCCACATTGGTTTGACCTGGGCTATCTAACTGGGACCCAGCCAGTTTTGTCCATGGTTTCCATGGTGGCCCTACATGGGTTTGCCCAGATGAAATGAACACTGCTCAGTGTGCACACTACAGGCTGTTAAATGTAACACTGAATCAGTGTTGGGGTTAATGAGATAATTAAGTGATTAATTTAGTGATGATTGAGCATTATTGAAGACACCTGATGTTAACAAGCAGAATCACTGAAGGAGAAAATCACAAATTGTAAGCCACCGTTATGGTGATCAGTGTTTGATTTAGTTGGACTCTTGACACATTATTAAAAAAATAGACTTTGTTTGGCTATTGTTTATGAGTTATGACTGCCTGATGAACAAAGAAAATAAATATTTAATGGTTTTGGTTGTGTCATGACAATCATCATTATAACTTTGTCTTTGCTGTAGGGCTAGGCGATATATCGCACAATGTTATTATGCCCATCTAATCAGTAAAACCGGTTCATTGATTAGCATTAAATCACCTTCACCTGCTTTCAGATGGAGCGGCATTTACTACAAAGAGCCGTAGATCACTGACAAGCTGCGCCAAATTGCGTTAATATCGAGGACATATCGATAAAGCAGAATCACAAGGAAAAAATCTAAAATTTTAAGCCACCGTTGTGGAGATGAGTGTTTGCTTTAGTTGGGCTTTTTGACCCTTATATTAAAAATTTCATATTTAATTTGCTATTGCATCTGAGTTAATCCTGTCAGATGAACAAAGATAAACAATTATAAAATGATGTTGGTTACATAATGACTTTCATCATTTAAAATTTATGTCTGTGAATTAATTTGTTGTTTACTGTATAACTGAGATTCTGCATAAACATCCAGAATGTTAAATATAATGTAATTTCTCAAAAGTTGTTTTTAAAAAAAATCTTTCTTTAAGGCACACACAGACCTCAAGATTCAGTCAAAGCTCCTCAACAATGGTGACGAGTAGAATATTCAAGTAGGAAAAGTAAATTACATAGACAATTCAGATCATAATTTATTCATACCGCAATGCATGATGGGGGATATTCATGAGTTGTGATTGGTGGTAACAAGGATTAGTAATGTCACCGCGGTTGAGATAGACAGGCTGATTATTGATCTCTGTGTTTCTAAATAAAAAATGATAGTGGTTTGATCAGAATATTTTTTATTAAATATCTTAGATAAAATACAGATATGGAGTAAAACCACATAACTGTTGCAAACAAGTTAAAGCAAATCATCTGAATATATTTCACTTTTCAGATCATAGCATGATTATGTCAAAACATAGCCAACACTATTAGATCCCAGATGGATTTGTTCAATTGGCTGTTACAAATCAATAACAGCAGACAATCAAAGTTAAAGTGAAAGTATAAGTGTCAAGAGCCCAACTAAAGCAGACATTGATCTCCATAACGGTGGCTAACAATTTGTGATTTTGTCCTTCAGTGATTCTGCTTGTGATCATCAGGTGTCTTCAATAATGCTCAATCACTAAATTAATCACTTAATTATCTCATTAACTTTAACACTCATATCGTCCATCTGAAAGCATGTGAATGTGATTTACTACTATTCAAGGAACTGGCTTTACTGATTAGACGCACATAACAATATTGTGCGATACATCGCCCAGCTCTAGTAAATTACATAGACAATTCAGATCATAATTTATTCATACCACAATGCAGGATGGGAGCCATTAATGAGTTATGATTGGTGGCAACAAGGATTATTAATGTCACCACGGTTGAGATAGACAGGCTGATTATAGATGTCTGTGTTTGTAAATAAACGCAGTTGGCAGTGATTTGATCAGAACAATTTTTATTATATATTTTGAATTTATAGAAATTATTGACAATCATATACTGCATTATCACAGAGCTGTTAGTAACAAATTTAACCAAATCATCTAAATAAGTCTCATTTCCCAGATCACAGCATGATTATATTGAAATATAACCAATTGTATCAGATTATACTTGTCTTCATTCATTTGACTGTTATAAATTAATAACAGCAAATAAGCAACATATAAAGCGAAAGTATAAGGGTCAAGAGCCCAACTAAAGCAGACACTGATCACCGTAATGGTGGCTTACAATTTGTGATTTTGTCCTTCAGTGATTCTGCTTGTTAACATCAGGTGTCTTCAATAATGCTCAATCATCACTCAATTAATCACTTAATTATCTCATTAACCCCAACACTGATTCAGTGTTACATTTAACAGCCTGTAGTGTGCACACTGAGCAGTGTTCATTTCATCTGGGCAAACCCATGTAGGGCCACAGTGGAAACCATGGACAAAACTGGCTGGGTCCCAGTTAGATAGCCCAGGTCAAACCACTGTGGGCCCCACATGACTGTGTTGGCTGGGGAGCCCCTGTAGTCACTTGGACTATTTTAACGGTGTCCTTTAATGACTTTTCGAGGCCAGCAAGAGTCATTCCCTCAAGAATCCTATATGGACTAGTATGCAGGAGCGATCTTAATATCTTTAATATCTTAATATGTGTTCCGAAGATGAACGAAGGTCTTACGGGGTTGGAAGAACATTAGGGTGAGTAAATACTGACAGAATTTTCATTTGTGGGTGAACTAACCCTTTAAGAAATCCTGCCCAACACAATTCCACTGAGACAGATGTAGAGGTGGCTGTGAGAAACTGGCTTGCGGCTGAGGAGGGACAGGAAGCAAGAGGGCGAGCATCTTAAAGTGAAATAATTGATTGGACTGATTTTTCCTGTTTACCTATTTTGGAGGGAATTTCTTTTTGTTGTACTTTTCTATGTGTGATTTGATGAGTGTTAGAATAAATGATACTGCTTTTGCAAAAACAAAAGTAAAAAATAAATGTTCAAGGTCATCTTCCGGTGCTCTTCTTTTTATTATTTATCCTGGAAAACTCCTGTAGCTTAATTTACATGACCATAAAACTTAATTTTAATGTCACTGATCCATTCATTTTTTTATGTTTTGACATTTCTCAGGTAGTCAGACTGTGTATGAAATAGGCTACACCCCACACAAACAATAATCACTAACTTTCAATTTAACTTTCACTTCAATTTCATTTCAATTTAATTGCAATTGTCAAAATTGTTAGGCAAGAAATGTTACGATTATTATACGATATTGTTATTGATTGTTAGACGATAGGCAACTTGTGTCCTTTGAACAATCTGACAGCAGTTAGCTTAAACAAATCAATAAGACATAACGGTGGGATCCTACTAGAGCGGCGAAAAACATTCAGACGCCTCGTTCCCTTTGACTTAACACTGGAACAGCTGATTTTCAAGCATGCAGCCGAAAATCAGCTGTTCTGGTGTTAAGTCAAAGGGAACGAGGCGTCTGAATGTTTTTCCTGCTCTAGTGGGATCGCGCTGAATAGGTAGGCTAATAATAATTATATCGGGTTTACGCTGGCTCACGGTCGGCGATCATGTCGGGTTTACGTTGGCTCACGGTCGGCGATCGTTCTAAAACCACCGTCTTCCCAATGTCTTGCCGATTAGCTACCGATCTCCATAAGACATCTCACCGAGGCACTTTATGTCGGGCAGGCACACGCGCCCCAACGTCGGCACGATCTAATTTGTTGTCTGGGATAATAGGTACCCTTTAAAGCTTTTACTCTTAAACACAAAAGATACGTCCACTTTAATAAAGACTATTTATTAAACAAACCAGATCAAGATGAGAGCAGAAACTAAATAAAGTGCATAAATGAAAAATAAAGCATAGGGTCAAAACATATACTCATGTCCTGAGCAATAAAGTCGACAATTCCTTTCGTGATATTATTTTTATGTTTAGATGATAGAGGAGAGAGGAGAAGCACCGAGTTGCGTCTTAGACAACACGAGGTATCTCACACCGAATGCGCACTTTCTCAGTTTCTGGGCAGCAATTTTGTTATGTTGAAGGACATTATGAAATTAAGATAATGTGTGCACTATGTTCTGATTGTACTTGACAATTAAATATAATAGTTGCGAAGTCTGCAGTCAAAACACTTTACCTCAGATCGTCCGTTAACTGAATGAATTGAGAATCTCACCTATATAAATCCGATAACATCAGCAATTTTCATTCAATCAGCTAATTTCTGTGAATGAATGTAAAACTAAATGTATATTGCAGCACACGATGAAGTCAGGATATACATTAACGACGATTTGAGACAAGTATAAAGTCAATTTAATATAAAACTATGTAAATGGTGCTCTGTGGCGCGGCAGGATTTTGAACACAGTCCTGACCCGTTGCTGGGCACCGCGGACAGACGCCGAATGGCACTGCCGATGTGTGTACACACTCATAGAGAATAATGTGTTTGAATTTTAAAGACATGACATTGCGCTTCTCGGGGTGTTCTGAAGACAGAATGTTACTTGTGAAACAGGGGTGCTCTGAAAACACCCCCATTAGAAATTAGTGCTTTCCACCTGATGAAATTAACACGGCAAAAAATCGACCAATCAGAATTTTGGTTGACCAAGAACATATCGACCAATAAATCGACTAGTCGTCTGGGAGATTACAGCCCTAGTTATTAGGGGCAGATGGTATGAGGACCCTATTTGAATTGCTTCATTTATTAGTACTGTTACTGTTATTTAGGTATAGATTATTAGCCTGGATGCCAGCCCGAACTCCGCCCACAACATTTTTTGGACGGGAAGTTCGGTCTGGACTCGTTCCATTGAGGAGTAATTATGATCGGTTCAGAAATCATTGGGCCAATCAAATTGCCAGGGCGGGCTTTATATGATGATTGACAGGTGGTCTTCAGTAACGTAATCATCACGTCGTCAAAGAGCGCTTGTCAAAGATGACTGCAGCTGGAGAATTGAGATGTATAGATTCCGCTGTCGCGTCTTTTGTAAAATAAATCGACAGTGCATTCATTTTAATAGGCAAACAGAGAACTGCAATCAAGGCATTTGTCGATCGGAAATATATTTTTGGCGTCCTTCCTACATAATTCGGGAAAAGTGTAACGTATCAGCTGGCTCTGACGGTCGCTAAGAAGACGGGATGTAATGAAAAGCTTGTGGTCGTTGTGGTTTCTCCTTTGGTGGCACTCATGGAGAAGTAAGTAAAAGAAGTAACACTCGTTATTTAACTTCTAAAATAAATAATAGGCTACGTTCTGTATTTGAAAACTGTGCTATGCAAAGGAGTTGACTTATGCGTTGCTCTGATTGGTTGTAGGTCTACCGACTATCCAATTGAGTGCAGAGGTTGTTTTTTTTTCCTGGTTCGGTTACGACATGCCTCATAATCAAAGGCCTACGGAGCAGTATCAGACTCATATTCTCTGTTGAATATGACGAAGTCAGGCTAATAAATGATTGTAGTTGGTTTGGGTTAATTTGTTTTATTGTGAATTTGTTATGCTTGTATTTAGCCTACTTATATTTATACAAGTGTACTTTACAATTTTAATATATGGTTCAATTTTAAGAATTTTACATCAATAAAAAAGCCGTGTTAAAAAAAAGAGCCTCAAAACGATGGTGAATGAGATTAAAGTATCGGTTTAGACACCAGTACCGTTTAAAAAAAAAAACGATACCCAACCGTAATGTGTCACCACTCAACAAAATAAGTTCTACTATTACACCACCATTTATAGAAAAAAATAAAAAAACCATCCCTGAACAATTTCCTGGAATCATGTTTTTGTAATCTTGTTTTCAGGTCATCAAAGTGCCAAAGATCCAGAAACACCCATGTCTGACAGGGAAACTCAACATGAAGGTGGAATAAGACATTTAAAGGATTATAAATTTTTTCTGTTTTCAGTTTCCAATGTAGCCCCTTTTTGGTATGAGATGTTGTAACAATAACATATACTGTTAAACTAGGTGATGATGATGAAGACCCACCACTACCAAAGATGCCACGTACCTTAAGCACACCTCAATGTGAGTTAATTGTTTAAAACCAATTCCCCGGTGTTAAATTTATCACTGCTCGGTGTTTATATGGGAACCACCAGCAGAGTGTTAAAAGTAACACTGATACAGTGTTAAAGTTAATTAGATAATTAAGTGATTAATTTAGTGATGATTGAGCATTATTTAAGACACCTGATGTTAACAAGCAGAATCACCGAAGGAGAAAATCTAAAATTGTAAGCCACCGTTATGGCGATCAGTGTTTGCTTTAGTTGGGCTCTTGACCCTTATAGTTTCACTTTAAACTTTGTTTGTCTACTGTTATTGATTTATAACAGTCAAATGAACAAAGAAAACTGTGATCTGATATAGTTGGTTATGTTTAGACATAATCATGCTATGATCTGAAAAATGAAACTTTTCAGATGAATTGGCTTAATTTGTTAGTAACTGTTTAGTGATTGTGCACCATATCCGTATTTTTCTTATAACCTAAAATATTTAATAAAATCTGTTCTGATCAAATCACTTTCCTCTTTATTTAGAAACACAGACATCAATAATCAGCCTGTCTATCTCAACCGCAGTGACATTAATAATCCTTGTTGCCACCAATCACAGCTCATTAATGTCTCCCATCATGCATTGCGGTATGAATAAATTATAATCTGAATTGTCTATGTAATTTACTTTTCCTAATTGAATATTCTGCTCGTCACCATCGTTGAGAAGCATTGACTGAATCTTGAGGTTTGTGTGTGTCTATAAGAAGTTTTTTTTGTTTTTTTTAACAACTTGTAGAAATCCATTATATTATATCTAACATTGTGGATATTTATGTAGAATCTCAGTTAAGCTGCAACCTATAAAATTAACCACAAACATATATTTCAAATGATGAATGTCATAATATGACCAAACCATCATATAAATTGTTACTTCGTTCATCTGGCAGTTTTAACTCAGATGCAACAGCCAATTAAATTATAAAGTTAATAATGAAAGGATCAAGAGCCCAACTAAAGCAAACACTCATCTCCATAACGGTGACCTGAAAGTTAGGTTTTCTCCTTGTAATTCTGCTTTAGGTGTCTTCAATAATGCTCAATCATCACTCAATTACTCACTTAATGAGCTCATTAACTCTAACTTTTAACACCCTGCTGGTGGTTCCCATTTGAACACCAAATGGTGTTAATTTAACACCGGGGAATTTACTGTGTACCCAATTACATAGCTGCCTTAAATTGTCAATTAAATATTTATTTAAAGGTTTTTTATTTTGTTTCAGTCACCCCAAGACCAGAACATTTTGCAGAAAGAAGAATGAGGAACTGTAAGTAGGGATGCACCGATATGAAAATTTTGGCCGATACGATAATTCTTTATATTTGAAAGCCGATAACCGATATATCGGACGATAAATTTAAATCCAAATTTTTACCTAATTATGAGAGCCTGATTACAAAAACAAAAGTCTCACAATAATCCATGTCCCAAGCGCACGATTATAATGATGTTCTCATTATAGTGTTGTATAGCCGATATGACAGATTTGCGCTGCACATGTTGTACCTAACCGTATTTTAATTTTTTGAAGAGATTTCAATCATATTTCAAGAAATTCAAAAACATAAACAGTGCTCAACAAGTCTCTCAGCTGAAGGGAATAATACATTATTTACCAGCTTTAAAATATCGGCCACATTTTCTTACCAGGCCGATAACGATAACATAAAAAATTAACATATATCGGCCGATACCGATATGCTGGCCGATATATCGTGCATCCCTAAGTGTAAGTTCACTAATTCTTTCCTGTCGGCAATACATTCAGAGAAGACAGATAATCCTTTGAAAATACAGCATTGAGTTCTGTTACTCCATTGGCTTGTCAGTAAATGAATACATATATTTCGAGCTGTGTCACCACTAGGGGTGTGCAAAGCAGCCGATATTTGTATCTGTATTTGTATTTGTTGAGGGGGGGAAAGTATTTGTATTTGTATTCAAGTAAAATTCAAAATAGGCCTAAAAATCTAGTTTGGAGTTGACTGAATTGTTGACGGGGGGTGTGGTGACTAGCTTTCATAATGCACACACGCAAGGTCTCTCGCTCTCTCCCTCTCTACATAACGCACACGCGCAAGGTCTCTCGCTCTCTCCCTCTCTGCTGTGCGCTTGCTACACGGTTTGGATCTCAGTATGTTCTGTCTCGCATGCGCATTAGATTCGAACTAATTTGCGGTCAACAGGTAGCCGCTATCAATAGAGACTTGGGATGTCTGCGTACCATATAACTCCCACAAGTGCATGCAATTCGACACAACTACACAAGCATTTTTTAACCGAACATTAACATTACTCTATCAACAGCCTATTGTCTAAATTACCAAGCTAACAGAGCTACGTAAACAGAGCGAACATGAGAGCATCCGACTGCAGACATCAGTAATGCAGCGTAATGGAATAATCTCCCGATCAAACTCCTCTTCCCGAAAGTTATAAACTGCCTCCGGAACCCAGTTAAGGTACAAAAATCTATTCAACAAAAATAGTGATGCAGTTAAAGGGTACCTATTATGGCATTTAAAATGTTCCTAATATTGTTCTGGGAGTCCCCAACAACAGTTTTACAAGCATGCAATGACAAAAAACACTTTTTGTACAAAAGCCTCACTCGCCCGCTCTATCCCCCATGATTGGCCTGAATTGCCTGCAGCTGCGACTCCCTCACGTATTGCACAGAAGACACACCTGTCACTTATTATTAGGCAGGGGATATAACTTACCTGGTCAAGCAGTGCTCTTGTTTGCATCCGGGTGTGACCTGACCGAACTCGCATCTCCTATTTCCAATCTCCTGCTAGCCCTGTGATTAATCCTGTGTGCGTCTTCCAAACGTGAGTTTACTTTCCTTTCTCCACTTGCAACTGTTTGACGTGGTGGTGGTTGAGGTGGTATTACGTTTGCCACACCAATCCCTAATGCTCCCAGCTGCCTTTGCTATCCATTGTGGGCCGTCAGTGTGCAATTGAGTTGGCTGCGAGTGTCTGTTCACTAAGCAGCAGTAACGCGTGTACTATGCCACCGGAAGTAGCATAAACCGGAAGTAGAAAGCAATTAAATACGTGATGTTTATTCTGATTCCTTACACTTAATGATGTTGTGAACCCACTGCTATGGTAGCTAATTAATTATTCTCCATGCCTTGTCATGTTTGAACATGTTTGTTCTTTATCTTTAATGAGTTACTATAACACAGTTGTGTTATATAATTATATTATAAATTATTCTATGATATGGTGATTTATTTATGTTAATATTATGTTGATGGCAATATGAGCTATAATTGTGGATTGCCTTTAGGGCCAAATTACCCAAGTTGGATTTAGTGAGTTTGATTTAAACTGTTATTGCTGGTTGTGTGCTGATTGTTTCTTTGTTCTTGTTACAGCACACATACCCATACACACATACCCATACCCACATGCCCATATACCAGCCAGGAAGACAAGACAAAAGACAATTTAATAAATACACCCTTTGAGGTGAACTTGGCTGAACTCTGTCTGTGTCCTCTTCCTTCCAACCCGATTCAATTCTCCAACCATCTGACCGTGGTTTGCCTGTACCCTGTCTCTCTCCAAAGTGTCCCAGCCCCCCACTGAGAGTAGCTGCTAAATCGTTCAATGGTCCTTCGAGCCGGAGGAGAGAGACAATGTCAGGTAATGGGTTGGAGGCAGAGAGGCCAGGCGAAGAACGTCGTGGTCTCCAGCGATCAGATGCGATCAGCCATGAGGAGCCAGGAGATGCCACTGTGACCGATCCACGCCCTCGCAGAGTGAGGAGACCACCAGACCGCTATACTGTTCCAACGAGCTCCAGCCGCACCCCCCGTGCTACTTTAGCCATTAACTTGAGTTCCTCCTCTTCACCAGATCCACCTCCAGTCATTGTAGAGCCCTTGGCAGAGCTTCATGAGCCCCCCGGGAGTGGAGAAGGTCGAGCTGTTCCTCTTCAATCCAGTGATGCTGTGATCCCACGAGGTTTTGCAACAGTTCCTAGAGCTTCCGCCTCTGATGCTGCAGGCCTTACCAGGCCACATGTTAGCTTGCTGAAGGCTTCGCCTGAGGTCGTGCGGATCCAGCCAGACGGTCCAGCCCCAGTACACCCTGATGAACGAAAGAAGCCTTCTGCACGTAAAAGCAAATCATCCTCCACCTATACTTATGATACTGGAGGTAAATCTGGTAACTCGGTCTCTCGAATCTCTCTCAGTGACAAACAAGTAGCCACACTGGAGGAGAGGAGGAAGCTCCTGGCCCTGGAAGAGTTGGAGGAGCAAATAAGGGAAGAGCGAGAAGTGGATATGAGGTACCAGCAGCTGGATGAACAAACACGCCAGGCTCTACGAGAAAGAGAGGGGATTACCAAGAGGCTGCAGGAGGAGAGAAGGCTGCGTAAAGCGAGACGCGAGTTGGAGGAGGCTCGGCTGGTTGCAGCTCTGATCAAGGAGGAGAGTGAGACAGAGCAGCAGGCGGGCATCCGCCCCTCCTGGAATATTCAGCAGCCGGGCAGGCCGCAACTGAGACCAGGCCCTGCCCTACATCTCAGCTCATTCCCAACTGAGGATCTCCATCCTTCTCTATCTCGTCATGTCCATACCATCTCCCTTGGCGCGACAGAGCCAAATCAGAGCCCGACGCTTACCCAATCACCTTTCCGTCAGCTTCCACAGACTGAAACGAGGGCGGGATACCCACGACGGGATGAAGGATCGTATGTGCCTCCCGTGCCTCTGGCGTCTTCCCGCGGTGGGGAACCATTCATGGAGCCGCAGGGCCGTCTAACCTCCCGTGATGAAGAGCCATTTCCTGTGACTCCAATGTATCCAAAGTCTCCCAGGGGTCATGAGCCGTGTCCCAAATCTTCGTTTAGCCCCGCGACTTCTGATAGTGAGGGGCCAGATCCACAGCCTCCAGGGCCATCTCCTGGGCCCCGGCAGCCATCTCCAGTGCCATCTCCTGGAGGGGACGATCCACCTCCAGGGCCCCGGCAGCCATCTCCAGAACCTCCCGCATGCCCAGCGGCTCCAAACAATGTCGGGCCATCACCATTACCTGAGAGAGGAACTGACCTGATGGAGCTGTTAGTTGCATCGGCATATGGAATTCCAAGACCAAAGTTGCCTTACTTTGACAGTGGCAGAGAAAGCGACTTTGTTCTGCTGGATATGGCTTTGGGCAATCTGGTGGGCATCCATACCCACCTTTCAGAGCATTTCAAGTTCCAGATCCTCCTTGACCATTTGAAGCTCCCGAGCGCCTATAGACTGGCTAAGTCACATATGTATGCCAGAGACTAGGGCTGGGTGATAATATCGCACGATATTGTATGCGCGTCTAATCAGTAAAGCCGGTTCCTTGATTAGTAGTAAATCACATTCACATGCTTTCAGATGGACGATATGAGTGTTAAAGTTAATGAGATAATTAAGTGATTAATTTAGTGATGATTGAGCATTATTGAAGACACCTGATGATAACAAGCAGAATCACTGAAGGACAATCACAAATTATTAGCCACCGTTATGGAGATCAGTGTCTGCTTTAGTTGGGCTCTTGACACTTATAGTTTCACTTTAATTTTTGATTGCCTGGTGATTTTGACTTATAACAATCAAATGAACAAAGGCAACTTGATCTGATAGTG
This sequence comes from Cyprinella venusta, assembly GCA_038021265.1. NCBI lineage: Eukaryota > Metazoa > Chordata > Actinopteri > Cypriniformes > Leuciscidae > Cyprinella > Cyprinella venusta. Next base: position 11,103,655 of record CM075863.1, read on the forward strand.
ATGGCTATGTTTTGACATAGCCTAATCATGCAATGATCTGAAAAATAAACGTACTCAGATGATTTGGTTAACTTGTTAGCTACAGTTTTGTAGTTATGTAACATATCTGTACTTTCTTATAACCTCAAATATTTAATAAAATATTTTAATCAAATCACTGTCATCTTTATACAGAAACACAGAGATCAATAATCAGCCTGTCTATCTCATCCGTGGTGACATGTTGCCACCAATCATAACTCATTAATGTCTCCCATCATGCATTGCGGTATGAATAAATTATGATCTGAATTGTCTATGCAATTTACTTTTCCTAATTGAAAAGTACTCGTCACCATTGTTGAGAAGCTTTGACTGAATCTTGAGGTCTGTGTGTGCCTTAAAGAAAGATTTTTTTTAAACAACTTTTGAGAAATTACATTATATTTAACATTCCAGATGTTTATGCAGAATCTCAGTTATACACTAACCAACAAAATAAATCATAGACATAAAATTTAAATGATGAAAGTCATTATGTAACTAACATCATTTTATAATTGTTTATCTTTGTTCATCTGACAGGATTAACTGAGATGCAATAGCAAATCAAATATAAAATCTTTAATATAAGGGTCAAGAAGACCAACTAAAGCAAACACTCACCTCCATAACGGTGGCTTAAAATTTTTTGATTTTTTCCTTGTGATTCTGCTTTAGGTGTCTTCAATAATGCTCAATCATCACTCATTTAATCACATAATTATCTCATTAACTTTAATGCTCTTGAGTGTGGACTTATATACACCCCCAGGTGTATTAGTTTAACACGGGAGATTTTGTTGTGACGAAGAGCCGTAATTAACTGACCAGTTGAGCCATATCGCATTAAATATCGCTATCGATATGTCCTCGATATTAACGCGATTTGGCTCAGCTTGTCAGTGATCTACGGCTCTTTGTAGTAAATGCCGCTCCATCTGAAAGCAGGTGAAGGTGATTTACTGCTAATCAATGAACCGGCTTTACTGATTAGATGCGCATACAATATCGTGCGATATTATCGCCCAGCCCTACCAGAGACCCCTATACATCCGCCCTGGCTGCTCTGAGAACTAGATATGGACAACCTCGCCAGCTAGTCCAGAATGAGATCAGCAGCATTTTGAACACCCCACCTATCAAGATGGGCGATAATGCTGCCTTTCAAGAATTTGCTCTCGCTGTTAGTTCTCTTATTGGGCTGTTAGAGTCAGTAGAGGGGAAGAATGGCAGTGAACTAAAGTGACAAGCTTATGGGTAAATTGCCCCCTTCATACCGTAATGGGTTTGTCGAGCACTGCTATGCTCAAGGCTACTTGAAGGATGGGACCACAAGAACATACACTCTTCAACATCTGTCGGCCTGGCTACGAGGGAAGGCAAGGGCCAGGAGTGTGGTGCAGCAGTTGACCTCTGTCCAGTGGGAAAGGAAAGTTCCAGCCTTACTGCCCTTATCACAACAACAGTGATCACTACTTTGGATCATGCCCAGAGGTGATGAAGTTCACTCCAGCTCAGCTAAGGGATTGGATTGTAGAGAATAAAAGGTGCCACAAATGTGCCCGCTGTCATTCGCCAGACAAATGCACACTGAAGAAACCTTGTAACCTGTGTAACCAGCTGCATTTGACCATCCTCCATGACATCAGCAGTCAGAATACGACCAAAATCTTGATGGTTCAATCTCCCCATGAGGAAGCGGTCTACCTTGACCTGCCCAGTCGCTCACCGAGGGTCTTGCTTAAGGTCTTAAGAGTGACCTTACATGCCGGGGGCCATAGCCTGGAGACATTCGCTCTTCTCGACGATGCCTCTAGTCGAACAATCATCTTGTCCACTGCTGGTCAACAGCTTCACCTCCAGGGGGAGCCAGACCCAGCCAACACAGTCATGTGGGGCCCACATTGGTTTGACCTGGGCTATCTAACTGGGACCCAGCCAGTTTTGTCCATGGTTTCCATGGTGCCCCTACATGGGTTTGCCCAGATGAAATGAACACTGCTCAGTGTGCACACTACAGGCTGTTAAATGTAACACTGAATCAGTGTTGGGGTTAATGAGATAATTAAGTGATTAATTTAGTGATGATTGAGCATTATTGAAGACACCTGATGTTAACAAGCAGAATCACTGAAGGAGAAAATCACAAATTGTAAGCCACCGCTATGGTGATCAGTGTTTGCTTTAGTTGGGCTCTTTACACTTATATTATTAACTTTATATTTTGCTTGTTTGCTGTTATTGATTTATAACAGTCAAATGAATGAAGACAAGTATAATCTGATACAGTTGGTTATATTTCAATATAATCATGCTGTGATCTGAGAAATGAAACTTATTTAGATGATTTCCCAGCCAACACAGTCATGTGGGGCCCACATTGGTTTGACCTGGGCTATCTAACTGGGACCCAGCCAGTTTTGTCCATGGTTTCCATGGTGGCCCCAGGTGGGTTTGCCCAGATGAAATGAACACTGCTCAGTGTGCACACTACAGGCTGTTAAATGTAACACTGAATCAGTGTTGGGGTTGATGATATAATTAAGTGATTAATTTAGTGATGATTGAGCATTATTGAAGACACCTGATGTTAACAAGCAGAATCACTGAAGGAGAAAATCACAAATTGTAAGCCACCGTTATGGTGATCAGTGTTTGCTTTAGTTGGGCTCTTGACACTTACATTATTAACTCTAGATTTTGTTTGGCTATTGTTTATGAGTTATGACTGCCAGATGAACAAAGAAAATAAATAACTAGTGGTTTAGTTTATGTCATGACAATGATCATTATAACTTTATCTTTGTGGTCTTTGCTGTAGGGTTGGGCGATATATTGCACTATATTATTATGCACATGTATTCAGTAAAACCGGTTCCTTGATTAGTAGTAAATCACCTTCACATGCTTTCAGATGGAGCGGCATTCACTACAAAGAGCCGTAGATCACTGACAAGCTGAGCCAAATCGTGTTAATATCGAGGACATATCGATATTTAATGCGATATGGCTCAACTGGTCAGTAAACTACGGCTCTTCGTCACGACAATCTCCCGTGTTAAACTAATACACCTGGGAGTCCACACTCAAGAGTGTTAAAGTTAATAAGATCATGAAGTGAAGACACCTAAAGCAGAAAATCTAAAATTAAGCCACCGTTATGGAGATCAGTGTTTGCTTTAGTTGGGCTCTTGACCCTTACATTATAAACTTTATGTTTTAATTGACTGTTGCATCTGAGTTAAACCTGCCAGATGAACAAAGATAAAAAAATATATAATATGGTATTGGTCATGTAATGACACTCATCATTTGAAATTTATATTTGTGATTTATTTTGTTGGTAAATGTATAACAGATTCTGCATAAATATTCAGAATGCTAGATATAATATAATGGAAGTTGTTTAAAAAAATCTTTCTTTTAGGCACACACAGACCTCAAGATTCAGTCAATGCTTCTCAACAACGGTGACGAGTAGAATATTCAAGTAGGAAAAGTAAATTACATAGACAATTCAGATCATAATTTATTCATACCGCAATGCATGATGGGAGCCATGAATTAGTTGTGATTGGTGGCAACAAGGATTATTAATGTCACCACGGTTGAGATAGACAGGCTGATTATTGATGTCTGTGTTTCTAAATAAATGCAGTGATTTGATCAGAACAATTTTTATTAAATATTTTGAATTTATAGAAAATATTGACAATCATATACTGCATTCTCACAGAGCTGTTACTAACAAATTTAACCAAATCATCTGAATAAGTTTCATTTCTCAGAGCACAGCATGATTATATTGAAATATAACCAACTGTATCAGATTATACTTGCCTTCATTCATTTGACTGTTATAAATCAATAACAGCAAACAAGCAAAATATAAAGTGAAAGTATAAGTGTCAAGAGCCCAACTAAAGCAAACACTGATCACCATAACGGTGGCTTACAATTTGTGATTTTCTCCTTCAGTGATTCTGCTTGTTAACATCAGGTGTCTTCAATAATGCTCAATCATCACTAAATTAATCACTTAATTATCTCATTAACCCCAACACTGATTCAGTGTTACATTTAACAGCCTGTAGTGTGCACACTGAGCAGTGTTCATTTCATCTGGGCAAACCCACCTGGGGCCACCATGGAAACCATGGACAAAACTGGCTGGGTCCCAGTTAGATAGCCCAGGTCAAACCAATGTGGGCCCCACATGACTGTGTTGGCTGGGGAGGTGCTTTATCTGCAGACTATACGGCAGCGGGTAGTCCCGGTGGAGGGCATGACTGTGTCCTTTTCTATATCCCCGGCAGGGCAGCTGGAGATAAAATATCCCATCCAGAATGCTTTCACCTCTGTGCCTTAGCCTGGCTGAACACACCTGCCCCGCAGAGGCCCTTAAGAAGCAGTATCCCCACCTGAGAGAGTTGCCACTTCAGTCATTTTCCCAAGTAGCACCTCTCGTGCTTATCGGCTCAGATTACCCTGAACTGATCGTTCCGACTGAGCCTGTCCGGATGGGTCCGAAGGGTGGACCAGTGGCAGTTCATACAGCATTAGGCTGGGCCATGCAGGGACCTGTTAGTGTGACCTCTCGCCCGGATGTGCACCTCGAGTCCTGCCTCTTCATGACCTCTATCGCGAATCCGTTACCTTGTGCCACTGCGGAGCTCCTTAGGAATGTTGAGTTGTTGTGGAAGCTGGACGCTTATCCCCACCGAAGCATCAAGGATGTGACTCGCTCGAAGCATGATGAGTATGCATTGGAGCTGTTACGGACCAAGACTGTCCCTCTGACCGTTGATGGCATTCAACTATATGCCACACCCTTGCTGCGTGCCCCGAATCGCCCTTTGCTTTCGGTGTCCAAGTATTCCGTCATGCCCTTGTTGCGGGGAACAGAAAGACGACTGGACAGGGATCCTGAACTCGCCAACATACACCATAATGAGATCCAGAAGCTTCTTGATGCTGGTTATGTGACCATTGTGAAGGATGTGGGCGAGAGTCAACCTATTGAGTCGTGGTACTTACCTCATCATGTTATTAAGCAAGCTAGTGGAAAGCACAGGTTAGTCTTCAATTGTTCATTCACGTTCAGGGGCCAATGCCTGAATGAAAACTTGCTTCCGGGACCTACCTTGGGTCCATCCCTCTTGGGAGTGTTGCTCCGATTCAGGCAGCATTCAGTGGCCATCAGCGACGATATCCGTGCCATGTTCCATCAGGTCCGTCTGCTGCCACAGGACCAGGCTCTCCTTCGCTTTCTTTGGCGGAATCTAGAAAGAGAGAGGGAGCCAACCACTTATGAATGGCAAGTGCTTCCCTTCGGTGCCGCTTGCAGCCCATGCTGTGCGATCTATGCACTGCAGCATCACACCAGGAGTTGTGATGACAGTGACCAAGAGGTAGTGGATTCGGTGGAGAACTCTTTCTACATCGATAACTGCCTCCAGAGCCTGCCTTCTTCCATAGCAGCCAAGACCTTGCTCGAGAAACTGCGTATCCAACTTTCTAAAGGCGGATTTGAGATCAGGCAGTGGGCGAGCAACGCTGTAGAGGTGGTAAAACATCTCCCTCCAGAAGCAAGGTCGACCAGCACCGAGCTGTGGCTTTCCGAGATGGGTTTGGGCCCTCAGGAGCCAGCCCTGGGTCTCCGTTGGGCTTGTATCCCAGACACCCTTGGATACAAACACAGGGCAGGACTGACCTCAGCTTCACCCACCTTGAGGGTGATTTACCGCACCTTAGCCAGTCAATATGACCCGTTAGGCTACATATTGCCTTACACTACGAGGGCCAAGGTGATTGTTCAGGACCTATGGAAGACCAAGCAGGATTGGGATGATCCTATTTGCCCAGCTGAGCTGATGGATCGGTGGCTGGAGTGGGAGCGTGAATTGGTGGATCTTCATCGAGTGCAGATGCCCCGGTGTTATGTGCCTGCATCAGTTGATTCCCCTGCTACAGAATGGGATCTCCATGTCTGTTGTGATGCATCTGAGAGGGTATATGGGGCAGTAGCTTACCTCAGAGCACAGCCTGCAGAGGGTGAGGTTCAGGTTTGCTCCTTTACCAAGGAGGCAGATCTCTGTGCCCCGCCTTGAGCTCTGTGCTGCCCTCCTCGGAGCCCAGCTCTCATCCACTGTGCAAACTGAACTTACCTTCCCCATCCGCAAGGTGGTTTACTGGAGTGACTCTACCACCGTGCTCTCCTGGCTGAAGTCAGAGTCCTGCAGGTATAAGGTCTTTGTAGGGACACGCATTGCTGAGATACAAGACCTCACTGATGTAAACAGCTGGAGGTATGTGGATAGCCAGAGCAATCCTGCGGTAGGGCTGGGCGATAATATCGCACGATATTGTATGCGCGTCTAATCAGTAAAGCTGGTTCCTTGATTAGTAGTAAATCACATTCACATGCTTTCAGATGGACGATATGAGTGTTAAAGTTAATGAGATAATTAAGTGATTAATTTAGTGATGATTGAGCATTATTGAAGACACCTGATGATAACAAGAAGAATCACTGAAAGACAATCACAAATTTTCAGCCACCGTTATGGAGATCATTGTCTGCTTTAGTTGGGCTCTTGACACTTTTATTTTCACTTTAATTTTTATTTGCCTGGTGATTTTGACTTATAACAGTCAAATGAACAAAGGCAACTTGATCTGATAGTGTTGGCTATGTTTTGTCATAGCCTAATCATGCAATGATCTGAAAAATATAAGTATTCAGATGATTTGGTTAACTTCTTAGCTACAATTTTGTAGTTATATTACATGTCTGTACTTTCTTATAACCTCAAATATTTAATAAAATATTTTAATCAAATCACTGTCATCTTTATACAGAAACACAGATATCAATAATCAGCCTGTCTATCTCATCCGTGGTTACATGCTGCCACCAATCACAACTCATTAATGTCTCCCATCATGCATTGTGGTATGAATAAATTATGATCTGAATTGTCTATGTAATTTACTTTTCCTACTTGAATATTCTACTCGTCACCGTTGTTGAGAAGCTTTGACTGAATCTTGAGGTCTGTGTGTGCCTTAAAGAAAGATTTTTTTAAACAACTTTTGAGAAACTACATTATATTTTACATTCCCGATGTTTATGCAGAATCTCAGTTATACACTAACCAACAAAATAAATCATAGACATTAATTTCAAACGATGAAAGTTATTATGTAACTATCATCATTTTATAATTGCTTATCTTTGTTTGTAATCCTTTGACAGGATTAACTCAGATGCAATCGCATATTACATATAAACTTTTTAACATAAGGGTCAAGAAGACCAACTAAAGCAAACACTCACCTCCATAACGGTGGCTTAATTTTTTTTGATTTTTCCTTGTGATTCTGCTTTAGGTGTCTTCAATAATGCTCAATCATCACTCATTTAATCACATAATTATCTCATTAACTTTAACGCTCTTGAGTGTGGACTTATATACACCCCCAGGTGTGTTAATTTAACACGGGAGATTTTGTCGTGACAAAGAGCCGTAATTAACTGACCAGTTGAGCCATATCGCATTAAATATCGCTATCGATATGTCCTCGATATTAACGCGATTTGGCTCAGCTTGTCAGTGATCTACGGCTCTTTGTAGTGAATGCCGCTCCATCTGAAAGCAGGTGAAGGTGATTTACTACTAATCAATGAACCGGCTTTACTGATTAGATGCGCAGACAATATCGTGCGATATTATCGCCCAGCCCTATCCTGCGGACGACATTACAAGAGGAAAGACACTGCAAGAGCTAGCACAACGTCAAAGATGGAGTGAGGGACCATCGTTCTTGCGGAAACCTGAAACTCAGTGGCCGGTCTTCCCTCCGTTGTCGATTCCACTGCCCGAGAGTGAGACGGATGAGCTCAGGAAGTCTATTGCCTGTTACCTGACTCACGAGACACCTGCCTCTCCGCTGCCTGATGTTTCACAATACAGCAGGTTAGAAGATCTGATTGCAGCAGTATCCAAGATGGCCTCTGATGGGGCGGCTACTGCTGCTTCTCACCTTGCAGTGGAGACACTGCTGATCCAGGGAGCTCAGGCGGAGAGTTTCCCAGAAGAGATTCAAGCTCTTCTCAAAGATAGAGACTTACCGAGGAATAGCCGACTCGTCTCCCTCTCCCCTGAGCTGGACCCTGCATTAAACGTGATCCGGGTAGGCGGAAGACTGCGCCGGGCGGAGTTGGAACCTGATGTCCTACATCCGATTGTCCTTGACGGTGATCATCCCCTTTCCAGACTCATTATAAAGAGCTATGATGAGCAGCTTCTGCACCCTGGACCAGAGCGAGTTCATGGCGAGATACGGCGGAAGTATTGGGTGCTGAGAGGCCGGAGTGCCATCAAGCGGCACCAGAACACCTGCCCGGAGTGCCGCAAATGGAAAGCCAAGCCAGACATTCCAAGAATGGCGGACTTACCAACTGCCCGTCTTCGCCTGTTCAAGCCTCCCTTCTGGTCAACGGTGGTCGACTGCTTTGGACCATTCCAGGTCAAAGTGGGCCGCCGGTGTGAAAAACGCTGGGGAATACTCTTCAAGTGCCTCACTACCCGATGTATACATCTGGATATACTTAAGAGTATGGATACAGAAGCATTCCTTATGGCCCTCCGTCGCTTTATATCTCGAAGAGGGAAGCCATTCGAAATCTTGGCTGACCGAGGAACCAACTTCAGGGGAGGTGATGTGTTACTCCGCAAATCGTTTGAAGCTATGGAGCCCAATCTGAGACAACAACTGGCTGAGCAACAGATCACCTTCCGCTTCAATCTTCCCCATGCACCTCATTTTGGTGGTGTATGGGAGAGGGAGATCAAATCGGTCAAAACTTCCCTCCAAGTGGTCCTTGGCAGTCAGCCCATTCTGGAAACCGTTCTCCGTACCGTACTTATAGAGGTGGAGGGTATCTTGAATGCGAAGCCTCTAGGATACATCTCAGCCGACCCTTCAGATCCTGATCCGATCACCCCCAATCTGCTCCTCATGGGCCGTCGTGACTCCTCACTTCCGCAAGCCACCTTTGCATCAACCAGCTTTGTCAGGACACGCAGGTGGCGTCACAGTCAACTTCTTGCTGACCACTTCTGGTTGAGATTCATTCGAGATTACTTACCCACCTTGCAGCCGCGAGGGAAATGGAGGAGGGATACCAGCAACATGACCGTTGGACAGCCCGTCCTGATAGTCGATCCTCAGTTCCCTCGGGCTCACTGGCCAGTTGGACGGATCACCCAAGTCATTTCCGGAGTGGACGGGAGAGTCCGGACAGTGGAGGTGAGGGTCGGTGAGAAGAGGTACATCAGACCTGTTGCGAGGCTCATCCCCTTACCAGAGTTGAAAGACGAAGATGAGGAGGAGGGAGGCAGGAGCTCGTGATTCTTTCTACGGTATGGAATTTGTGACAAATTCCGGGGCGGCTGTACAAAAGCCTCACTCGCCCGCTCTATCCCCCATGATTGGCCTGAATTGCCTGCAGCTGCGACTCCCTCACGTATTGCACAGAAGACACACCTGTCACTAATTATTAGGCAGGGGATATAACTTACCTGGTCAAGCAGTGCTCTTGTTTGCATCCGGGTGTGACCTGACCGAACTCGCATCTCCTATTTCCAATCTCCTGCTAGCCCTGTGATTAATCCTGTGTGCGTCTTCCAAGCGTGAGTTTACTTTCCTTTCTCCACTTGCAACTGTTTGACGTGGTGGTGGTTGAGGTGGTATTACGTTTGCCACACCAATCCCTAATGCTCTCAGCTGCCTTTGCTATCCATTGTGGGCCGTCAGTGTGCAATTGAGTTGGCTGCGAGTGTCTGTTCACTAAGCAGCGGTAACGCGTGTACTATGCCACCGGAAGTAGCATAAACCGGAAGTAGAAAGCAATTAAATACGTGATGTTTATTCTGATTCCTTACACTTAATGATGTTGTGAACCCACTGCTATGGTAGCTAATTAATTATTCTCCATGCCTTGTCATGTTTGAACATGTTTGTTCTTTATCTTTAATGAGTTACTATAACACAGTTGTGTTATATAATTATATTATATATTATTCTATGATATGGTGATTTATTTATGTTAATATTATGTTGATGGCAATATGAGCTGTAATTGTGGATTGCCTTTAGGGCCAAATTACCCAAGTTGGATTTAGTGAGTTTGATTTAAACTGTTATTGCTGGTTGTGTGCTGATTGTTTCTTTGTTCTTGTTACAGCACACATACCCATACACACATACCCATACCCACATGCCCATATACCAGCTAGGAAGACAAGACAAAAGACAATTTAATAAATACACCCTTTGAGGTGAACTTGGCTGAACTCTGTCTGTGTCCTCTTCCTTCCAACCCGATTCAATTCTCCAACCATCTGACCGTGGTTTGCCTGTACCCTGTCTCTCTCCAAAGTGTCCCAGCCCCCCACTGAGAGTAGCTGCTAAATCGTTAACTTTTGTTGTCTTATAATATGCATTTATTTTTACCTGATTTGCTCACCGACTCCCATATGAATCGTTTAGCGAGTCCTTTTTCCAAAACCCGTCTTTGCGTGACGCTTATCTGCGGTGATTGGTCAGATGACCTAGTCAGTTGTGATTGGTATTCTCTGTGCAGAAAAACGGAACTCTTATTACCTTAAATGGGTTCTCAACTCCAGTCCTCGCGACCCACTGCTCTGCATATTGTGTATGTCTCCCTTATTTAACACACCTCAGATCCTCAGCTCATTAGGATTGAGCCGGCTTGCGAATCCATACTTTATAGCGTTTAGGTTTGTGAAGCAATCATCTTCAAAATGACGCGAACACAGAACAAGGTTTGGGCTATACTTGTGTGGTATAGCAGTACTTGTATATATGAACTGCAGCCACTTAGTCTTAAAATGCTCCTCACTTGGCAAGTGAAAAAAGTTCGCTTTTGCGTTCGCTTTTGCGTCATGTAGTTAAACACTACATGAAGGGCAATTTTCAAAAATCCATAATAGGTACCCTTTAAGTGTTTTTTCGCTCAGCCGAGCCCTCTCTCCCAGCCAACACAGTCATGTGGGGCCCACATTGGTTTGACCTGGGCTATCTAACTGGGACCCAGCCAGTTTTGTCCATGGTTTCCATGGTGGCCCTACATGGGTTTGCCCAGATGAAATGAACACTGCTCAGTGTGCACACTACAGGCTGTTAAATGTTACACTGAATCAGTGTTGGGGTTAATGAGATAATTAAGTGATTAATTTAGTGATGATTGAGCATTATTGAAGACACCTGATGTTAACAAGCAGAATCGCTGAAGGACAAAATCACAAATTGTAAGCCACCGTTATGGAGATCAGTGTTTGATTTAGTTGGACTCTTGATACTTACATTATTAAGTCTAGATTTTGTATGGCAATTGTTTATGAGTTATGACTGCCAGATGAACAAAGAAAATAAATATCTCATGGTATATAGACATATCGATAGTGATATTTAATTTGATATGGCTCAGCTTGTCAGTTAACTATGGTTCTTCGTCACGACAATCTCCAGTGTTAAACTAACACACCTGGGAGTCCACACTCAAGAGTGTTAAAGTTAATAAGATCATGAAGTGAAGACACCTAAAGCATAAAATCTAAAATTAAGCCACCGTTATGGAGATCAGTGTTTGCTTTTGTTGGGCTCTTGACCCTTACATTATAAACTTTATGTTTTAATTGACTGTTGCATCTGAGTTATACCTGCCAGATGAACAAAGAAAAATACTATATGGTGTTGGTCATGTAATGACATTCATCATTTGAAACTTATATTTGTGATTTATTTTGTTGGTAAATGTATAACTGAGATTCTGCATAAATATTTAGAATGCTAGATATAATATAATGGAAGTTGTTTAAAAAATCTTTCCTGAAGGCGCACACAGACCTCAAGATTCAGTCAATGCTTCTCAACAACGGTGACGAGTAGAATATTCAGGTAGGAAAAGTAAATTACATAGACAATTCAGATCATAATTTATTCATACCACAATGCAGGATGGGAGCCATTAATGAGTTGTGATTGGTGGCAACAAGGATTATTAATGTCACCACGGTTGAGATAGACAGGCTGATTATTGATGTCTGTGTTTCTAAATAAATGCAGTTGGCAGTGATTTTATCAGAACAATTTTTATTAAATATTTTGAATTTATAGAAAATTTTTGACAATCATGTACTGCATTATCACAGAGCTGTTACTAACAAATTTAACCTAATCATCTACATAGGTTTCATTTCTCAGATCACAGCATGATTATATTGAAATATAACCAACTGTATCAGATTATACTTGCCTTCATTCATTTGACTGTTAAAAATCAAAAACAGCAAACAAGCAAAATATAAAGTTAATAATATAAGTGTCAAGAGCCCAACTAAATCAAACACTGATCACCATAACGGTGGCTTACAATTTGTGATTTTCTCCTTCAGTGATTCTGCTTGTTAACATCAGGTGTCTTCAATAATGCTCAATCATCACTAAATTAATCACTTAATTATCTCATTAACCCCAACATTGATTCAGTGTTACATTTAACAGCCTGTAGTTTGCACACTGAGCAGTGTTCATTTCATCTGGGCAAACCCATGTAGGGCCACCATGGAAACCATGGACAAAACTGGCTGGGTCCCAGTTAGATAGCCCAGGTCAAACCAATGTGGGCCCCACATGACTGTGTTGGCTGGGTCTGTTGCTGTGTGGAGCAGCCTGTGTCAGTCACCTCTTCCTGAACTTCACTCACTCACTCTAACTCACTCATCCGGGCATGCACTGCGGTCTCGTGAGGAAACGCAGCTTTTTGATATAAAGTTTTTCTTGTTCCTGAATACAAATATTTTTTTAAGTATTTTTTTACAAATATTTTTTTAAGTCACCACTCAACAAAATGAGTGCTACTATTACACCACCATTTATAAAATAATACATATAAAAAGTATCCCTTAATTATGCCCAGGAATGTTTTTCAGGTCTTCTAAGTGCCCAAGATCCAGAAGAGGAAACTCAACATGAAGGTGGAATAAGAAATTTTAATCATAATACTATTTTCACGTGTAGTAATGTGACACTGTTTGTAACTATTTGATTAATATATTTATTAATCTGTGATGTATTATGATTTTGCAAATGTATAATATATTCATTCAACTTTTTGTTGTATTTCTCATTTTCAGCTGAAGTGGCCATAGATGTTCCTGCATCAGGCAGGGAAAACAATTTGTGTGAGTACAAATTTTGTTTTTTATTTTTCATTCAAAAGTTTGGTGCCAGTAAGATTATTTTTGAAAGACGTCTCTTCTGCTGACAAATGTTGCATTTATTTGATCAAAAATACAGTGATATTGTGAAATAATATTACAACTTAAAAATGTAAAAAGTCTTTTCAATTTTAACATCTTTCATAGGGCTGGGTAAAAATATCGATTCATCAATGCATTGCAATTCTTTGCTTCTCAATTCAATATCGATTCATCAAATCCTATGAATCGATTCAGCCATCCAGGCCAGTGGCGGCGCTGTGGGCTACACTCTAGTGAGAGCGTTCAGCGTTGTACAAGACGCGCTTTAGCAAAACAGCGCGATGACGGGCAGCAGCTGCACTCCGTTCAAGCCTGCCCCACTAACATTAAAAGCCGACGTTTGGGCTCATTTTGGATTCCACTGTAAGCCGGGAACTATGGAAGCTTGTTTCCGCCACAGAATGTAAAATAAAAAAAGGTAATTGCGACTTTTTATCTCACAATTCTGACTTTTTTCCTCACAATTGGGAGTTTACATCTCGCAATTCTGACTTTATTTCTCAGAATTGCGAGTTATAAAGTCAGAATTGCACGATATAAAGTCACAATTGCGGGATATAAAGTCAGAATTGCGAGACATAAAGTCAGAATTGCATGATATAAACTCAGAATTGTGAGATATAAACTATTCTGAGAGGGAATAAGGTTAAGTTAGTCTTTTTTCCCCCTGATAACTCGCAATTGCTGTTAAGAGTGATCAGCTGTTAAGTGTTATTGGTTACAAAATTATAATTATAATATTAGACTTTTTTGGAGTATGCACATTTTGTGCTTCTGTTTACATTTCTTTTATAACTTGAATGTATAGGAAGAAAGAAATATACTTTCTACTACTTAGTTACATGCACTTTAGAGGTGTTGTTAAAGCACTGTTCTTGTCACAGTTGTGTTTGTATTCAACACATACAATATTGTACAGTTTATTCTGATGAATAAACAATGACAGGAAACAAACATGCTGGGGTCAATTTGTTCTTTAACATTGGTACTGCGCACATTATTTAAAAATATACTCAGGCACTTAATTACTTGTGAATTTACTTATTATTGAATCGATATCGAAGCTAATAAATCAATATTGAATCGAATCGAAATCGAATCGAATCGAAGCCTCAAGAATCGAAATCGAATCGAATTGTGAAATGCCCAACAATACCCAGCCCTAATCTTTCACATTGAATTTGTTCCTGTGATCAAACCAGAACTTACAGTGTCATACTGGCATACTGTACGTTTAACTTCTAATTTATTGACCATTTTGACTATTATTACTCTATACAAACATTTCTGTGATAACAATGAAAGCATGAAAATAACATTTAGTGAGTTCTGTCTAGTAAGGATTAATTTTACATCAATAGAATATAAAAAAAAAATAATGAGAAGGCTATTATCTGTTAGCCTCGTGAGACCATCCTGATCTCGCGAGCTTTCAAGGTTTCACTCGCAGATCAGTCTGGATACTTTCCGTTCAAGAAAATTTGGGAGCAGTTCACCAAACGAACGTCCAATCAGCGTTGGCTTGGAGGCGGGTTGAGGTGTGACGCAATGAGAAGCGCGAAAGTTCAGTCATGGCGGCTTCAGCGGATGAAACTAGCATCAGCGTAGGGCTGGGTATCGTGACAAAATGTTCGATACCGATACCGATACCTTGACTTCGATACCGGTTCCTGAACGATACCTTTTTCGATACCAATATTATGTAACCAGTTTTATCAATATAATATTACCTACATTTTTATTTTATTTTTGCAAAAGTTTTCTCTGTTTCCTAATAATTTAACAACACGTTTTCTTTACATCAATGAGGTAATTCATTGAAATGCATTACACTATCACCTCCCTGATAATAAATGCATTGAAATGCTTGAAATGCATTACATTATCACCCTGATAATAACAGATCATCACTCAAATAGTAATTTAGAAACATTAATTTATGTAAAGCTGCTTTGAAACGATATGTATTGTAAAAAATGCTACACAAATAAATGTGAATTAAATTAAATATAGGCTAATGGAGGGCGGGATATATGCCTCGCGCACAGCACACGTAAGCTTGCCGCAAAGCACTGGCAACAGAAGCCTAATGATTATGTGACGGTAAACAACAGCAAGGATATATTTTTAATCGTTTATTAATGAACAAGTGTTTAATAAGTCTGCTGGCAGCAACTATGATTATGGCGATGCTGGCTCGTCATTCCAGCTGCAGTGAATGCGCGCACCTAACGTTATATGGATCAGGGTAATCAAACTATTCATTTCTAATTGTTTTGTTTAAAAGCACACATATTTTGACCGTCTATAAACCTATTTCTCATGATTGTCGGTTCATCTGTGACGCGCTCCAGTTCCTGCAGTGGAAGACGGACTTTGTACTCTTAACAAGTGTCTGCGCGCTTATCAGATTTACCGTGTTACTGGTCTTGACTCATGGCGGCAATTATCCTGTCGGGAATATTGAATCGCGTGCTTCTGGTATCGAATCTGGCACACAGGTACACTTTGGATCATTTCCACATATTTTCTATCCATCTGGGTTGGGACGCTTACACGCACGCTCGCTCACACACTCACGTGCGACGAACTGTCTCTCATGCTGTCTCTGAGCAGCCGCGTAAACTAGTTTTCCGCCACAGCCTATCATGCTGCGTGCTTATTTTTTCACTGACGTTGACGAGATTAACCACTTAGGTACCAAAATTTGGTATCGAAAAACAAGACATGTTTCGATACTCGGTAGTACCGAGACAATTCGGTCGGTACCTAAAAAGTACCGAACTTCGGTACCCAGCCCTAAGCGTGGCTATCGAGCAAGTTTTATTTTAGAATGAAAGACTATTTCTTCACTGAAAGAAGAGCAAAACACTGCTCTGGAGGCTTTTCTCAGAGGAAAAGATGTTTTTGCTCTTCTCCCGACTGGTTTCGGCAAGAGTTTGATCTATCAATTGGCTCCTCTTGTCGTGAAGAAAATAGGAAAGGTGAAAAATCCCATAATAGTGGTAGTATCTCCGTTGGTCGCCCTGATGGAAGATCAGATCAGAGAGGCTGGGAAGCTAGGAGTCTCTGCCATGCAGCTCGGAGGAATCAACGATACAGACATCCTCCATGGCCGAATATAGTTGGTGTTTGGTAGCCCTGAGTCTTGGTTACTCAATGAGAAATGGAGGGATATGCTTTCCTCCGAAGTATTCCTCCGTGAAGACTTGATGGGGATTGTCGTTGATGAGGTGCATGTCACATATAAATGGTAAGTTTAAAAACGTTAACGTTAGTTACGTTACCTAACTTAATTGTATGTTAAACAATGTCATTAGGTCCTTGAAGCCAAACAAACAATAGCTAACAACAAGCACTAGCAATTTGTTCATAAGCAACGTTGGCTCAGTCATAAAGGATGAAGATTAAAATGTTTTTTGTATATATACACGTATTATATACACGTCTATATTTATGTTGTATGTGAACGCCAAACAACCTATACAGAGTGATGAGCTAGCTAGCGTTAACTAAGTTAACATTGCCCTGGATGTAAATGCTACTATGCATGTTATCAACCTTTACTTAGTAAGACTCATTGTTGGATCTCTGTTTCTCTGTTTTGTGTCGACCAGGGGAGAGGGTGCAAAAGGAGAGGCTGCCTTCAGGGAGAGCTTTGCCAGACTGGGAGAACTCAGATCCCTTGCCAAAGAAGGTGAGGTATTTAAATTGGTTATTGGGGGTCAAAGCAGTGAGGCTCTGTAATCATCCATCGTGTTTATATCTTTTTTTATTATGTGTGTTTGCCTTTTTGTCTATCAGGTACACCTGTGTTAGCGCTGACAACATCAGCTAATACTAAGAACAGACGCCGTGTGACCAAGCTGCTGCGTATGGAGAATGCAACTGAAGTGACTGTGAGCCCAAACTGGACGAACATCAGGCTTGGACTGACACAGGTTCCTTTTAATGACCTCAGCTGCATGGACTGGGTAGTGAAGGATGTCAAAGATAAGGCACTGTCTATGTCCCCCATCATTATTTATTGCAAATCATTGAAATCAGTGGGAAAGGTGTTCAGCTATCTTAAAGCAGAACATGGTGAAGATGCTTGGATTGACAGGGACAAGGATCATAAGGCTGAACACCTTCTGATAGGAATGTTTCACAGTAAGACACTTACACAGTATAAAGATCGAGTGCTGGCATTGTTTAATGGAGAGGGGAGCTGCAGAGTTGTTGTAGCAACAACAGCTCTCGGGATGGGATTGAATTTCCCGAATGTTTCTCATGTTGTCATGTATGGATCACCAGACGACATAGAGGATATTGTTCAACAGGTTGGACGGGCCGGCAGAAATGGTTTGCAATCACATGCAATTTTGTATGTTATCAAACAGTCTGTCAAGGTTGATAAAGTAGTTAAAGGAGTGATTGCCACAGGCACACACAGCTGCTTTAGAAAAGCTTTATTCTGCCATTTTGAGGAGCACACCACAAGTGTCGAGCCAGGACATCTGTGCTGTACCCATTGCCACTCTGTATGTTCATGTGCATCTGGTGTTTGTGGAGAGCCTATTCCTAAATATGAGTTGTTAGAACCAGATGTTTGCATTGATTTGAAATGGAGATCGGTAACAGATGATTATAGAACCTTAGTCAGGGATCTGTTGGAGGAGTACAGGAGCTCTTTAGTTAAAGACACAGCCCGTCTCTTCACTAGCAGGTCAGCCTGTACAGGATTTAGCGCTGAACTTATAGAGGCAGTGGTAGAACACAGCGAACACATATTTGACTTGGCTTACATTATTAACAACCTTCCAGTATTCAGAGCACACCATGCAAGAGAAATTCTACTAGTAATAAGTGAGGTTTTTGGTGATATTGAGTTGGACATACAGCCTACTTCCAACGAGGATAGCTTCACGGAGCCAGACATTGATTACACCCCACTAAGCAAAATGATGTCCAAAAGACGTCTTTTCAACGTCTTTGTCACAAAAGTCGGACGTTGAAAAGACGTCCACTGAGGGGCCAGAATGAAAGTTTTTATGACGTCTTTTTTTGACGTGTTCTGAACATTTGATGTAGACGTTAAAGGATCCTTCGTACGTAAGGTTAAAAACTAGTTTGAATGTGGCCATTTTCAACGTTATTTATGGTCCCATTTAGACAATTTATACTGTTTCTGGACCAAATAAACTCTCAGGATGCATTAAAATAAAACTCATGTTTATCTCAATGTAATTTCCTTGCATTGTTTAGATGGTGATATTTGTTTCATTTTAAGTCACCATTGTGGTGGTCAGCGTTTGCTTTAGTTGGGCTCTTGGTCCCAGTTTTTTTTCTTTAAGTTTTATTTGGCTGTTGTAACTGTGTGTGTTGTATAACACCATTGTTGTGGCACTTAAAGCCAAGGAAACATAAAATTGGTTGTCATCAGCTCCTTGCTGATGATGAAATCAACATGAAGTGTGCATTTAATGTTGTGTTTAAATTTTTGTATTTATATATAGAATTTATAACCACCAATCCACATCTTGAGGAACTGCATTATTTGGACTAGCAGCATGTAAGGTGGACAAAAGGCAAGTTTACACAATGTTTTGAGAAAATTGACCATGTAGTCACACACAGACATCAGGCTTTTGCATATGATTCACAACAACGGTGACAATAAATAATGAAAAGCTTAAAATGCTGCAATGCATGATGGGTAGCTTTCATAGTACAAAACATCCTTGATTCCCAGGCTTTTTTGTGTTGGTTCTCACCGTCGTTGAGAATCATATCCAAAATCTTGATATCTATGTGTGACTGTGGTATTCACTTTCTTAAAAAAATTGTACACAGTGATCACTTTAAAGTTTTTGATCCACATAATGCAGCGCCACAAGATTGGTCGTTATAAATATCAGATATAAATACAAAAGTTTAAACACTGTTACATGCTTGCATTGTATTGATTTTGTCACCATCAGTAAAGAGCTGATGACAGTGGAGTTTTCGTTTTCTTGGCTTTCTCTGCACTATCAATGATGTTAGACAAACACACAATTACAACAGCCAAAGAAAAGGTAAAATAAAGTGATCTGGGACCAAGACCCCAATTAAAGCAAACACTGATCACCAAAATGGTGATTTGAAATGAAGCAAATATCACCATCTAAACAATGTAAATAAACATGAGTTTTAATTTAATGCATACTGAGAGAGTTTATTTGATCCAGAAACAATATAATTGTCTTAATGAGACCATACGTTATGTCCTCTATGGCTACATTTGAACTAGTTTTTAAACTTGTACAAAGGTTCGATGAAAGTCTATATCGGATGTTCAGAACATGTCACACAAAGACGTCATAAAAACTTTCATTCTGGCCCCTCAGTGGACGTCTTTTCAACGTCAGACTTTTGTGACTAAGACGTTGAAAAGACGTCTTTTGGACATCATTTTGTTTAGTGGGACAGGTTATTTTGATGATGAAGATGAGGACTTAAGTGAGATGGGAACCCAATATAGCAGCACAGACTAGTGGTGGGAAGTTCGGATCATTTTACAGACTCGGATCTTTGAGTCTCGTTCAGTAAAATGAACGAATCTTTTATTGAGTCATTTCGTTCATTTCGGTCATTTCATCATTAAATAATTAAAATGTCATGTTGAATATCCCAAAACATCTAGTACTTAATCTAGTACGAAAATCTTGATTACATTTGTAAAAATAACATAAATGACTATAGGGTAATGCAGCCAAGGCCAAATTATAAGCAACTGAAATAACTGTATTAATTAGTTGCTGGGTCTCAAGTTCAGGCTATTGCAGTCTGACTGTTATAGTTCACCTCACCTCCTGATCCGAGACGTTCTTTCCTTTGCAACTTCATATTTATCAGTTTTGTTCTCCTCCTCTCATGTCTCGAGACGTTAGCTGTTGACTCGTCAGTATCTGGCCGTTTCTCAATACCAAGTACGCAGACTTCGGACTTGCGTCCTTGGTAGTTCAGACTTGCCAAGTTCGACTCCGGAGAACGAACTCCCGAGGACGAGAGGACACAAGTCCGGTTCTTCTGCAAATGGAACAGAGCGTACTTGATCGCGTCACTCAGCAGCACGCTCTACTCCGGTTATCTCTTTATATAGCCTATTTTAGGCAACAATAAAACGAAATTTGCTACAACTCTGCATCTTTTCGTAAACAATAAAACGAAATATGTTTTAAAACACCACTCTGCCTATTTTCATTAACAAAAAATAAAAAAATATTAGCTTAATGGCCATGTGGGCAACGCGATTCTCTTCACTGCATAGGCTATATTTATAACAAAATGAACATGATCTTTTTGTTTTCGTTTTAAAAATATGAAACATTGATTTTTATTGACATTTATCAAACAGAGACAGGGTTATGTCATTTTATTTTATTGCTCATATAGTAAAGATAATATAAAAAAGTTAAATAGCCATAAAGTTATGAAACCTCAAAAACTTTTTTTTTTTTTTTGCCATGGAACAAACTATAGTTCAGTGAGACCAAAGATAGACTTATACACAAGACGAATTATTATACGTCATGGTTTATCCACTAGACTACCGGCGGCAAACGTCAGAAGCACTAGCCGAGGATAAGCTGTTTCAGTCGGGGTTGATCTCGCTGAGTGCCCGCTGAAGGCTTGGATGTCAGAACTCCGAAAACGTCAGATGCATTTTTCAAATAGGTGCTATCTTTATAAATAAACTACAGATTTGTGATTTAAACAACCACATTCTCGCCTGAAACACTTTTAAAATTACATTTTATGACTCAATAACAGTAGTATTTTGATATTTCGCGGATTTTCTCCGCTCCCATTGACGCTTGCTGGTTGGTGCGAGGTGCATTCTGGGTTACCTGGCTATCTCAAGTCCACACAAGTCACCTCTCGATGCATCCTCGGTAAACGGAGCGGATCAAGAACACATCCGGGGATTTGAAGTGGACTTGGCTAGATGTGAACTTTGAATTGGAACAGTACTTGGGCAGCGACTGATGACGTTTCACAAGTCCACCAGAACACAAGTACAGACAAGTACGAATATTGAGAAACGGCCTCTGACTCTGATCTGTGCTGTTTGCTGGGCCGTGCCGTCGCGATATAACAAGACCGGAAAGAGTAAAGATTAGTTCATCTCTCTCGAGTCTAGTTCGGGTTCGGACAGGTCTGAGTCTTTCGTTCTTCCTGTCCGTCCTATTAAGTCTATGCTGTCAGTACCGGAAAGGGGAATGATTAGTTCATTTGAGTCTTCGGGTTTGAGTCCTTCGTTCTTTTCTCACGTGGCCACTGGTCTCTCGCATCAAATACATTAGATTCGTATTATTGACTGCGTCTGAATATTGCGTTAGGCATAAAAATACAAAATATGTTCAATAAACACTATAAACAAAAGTTCCATTATTCATTATTCCTTATTATTGTCCCTGTCCGTCTCTTTTCTATATTATGCATCTGTGGTGTGTTTTATTATATATTATACATTAATCGACTTCTATTATATTATACATCATCTACGTCCTTGTTTGCAAAACGTTTGTGAATTAGTTCGTAAAAATACGGTGCAATTCACGTGACTAAAGAACGAAGGACTCAAACCCGAAGACTCAAATGAACTAATCATCGCTCTTTCCGGTGGTCTGACAGCATAGACTTAATGGGACTGACAGGAAGAACGAAAGACTCAGACCCGAACTCGAGAGATGAACTAATCATTTCTCTTTCCGGTACAGATAGCATTGACTCTATGGGACTGACAGGAAGAACGAAAGACTCAGACTCGCCCCGAACCCGAACTAGAAACTCGAGAGATGAACTAATCATTTCTGTTTCCAGTACAGATTCAGAATCCATATATTGCGCAATGCGCATGCGCGGGTAACACAACATGAACGAATCACTCCCTGGGACAACTCGGTAGTCCCGAGTCATATTAAAGATCATGAACGACACATCACTAGCACAGACTCAGACGATCACCACCATTCAGGTGCAGGCCATTAGTGTCTTGTATTTTGTTAAAGGGTTAGTTCACTCAAAAATGAAAATTAAGTCATTATTTACTCACCCCCATGCTGTTCCAACCCCGTAAGACCTTCGTTCATCTTCGGAACACAAATAAAGATATTTTTGATTTAATCTGAGAGCTGAATCAGTCCTCCATAGACTGCCTAAGGGACTAGCTCTTGACGGCCCATAAAGTCATTAAAGAAAAGGTTTAAATATTCCATGTGCCTACAGCGGCTCAATTATAAGTTTATCAAGCGACGAGACTACTTTTTGTGCGAAAAAAACATAAATAACGACTTTATTCCACTATTCCATTACTTCCTTATTGGCGCATGCGCAAGAACTGAGAGGAGGACGTTCTCTTTCGACTACTTCTTTTTACCGGCTGCTCACCGCTCAGGAGTATTATCGCCACCTACCGTATAAGATGATAATAAGACACACTGTCGTTTTTTGAGAAGATTAAAGGCTTTTAAGTGCACCTTGTAGTGCGGAAAATACGCTGAAAAAGCGTATGTATTGAAAAGCGTATGTACAGCGCGTATCTTCCTCTGCTTGTAAACAGAAAGTTTTGCACTTACAGCTATATCAGCACATCATCTTATACAGTAGGTGGCGCTAATACTCCTAAGCGGTGAGCAGCCGCCGGTAACAAGAAGGAGAACGTCTTCATCTCAGTTCTCGCGCATGCGCCAATAAGGAAGTAATGGAATAGTCAAATAAAGTCGTTATTTATGTTTTTTTCACACAAAAAGTAGTCTTGTCGTTGATAAACTTATAATTGAGCCGCTGTAGGCATATGGAATATTTAAACCTTTTCTTTAATGACTTTATGGGCCGTCAAGAGCTAGTCCCTTAGGCAGTCTATGGAGGACTGATTCAGCTCTCAGATTACATCAAAATTTGTGTTCCGAAGATGAACGAAGGTCTTACGGGGTTGGAACAGCATGGGGGTGAGTAAATAATGACTTAATTTTCATTTTTGGGTGAATTAACGCTTTAAGATTTGAAATTACTTTTCCATGTACAATTTATTGAACCAATGCAATTGATTAAAGTTGAATGTCACTGTTGCTCAAAACTGTTTCTTTTCACTTGTTAAAGTAACACTATGTAGTTTATCAACCTTCATAATTTATTTCCAAGACCCTTGTGGTGGTACATCTACTTAAAATAAGTTAACTGACATGTCTGCCATAGCCTGACGTGGTCTGTATCTCTTTAACTGGCACTATGTAACTCCGGTTTTCGGGCCTGCACCCGTGCACAAAAATAAACTACAAAATTCGACTGCTTTACGGCATACGTCACTTCCCCCACCAGTTCCTCCAATTCGGACGTGAGTGAACAGCCAGCGTGTGTTTTCGTTTGCTTTTTCATTATGGCCGAAGCGGTTAAAACAACTAAAAAGACAAAGGTTTTGTCTGAGGAGACTCGGAAGAGGAAAAGGCTGAGCGATAAAGCAAGAGGCCGGACAAGAATCAATATTGGTCCTGCGTTTGCTCGCTGGCGTGAGCTTAAGGATGCGGAGGGTTTCCCGACCGATGCTGATTTGGCCGTCATGCTGTTAGACTCGTAAGTATATTGTTTGCATAGCCTACTAAAACTATATGTTTTTATAATTTGTTGTCTGGCAATGTAATGGAAACTATCTGGTCCTCCATTTAGCTTCATGAATCAAGTCATGCTAGTAGAGAAGAGAATTATCACTCTCGTAGCAAGTACATACTAACATTTTAGTCGTACATATTTATCATGCTATTGTTATCATACTCTATTCCGTTTTGAGCATTACAATCGATGACTTTCAAATCGCGAACGTTTGAGTGGAAATGTTTAGTCTAGTAATCCTGTAGAAAGTATGAAATGAGTAATATTATCATTACCCATATGAAAGAAATCCGGCATGCTTCATATGCAGCATCCATCTCTTTTGTTTTTGTTGATTTCAGCTACCAGAAACGTCAAGTGACATCGACACCTAGTAAAGCTACACATTCACAACTACCACAGCTGCTGGTGTCTAGCGTTACTGAGGATAGTGATAGGTAACATATTTATTTTTCAAGACTTCATAGCAAGTTTTTAAGAATGTTGTAAATGATAAATTTTCTTTTGTTGTTTAGGGATAAAATCACAATCCAAGGTGTACAACCGCTGGAGACAAAAGAAGTGGATGTACTAGAAGCCAGGTAGGTTGGACTAATAGTGAGACAATGGATTGTAGACTGTACTGGTGTATTGTTGTACATTTTATTTTTCACTTATTTCTGTATGTTCTACAATGGTTGTAGCGTGCATTCCATGAGTATTGCAGAGGAGGAGCAGTTTGACTCTCCAGATGAAGAAGGAAGGAATGATTTGAGAAATAGCACGTAAGTTTTGCACATATTTTATTTCTTTTGTTTAATTAATATTTTATGAATATGTTCAAATCTGACTATTTTTTTTTTGCGCAGCATTGACATGGATGAACGGTGGACTAAACATAGCTTCTGTGAAGATGGGGACAGTTCTGATGAAGATTATGTCCCTTTTCTTCAGATACGGTATGATTGTATAATTAAATTAGAGCTATAACACTATTTACAGTAGTTGTAGTTATTAAATAGTACATGTTTGTTTTTGATCTGTTTATCCACCTGCAGTCCTGGAGGTGTTGATGTCATTGAACAGCTGCACGAAATCAGCATGGATGAAGTCGTAATTGATGTTGCAATGCCGACTTTCCCAGAAGATGATGTGACTGATATTCCACACTCACACAAGGTTGTTTGTGAAGACGACATAGTTGGCAAGAATGCTAGTATCGTGTATCACGAAAATCTAAAGACGCTGGCCACCTACCTCCAATTACCTATAGATAGGTGTAGAAAAATCAACAAGATTACAGGATCAACATGCTCTGCTGAACCACCATTTGAGGTGAAATTGAAAACTAGGGGAACTGGAGTCATCTTGGAATAGGTAAGTTTTGTAGCTTCTGGCGCAATGCGACTTATGTGTAAAGTGTGTCAAGAATTGTCAAAGAACTGAAATTAGATATTTTTCTTTTCTTTGTATGTGAACTTAGTAAATTTGTTAGTAATCTCTCATTATATGCACAATGGTGTTGTTAATAAATGTTGATGACATTATGCTTATGGAATCCTGCTTCAGAGATTTTGTCAAGTTAAACAGCTTGTGATAGTTACTATATTCAATATTTGACATCATGCCTGCATTTGTGCTGTGCGCTCAATCTGGTCTATTCTTTATTAACCCCACCTCTATTTCTACAGATTTGTCCCTTTGGACACACTTTGTGGCAGTGGAATTCGCAGCCTGTTCTGAAATACGGCATGCAGGGAGGTGATTTCATGCTGGCCATCAATATACTGCTCTCCGGGAATAATTACAGGAAGATTGCCTTGCTTTTCCAGTACATGCAAATGGGAATGGTGAATGAGTCTACCTTTTTCAAGATTCAAGATGCTTACTGCATTGAACCTGTCGAAGAGTTCTGGCAAAAGATAAGAGCTGATGTTCTAAACAGCTTGAAGCAAAAGGATGAAGTGGTTGTCCTAGGTGAGTCTTATTCTGTTTATGTTTTAAAGCGACATGGCTCTGACTTGTTGTGAAAATCAACAACACTTTTTGTCATTGTAAGTGTTTTTTGTTTTTGTTTACTCCTTAGGTGATGGCAGAATGGATTCTCCAGGTATATATTGTTTGTGTGTGGGAGAAAGAATTTATTTAATACCCTTACTAAATATATCCTCCTTCTACAGGCCACTGTGCACAATACTGTACATACACGACTATAGAGCAAGACACTCGTGACATTGTGCATATTGTCTCTGTCGACAAGCGGGAGACGGACAGAAATTCGGTAATCATGGAGAAGGAGTGCTTCATTAGGACAATGGATGCACGTCTTCCAGAGATCCATGTGACTGAGGTGGTCACTGATGCACATCCTCAAATCTCAGCATTGCTTAGTAAGGAGAATGTGTATTTTTTTTCACAAAATGTGGTCTTAAAAATCATGTTTTACATGTTTATTTGTCTTACTGTAATCATTATTTTTTATTAGATCCTGAACGTGGCAAATACAAGGCACATGGTTTGAAGCATTCCCTGGATATTTGGCATGCAGCCAAAAATTTGGGGAAGAAGATACGACGGGTATGACATTTTATTTAACATACTCATTGGATAGTTTAATCTATTTGTGCTGTGTCTGTGTTAATGATACATTTTTCTTTCAGGCTGGTACAGTGCGGGACCAGTCAGACCTCCTGCCTTGGATAAAGGACATTGTGAACCACTTCTGGTATTGTGCCAAGCAAGCCTCTACAGAAGAACAGTTCAAGGTAGGTTTATGTGAATTTTTTAAAGTGGTAAACTAAAATAATGTTTTGGGTTTGTGTAAAAGGTGAGAGAAATGATATGTTGGGTTTTGCATTTTGTTTTCAAAGCTGAAGTGGCATGCGCTCCTACATCATGTCCGCAATCAGCACACATGGTCAACGGGATGCTGTGAGCACGAACCTCTAGGGGACAGAATCCAGGAGAAGCCTTGGATAAAACAAGGTAATTGTAATGTCATTTTCGTGACATGTGTCTGACTATGAATATACAATCAGCCTATTTAGAGTATGAATTTGTACAGGTTCGGCAGCTCACCAAGCTCTCACTGCTATTGTGTTGGACAAGCGGTGGTTGAAGGACGTGGGGAAGTTCATTACCTTCAGGTAAGCTATTATTTCAATTCTTGGTTTTCAGCAAAAAACATATTTGTGTCAATTCTTATTACAATAATTTTTTTTAAACTATGTTTATGCAAAGCATTATTTTACACATTTCAATATAGATGTACTGTTGCTTTGCTGGCCTGTCATCTTGACTAAAATAAAATTTATACATGAAACAGGGTTCCCTTACAGTGCGATGATTTTAACCAGTTTTAGTAATTGAAAGTTTTTTTTTCTTTATCATATCATACAGGACGACATCAGATTTAGAGAATTTCCAGAATCACATCCTTATGTACGCTGGAAAAAGGTTTGCCTACAGCCCACCAGTTTATCGTACACGGACCTTGCTGGCGGCAATCGACTACAACAGTCATAATCGTCGCCTTCCCGCACGCAACAAAGATAATAATAATAATTCATCACATTTATATAGCGCCTTTCTGGACACTCAAAGCGCTTCACATAGAGAGGGGAATCTCCTCAACCACCACCAATGTGCAGCATCCACCTGGACCATCCAAGATGGTCATAAGATGTAAGTGTTTATTATACTGCTTATACGATTTCACAAAAAAAATTCTAAATAGTGATGTTTGCAAAGACAATACTACAGACTGTGTTATCTTTCTAGGTACCGGCGTTACTACAACAAGAAATCAAAATGTTGGAGTGTGTACGCACTGAAGGAGAAAAAGGACTATGGTTACATTCCAGACTTGCAGAGGGCCATTGTTCGACGCCGACTGAGAAGTGGAGCTGGTCTTCCAAGAAGACAGACTCTCCGGCTCGATGACCCCAGGCGCATGGGTTTGTTGGCTGCTACATCGCCACCGTCTACCTCTGAACTGGTTCAGACCCATGTTATGCGTGGGGAGGGTGTCCCCCAAAGTGATCGCTGAGTGCGTTCGTGGGTGGTGGTGTATCTCAATGTAAATAGTTGTCTATGTAAATAAAATGAAGATTACCTTTATGTTTTTTATTGTTTTATTTTTTTAAATTAACACACTTGAAATATAACAAATAAAAATCACACCAGTAAAAAAAAAAATTGTACTATAAACAATCACAAGAGTCGTCGCACCCTGAAACCTATTTATTTTATCCATAAAATAACCAAACTTGAACTATAACAAATAACCATCATAGCAGCATATATAAAATGTGTGTATATATATATATATATAAATATATATATAAAAGATTCACAAGAGTCGACGCACCCTGAAACCTGTATACTGACCCATTGGGTCAGGAAATGTCTCCCTGATCCTCCAGACACAACAGCTGGGAATCACCACTCTATTTCCAACTCCAAGGCGACCATGCTGCCATAGCACAAATTGCCGGTAGGCTGTGTGTCTGTATTGTCTTTGTTCAACACCGGGCTCCTGTGCATCATCAACTGCAAAGATATCGTTCCAAGCAGCCCTTGCTAGCCTCAGAACACCCTCATCAAGGATGTAGTACTCCATGTATGCCATAGTACTAATGCAGTTCTGTGGAGCCTGTCGGCAGCATAGCCTCTCCAAATCAGTGTCCATTTCACGGCAGTTTGTACAGA
Source organism: Cyprinella venusta (assembly GCA_038021265.1). Classification (NCBI taxonomy): domain Eukaryota; kingdom Metazoa; phylum Chordata; class Actinopteri; order Cypriniformes; family Leuciscidae; genus Cyprinella; species Cyprinella venusta. The sequence goes on from CM075863.1 coordinate 11,132,352, forward strand.
TACACCAGTGTAGTCGACCACCATCAGGTACTCTTGGCCTCTCTGTGCCTTCATGCAAGGTCAGCACATCAAACATCAGTCCTGGGAGCCTCAACATGACTTTTTGTAGGATGTGGTCCTTCTCTTGTGGTTCCATAGAGTGAATCTGGGTCTGTATCTCTGTATTTCTTCTGTCCTGCAGATCCTGAAGTCTTCTCTGTCTGTCGGGGTCAATAGCATCCCTTCTCCCTCTTCTGCTTCTCGCCCCCCCTCTGCTTTTAGGCCTTGTATCTACACTGGTTGAGGGTGTAAAGTCAGATGAGGATGATGAATCCTGAAATAAATTTGAACATCATTATTATGGTAACTGTATGAAGGTAAAACACTAAAAAGGCATGAATTTTAATTTAGAACTGTAGTTGCACAAAAAGCAAGAATTATCAACATATTAGCTAAGGGAGCAGCAAGGAGATTTGACTTTATAAAAAATAATAATAATATTACAGCTAGTAAAACAGCCCCTAAAACGTTGTCACTTTTCTATGCAATATTTTTTTAAATGAAATGATAAAGATTTTCACAGAAAATTCAATTGCATAATACATGCAAAACTGTTCTGCAATAAGTTTTTAATTTTTATTCTTGTGTCATACTGTCTTGCTGTTATAACGTTTCTATTTTACTGTTACACAAAATAAATAAATATATTTCAGTGCAATATAAATATATTTCCAATATGCAATCAATGTAATTATTTAGTCTTTTTTAGTTTGGGATGTCTTTCAAAAAGTCATGAATCATACTCTTACCTTGTCTGTCGACATTGTTGATTTCAAAGCCGGTGCTGAATCGACAGCGAGCATGCGCGTGCACGTGCGTGTCAGTTTACAGCGAGCACGTGCGACAGTGCTACGGTAGGTTTACGACAGCGGTAATGGACAATACCGCTTCCAAACAGTAGGGCGACCGAAGAGGGAGAGTTCCATGGTGTTGCTTTAAAATAGATTGATTAATGATACTTGCATCATTATGAAAAAGTTTGGCATTTGTCACTGTGTGATAATAAAACTATGACACATGGTACCTTTGTTTGACTTTAATTTAAGTTTCAAAAGTGACAGCTAGTAAACATGCAAGTGCAATTAAGCAAATATTTACAGTTTTATTTACAAAGTTTTCAAATGGGTAAGTTCCTCCACTCTTTCAATTTGGACCTCATCCATTCCCGCAACTCACTGTACTTAAGTTTTGAGAGAATGTCTCTGTCAAACTTTGGGAAGGCTGAGAACTCTCTGCCTGGTCGGTCTTTAAACAGCTCGGCCTCTCTGATAACCTCAACCAGGATCAGGATGTCCTGACTCTGGCGAGCAGCATGGTGGATGCCACTGGACTTTGACACCTCCAGCTCCTTGTCGGTGGTGTCCATCAAGTCCTTTAGAACCCCAATGGACCTGCTGATCCTGTCTGTGGCTTGTTCAGTCATGTTGGGGCCCATGCGCCTCAAGAAGGACTTTAAAAAGTTATTGGGGTGTTCGAGATGTAAGTCAAGGGAAATGTTCTTTCCCGCCCCTCCCTTCCCATTCCAAAACCTGTTCCAGGTGAGGCTATGAGCCAAGCGAGGGGAAAGCATGGCGTTGACCTGCAGGGTCAGTAAGAGTGAACTGTAGGCGTATTGTGTATGTCCGTAGGCCTTATAAAACAACAGTGCTACAGTGTACAACCTCAACAGCCTCTTTCCATCTCCCTCCTTCACTGCATCCTGCATGTTTGACAGAAACAAGCCAAAGCAGAGTCTTGCTTCGGTATGTTCTTTTTTGTGGTCACTTGAACCTGGCCTGGTTGTATTTGACACAGACACTGAAGCTGCAGCAAAGCCATGTTGTTTTCGTTCATGGTTCTCCCTTGCTTTTCTGTACTTATAGACCGCCTTGCAACCTGTCATGCGGCATTGGAATTCCTGTTCCTTTAGAGGCTGGTCGCTAGCAGCATCTCTGGCTCCAGTTAAAATGTCAGCATTGTTTGGAAACACAACAAATCTGTCCACAACTTGGGACACAACTTCATGCAGCCAGCTCCTTCTCAGCTCCAGTGAACCAGTCTGGATGTGGTCAGGGATAAAGCCTTCTGGGATATCTGTTGAGACATACAAAAAAGAAATGATGATGATTATATATTTTTAGAGGCAGCATTACATATACATGACATTTCACTTGCTTCAGAAAACATAGTGACCAGTCACTGGTATTCCATGTATAACTATGATTGTGCTCAATTGTTTAAGCCATTAAAGCCGTGAAAGTTTATGTTTAAGTCGTTGTACCAATAAGTTGGATTTTTGTTGTAATGTTGACTCGGTGGTGACCAAACAACAAAAACACCTGATGGAGTAGCTGCTGTGCTGACCAGAGTTGTTCCATTTTAAATGTTATTGTCCTGCTCTAGCAAACGGCTATATGCTCAGCAACTTTTATCTAGAAGAACTCGTACCGCCAAAATCCTTCAGTCCAAAATGATCCATCGCAGCGGCCAAGAAGAGAGCAGCCGTGTCCTTCTGCAGAAACTCTTTATATGCATTGAATGCAGTATGTGGGCCTTGTTTCACATTGCTGCTCCTGTAAAAAGATAAAGATTGCATGTGATTTTTTTTGTTTTTGTTTTCGTAGCAGACTCATGCCGAATTCATGGTGGCAAGTCTTAATCTCCACTCACAGTACACGAGTAAAAAAAAAACCAAGCCTTAATTCATGGTGGCTGGAGTTTATCTGCACAAAGAATAGTCCTGGAAAAAATAATGTACATGGTAGTTAGAAACACTCGACGAATGGCAACACAAGCATGCAGAATATGTGTACATACAAAACGCACATACAAAGAACAAAAAATAAAACCACATAGAAAAATGTTTAAAGTGCTACAGTTCTACAATAAAAAATAATTGTTTTTCATGGTGTCGTTCATGATAGATAGATAAATAGATAGATATACACTCACCAGCCACTTTATTAGGTACACCTGTCCAACTGCTCGTTAACACTTAATTTCTAAGCAGCCAATCACATGGCGGCAACTCAGTGCATTTAGGCATGTAGACATGGTCAAGACAATCTCCTGCAGTTCAAACCGAGCATCAGTATGGGGAAGAAAGGTGATTTGAGTGACTTTGAACGTGGCATGATTGTTGGTGCCAGAAGGGCTGGTCTGAGTATTTCAGAAACTGCTAATCTACTGGGATTTTCACGCACAACCATCTCTAGGGTTTACAGAGAATGGTCCGAAAAAGAAAAAACATCCAGTGAGCGGCAGTTCTGTGGGCGGAAATGCCTTGTTGATGCCAGAGGTCAGAGGAGAATGGCCAGACTGGTTCGAGCTGATAGAAGGGCAACAGTGACTCAAATAACCACCCGTTACAACCAAGGTGGGCAGAAGAGCATCTCTGAACGCACAGTACGTCGAACTTTGAGGCAGATGGGCTACAGCAGCAGAAGACCACACCGGGTGCCACTCCTTTCAGCTAAGAACAGCAAACTGAGGCTACAATTTGCACAAGCTCATCGAAATTGGACAATAGAAGATTGGAAAAACGTGGCTTGGTCTGATGAGTCTCGAATTAAAAAAAAGTGAATGGCTACCCAGGGCCAAAGCCACTTTGACTGGGGTGTAAGGGTGTGGAAGTAGTGTATGGGTGATAGGCAAATATACAGACCTCAGCCTGTTCATGTTAGAAAGCAGTGTCCCATGATCTCTTTCAGAGCCCTCTTTGAAGAAGACCTTGTGATAGATCTACTCAGTGCTCAGGAAGAGCCCAGTGACTCAATATGGCTGCCTTGCCATCCCAGCCTAGGGCCCTATAAAATCCGTTTTATTTTTTCCCAAATTCTGTTTTATTTTTTCCCAAATTCCGTTTTTTCCGTTTTAATTTTTGAAAATTCAGTTTTTTCCGTTTTAATTTTTGCAAATTCATTTTTTTTATCCTTTACTGTTATTTCAGTTGTAAAAAGAGTGTGCTTTTAATGTTAATGATTAAAATGTACACAAATAAAATAGGAATGACTTAAATTTATTGAGGTAACAAACATCACATGTACTCAGTACTAGTTACTGTATGATGCAATATAACACTGCACTCTAAGTACTAACAAAATTAATTATATATAAATAAAATAAGTTGTAAATAAAATATATAAATAAAATACATAAAAGTGTTATAAATAAAACAAAGTGCTCCATTAGCTTTTTATTTCAAGTAAAATAATAGGACCTCTCAATTTCAGAATTATAAAGTATTTCATAAAGAATCATCTTTTAAATAGAGTACATTAAAGTGCATCAAAAACAAGGCAAAATACAGCAAGAACTCCCTGAGTTATGCAATTAAAGTTGACTTTGTCATCATGTAACAGAAAAAACTTTTGATCAAAAGTTACTTAAACAAGTATTCAAGTTGTAGGACTAGTTAATCCTTGTGAGCAATCTTTCCTCATTTAAGCTTCCCACCTATCAGAAACATCACCATTGAAATACATGATTGGCAGCCCCTTTGTATTGAGTTCAGTGAGTGTCTCTCTCTTGTCTGTGAGAAGAGTTTTGTATTTGCTGAAGCTTCGCTCACAATCAACTGAGCTGACTGGGAAGTAGATGAAGGCCATAGCCACCTCTGCAACTCTTGGGAATCTTGCACTCAGGCCTCTCCAGTAGTTTGCAAGCTCCATATCAGTTGGCAGGGGGTCCCTGGAAACACAATGCTGATAGGCCAACCACTGCTCACTGAGCTCTGCTGATGGGTTTGCCAGGGGCTTCAGTGTTGAGTAGGCTTCAATCTGCTTTTTCATTACTGGAGCCTGTCTGGGATCAAACACCCTGGCCATCCTGTACATATCTCTGGCTGGATGTGTGTCCCAGTGCTTTGAGAACTTTGTGAAAGCCAAATGAAAAGCATCATGGAGATTGTCCAGCACATCCTTCTTTTCTTGAAAACCCATTTTTCTCAGTAGCTCATCTGTCTTGGGCCCATAACCACATGTTTTTGCTGTTCCATTAACTAGGTAGGACCCAAGATCCTCCATGACATTGTATGCAGACACTGCTGTGGGTCTGTGGGTTCCTTCCAGGATGGTCAGGGCTGTCATCAGTTTGGAGCAAGTCTCTGAGATGAAAGTTAACTTGAAAGTCAGGGTCTGCACCTTCTCCTCTGTTTCCAACTGGCTGAGGATGTTCTTGACTGCCATGCTGGTTGACTCCTCTGACAAGAAGAACTGCCTGTACAGGTGAACATGCTCTGCATGGTACTTGACAGCCTCAAACCAACTATTCCACCGGGTACACACAGCCTCAGGAGGAACCTTGGCCTGTACAGCCTCCTTGTTGATGAGGAAGGTCACCCATCTTCGCTTTCTGGCAGGCTTTTTGAAGAACACAGATCTCATCCATGTGACAAGTGAGGTAGTATCAGAAAAGTATTTGTAATACTGCCAGGTCTCACCCACCAGATTTATGATGTGGCAGAGGCAGGTAACATGGACGCTGTTTGGCATCACTCCTTTCAGGACCTCCCTGTATGCTTTCAGACAGTAAGCAGCATTATCTGTGACCACTGCCCAGGCATCATTCAGATCTAGCTTGGGAAACTGTTGAGTAGTTGCATCTATCCATGAAGACGACATCCACAAGAAAATATTGGTTTTCAACTCCTGTGATGAAAGAAGGAAAAAAAAACATTAGCTCTCAAATGTAGTTTTAAAAGTCCCTTTCATTTAATTTATTAATATTAATCAAAAGGCAACAGCAGGGCTGTACTGACATGATTTTTAGTTAATTATTTTATTTTGGACATGAACATACATGTATGTAGTAATAACAATAATAATAAATCAGTTTAAAAAAAAGAAAGAAAAAAAGGAGAAAGGAGATAAATTGTTTCCAACTGTTTTAGAATTTAACATCCGGATTTATTTATTTTTTAACTGGTATTTTCGAATTAAACATTTTTAATATTATTTAATGTGCATGTCACCCAGATTCCCCTAAGGGCATCCGTTGTTTTTTAATCCTGGCCCAGCTATAAATCATTATGTATTTTGAATGAGATATATTCAGTTATATATATTATTAGTTATATTATACATAGTTTCAATGATGTGTTAAATGACTGAACACTGAAAAAATGATAAGGGGTGGATCATTTAATGCAATCACACATTTCTATATAAACTTAGTGTTGACCATTGTACAGTACAGGCTGTTAAACTCACACTAACTTACCAATGACGATGTTTAGGACGCTGCAGTCTCTCGCATCAGTAGTCTCATCCACAACAACGGAGTACTTTTTCCCACGGATCTTTTTTAGCACAGCGGATATATGTTGCTCGAACACTCAGGGTACAGACTGATCTCATTAAGTAGCGTGTGTATGACACGCCAATTCGTATTTGCATTTTTGGCGTGCTATCAAGATGCATAATCGCTTTTCAGCGTGTTTATGAACGCCGTTGATTTAACGTTATATAAATATATGACTTACCTCAACCCTGTCCCTAAACTTAACCGTCACTGGGGTTAATGGCATTTATGACTGTTCCCTTACCATCCTAGTGAAAAAAAAAGATATGACTTACCTCAACCCTATCCGTAAACTTAACCGTCACTGGGGTTAATGGCATTTCTGACTGGACATTTGACGCGCGTGTACAGACACGCGGAATGACGCGGACGTTAATGGCGTAGACATACACGCATACACGCGGATACACGCGGATAGCTCAAAATGCGTGAGATAACACGCCACTTGACTTGAAAGTGGCGTGTATGTTTACGCAAAGGCGTGATGTCATGTTGCAGGGTAGGTGAAGTTGGCGAAGACTGCTAACATTTTCAGGTAGGGCTCCTCCCGGTTTGCAGTGCTTCTTTAGAAACGGACGCAGTTTTGTCATCTTTTCCAAAGGGATGTCAGCCTCAGCACACATAGCGACAAAATCTTCAACAAACTCTTTTCTTGAGTCCGAAGACTTGAATGCAGCAGTAATGCACGTCTGTAGGGACGTGGTGGCCTTGCTAGCGTTATTGTACTTCTCCTTGTTCTTCACATGGCTTTTAGATGACAGGTGGTCAGTGCATGTATTTTTGCGCTTCCAGTCAATGGAATGTTGACAAAACTTGCAAAACAATAGTTCACCTGACACGTAAAAGTCACGAGGGAACTGCTCGGCTCTGTACTCAGGGCTTAGCGTCGTGTTTCTCAACTTTTTCGCCGAAAGTGGAGCTGAGGAGAGCCGCTTCGCCATTTTTTCAGCATTGTTTTGATGGGGGAGGGTGAGGGGGAGCTTATTACTGAGCGGGAGGGGTTGTGTCGCCCAGATTTGCGTCCCCCGGTGTGCAATTCCCCCAGACGTACGTTCTTCTCCCACACAATAACAGAATTTCATTTCAAATGGAAAAATTCCGCGAAATTCCGTGTTTACACTAGATTCCGCGTTAATTTGCCAATTCCGCGATTCCGTCCGCGATTCCGTGATCGCGGAAATTATAGGGCCCTACCAGCCTTGTTAACAGCTATTGACTGTTAATACAGTACTGTTTTGGTTAAAGTTTGAGGTCAAACATTTAACTTCACTCACCTCAAACAAGTTTCGGATTGCATGCCAGTCCTCAAACTTGAAAACAAGCCCTTCTAGTCGGTCTTCCACACTTTCCCCTTCAGCAAAGCTCCACTGAAGGTTCCTACTGTCCCCCCTAGCCGGTCACTGCCGACTAGAATGCTCTCCAGTCCATCTGGGCCCTTTGGAGCATACCTACATGACACATAAGTAGATTTTCATGCTTTATCAATACCAGCTAACCAGCTTACCCCTTGTGCCAAATCCCGACTGTGACATTTTCCCAAAAGTGAAATTGTCCACTGCTGCCTTAGTTCACACATACTCTTTCTGGAGGTGCTGTAGAACATCCACCAAGTCTCCAGATTTGTTTTCATCCTTGAACAGCATTCCAAGAGGGTACTATAAAGATAGGATGCATGGATTGTGGCGACAAAGGTTTGTGTTGAAAAAACATACCGGTACAGTGGTGACTTCTTAAGCAACACAAAGTTAAATGAATGTCAAACGCACAATGTATTGTATATCATAAATACTTACATGGGTGGAGGCCTCTGACATAATCTTTGAAAACTCGTGAGGGATGTGACGAACCACGACTCTTGAGAAGGGCTTGAAAGCATCTGCTTGAAAGCAAGTGCTGTGTGAGGATGCGGCCGCCCAGGACTATGTGTTCACGGCGCATATGGGCTTGGGTTTCAGGACCAGGGAGGGAGTACCCAATGTCGTACTCCATGATTGGCTGAGTGGGCTTGTCCTTGCTGAGATGATGTGAAGGCACTCTATCTTCAACCGCAAGGTGGTGGATCCAGTGAAGTGACTTGTTCCCTCGGACGACAGACTGGTGGTGCGTGCGAACAAAGAAGTCAAGATTATCAAATATGATGGCATATGTAGGTGGTGGAGTTGAGCATGTTGACGATGCTTTGACGGGCAATACTGCAACACCAAGTTGTGCCATTTCCTCATCAGTAAGTGAACCGAATGTGAACACAGGTGTGCCATCGGCAGGCCCCTGGTCAGTCTGCAGATCCGTCTGTAAAGTGCTGGTAGTGGTGCCAGTAGCTCCATGTGCAGCAGTGGTTTCTACAGTAGTGCATTAAGTGTAGACTCACCGTAGACTCTTACGCGACCGTAGAATACCAATCGGAACAGTGCATTAAGTGTAGACTCACTGTAGACTCTGACGCGACCGTAGAATACCAATCGGGACGTAGATATCCTCCCGGAACTTAGACAGCCAATCGCAGAAAAAAACTGCAGCGAACGTAGACTGCCATTCACAGACCCACTTCTTGGATGTAGACAGCCAATCGTGGAGTGGAGCGACAAGTAATAGTAACAGCCAGAATTTACGAGCGAAGAAGACGTCAAAAACTCATTGAAAAGTTGAGTGACAACGACAACAAAGTGCGGGGTAAGCCTATCAATTAATTTCAAATTTTAATTTGTATTGACAGTACAGATCGTTTTCTTAACTGTTAGTCAAGGCAATTGCGTCTATGATTGTTTTCCTAATCGCGGCATACAGCATCTACAGTATACAAGCGTTTGATGTCTGCCTTATAATGCTGTACCTAATAGTACTGCCTTATAGTATTATACTTAATAAGTACCTTGTAAAATTGTTAGCAAAATATCACAACATATGTTCATATTGACAAGCAGCATTATTGCAACGTCGTATACAAGCACTTGATGTCTGACTTATAATACTGACAAGCAGCATTAATGTAACATTAGTATACAAGCATTTGATGTCTGCCTCATAATACTGAAAAGTACAATGTAAATTTGTTATCTGTTGAGATATTTTTGTTATAAATTTACATTGTACGTTTCAGTATTATGAGGCAGACATCAAATGCTTGTATATGTCACATTGATGCTGCTTGTCAATATGAATAGGCTATATGTTGAGATATTTTTTAATCATATTGACAAGCAGCATTAATGTAACATTAGTATACAAGCATTTGATGTCTGCCTCATAATACTGAAACATATAATGTAAATTTGTAACAAAAATATCTCAACAGATAACAAATTTACATTGTACTTTTCAGTATTATGAGGCAGACATCAAATGCTTGTATACTAATGTTACATTAATGCTGCTTGTCAGTATTATGAGGCAGACATCAAATGATTGTATACTAATGTTACATTAATGCTGCTTGTCAGTATTATGAGGCAGACATCAAATGCTTGTATACTAATGTCACATTTGTCAATATGAATAGGCTATATGTTGAGATATTTTTTTAATCATATTGACAAGCAGCATTAATGTAACATTAGTATACAAGCATTTGATGTCTGCCTCATAATACTGAAACGTATAATGTAAATTTGTTATCTGTTCAGATATTTTTGTTACAATTTTACATTGTACGTTTATGAGGCAGACATCAAATGATTGTATACTAATGTTACATTAGTGCTGCTTGTCAGTATTATGAGACAGACATCAAATGATTGTATACTAATGTTACATTAATGCTGCTTGTCAGTATTATGAGGCAGACATCAAATGATTGTATACTAATGTTACATTAATGCTGCTTGTCAGTATTATGAGGCAGACATCAAATGATTGTATACTAATGTCACATTTGTCAATATGAATAGGCTATATGTTGAGATATTTTTTTAATCATATTGACAAGCAGCATTAATGTAACATTTAGGGCTGCAGCTATCGATTCTTTTTGTAATCGATTAATCTAGCACTTAATCGATCGATTAATCGAGTAATCGGATAATTTGTTTATGTGTGTTTTTAAGCAACCAAAACAAAAAATGTATTACTAAAATGATAAGGTGTTTGCCTTTTATTTCTTTAAAAAAATAGAGGTATTTATTGCAACTCCAACATTTGGCTCCACAACTAATTATTTCAATTTTTACCCATTTAGTGTTTATAAGTGCCAGTGCCAACAATTATATAACAGTACAGTTAAAACAATTTACTGTAAAACCGGTCACATGTAGCCCATAACATGTACAACTTTGAATACAAACTTAAATAGTAAAGCCCATTTTGGCCTTCCCAGTTTTGTCTTCGTAATACAACATTACAAAAAAAAAGGATTGCACCTTCTGCAAATTACCCACCTGGAAACACAAATAAATTAATATAAAATATCGACCCAAACAGGTACACAAATGTATACAATTTTTTAAAAAATAAATGGGAATAAAACAATTATAAATAAGAATCAGACTTTTTCAACTGTAATCTCAAGACAAACATCAGAGAGTGTGTGTGTGTGTCTCACAATATTTGTTCCTCCATCACGTCCCGGTGTATACAGTGAATGTATGCTGAAATGTTTGTTGCGTGACTACATAAAAGTTTAAGCATGATGACTGGAGCGTGAGAGAGACATGGGTTCACGCGCTCGCTTCTCTGTCGTCGTGCGCGAGCCGCGGAGGAGCTCAACATCTCGCATGCGCGCTCCCACTACTAGATTACAGGATATTTTAACTTGCGAATTAATATGCGGCGGTAAATCTAGTCGATCGCGAGTGGCTCAACAGGTAGATCTTTAGGCAAACTCATCTTTCAAGCATTTGACTGAAGGGATTGACACTTCAGCGTGAGAAATCGGGGGTATCGCGTGAGTGAGAGCTCAATTGCGCGAGTCTCACGCTGAATGCGTGAGAGTTGGCAGCCCTGCCTGGCAGGTATACTTTGCAGTAGACACATTGCATCTTGTTCTCTCCCTTTATAAACATATAATGATCCCAAACTTTCTTCTTTCAAACATTCTCTGCCATTTATCAAGTCAAATTTATCATGCGCTATGGTGCGCTTCCTGAACAACGGTCCGCGTGAAACAATCAGATCCCCGCGTGCGCATATTGTGCGCGTCATAGGAATTTAACGAGGCTTCGAGGCAGATTTTTTGCCTCGAGGAATTTTTGTAATCGAGTAACTCGAGTAACTCGAGGAATCGTTTCAGCCCTAGTAACATTAGTATACAAGCATTTGATGTCTGCCTCATAATACTGAAACGTATAATGTAAATTTGTTATCTGTTCAGATATTTTTGTTACAATTTTACATTGTACGTTTATGAGGCAGACATCAAATGATTGTATACTAATGTTACATTAGTGCTGCTTGTCAGTATTATGAGACAGACATCAAATGCTTGTATACTAATGTCACATTAATGCTGCTTGTCAATATGAATTGGCTGTATGTTGAGATATTTTTTATTCATATTGACAAGCAGCATTAATGTAACATTAGTATACAAGCATTTGATGTCTGTCTCAATACTGAAAAGTACATTGTAAATTTGTTAGAAAAATATCACAACATATGTTCAAATTGACAAGCAGAATTTAATGTATATAGATTATACAGGCATTTGATGTCTGGCTCAGCATATTCGCGAGCAGCATTTAACCACATGGCCGACAACATTAAGTTAATAAGACAGTGAAACAAACATTTATGAATGAATATTTATTTAAATATGAATACATACAAGAACCAACATTAATCAGCCATTCATACTTATGCATTTTGATGCCTTTTAGCTAGTGATAAAAGCAAAATAGCATTTTATTTTAATTGTATTGTTGTATTACTAAATTGTCCCATTATTAAAGTTATCAATACTTTAACTACCTCACATTTAAAACTGGATGTCCACATGTTATCTTTCACAATATGCATATTTCAATTTCAGCTAACATTGACATGGCAAGTCCAGTGATCCGGGTTGTAAATCCAAGTGCTCCACTGGATCGTCAGCAGGCTGTAATAATGGCAACGAAGGAGGCACGTGCCTATAAAGAGAGAAGGCTGAGCTTCCCTCTGCCACATGCACAGCTGCTAGACGAGTCCATCGCCTTGGCCCAAGCGAAAAAGCTCATTCGTGCAGGAGGGATCTCAGCAGCACCATCACGGCAGCAGTGCCTGGGGAAGCTGGTGGTGCCATTTGGCCAGTACCTTAATGCTCCGTTCCACTGGCTTGTGGAAAATGATGTGGGCTACATTAAGTAGTAAGTATTGTTTTTATGTATAATTATGTTTTCAGTGTGCAGTTTTTACCAGCTGGTATAAATAATATGTGTAATTGCAGTTTGGTCGACAGGCACAAAGAAGACCTTGCCAAGAAACCTAAGAAGATTAACCATCACTGGAAAAAGGACTTTCTGGCAGAGTACGCTGAGAGCTTCCCTCAAATATCCATTGTCCTGGAGGCCAACATCGACTCCTGTATATATGGGCAAAAAGGGTTTGAAAATCATACCTTTAAGGAGATGTGGGAGCTCTACTGCCAGCATTCTACCCAGAAGGACAGGCCACACGACTTCAGCAGCAGTCAGAGGGATCTGATCAAGAAGGCACACAGCTCTGTCTGCCGATGGCTGCATATACCTGTAACACACATCACCAGTGTTCAGATGAAAAGGTTTAGGATGTACATTTATGACAAGGATAACCAAGTAAGTGGCCTGCAATGAAAACATTTTTTTATTATGAATACATATCAGGGAATTAACGAAAAAAAGTTTTTTCTTTATGCAAGACATGTGTAGGGCTGGGCGATAATATCGCACGATATTGTATGCGCGTCTAATCAGTAAAGCTGGTTCCTTGATTAGTAGTAAATCACATTCACATGCTTTCAGATGGACGATATGAGTGTTAAAGTTAATGAGATAATTAAGTGATTAATTTAGTGATGATTGAGCATTATTGAAGACACCTGATGATAACAAGCAGAATCACTGAAGGACAATCACAAATTTTCAGCCACCGTTATGGAGATCATTGTCTGCTTTAGTTGGGCTCTTGACACTTATATTTTCACTTTAATTTTTATTTGCCTGGTGATTTTGACTTATAACAGTCAAATGAACAAAGGCAGCTTGATCTGATAGTGTTGGCTATGTTTTGACATAGCCTAATCATGCAATGATCTGAAAAACATAAGTATTCAGATGATTTGGTTAACTTCTTAGCTACAGTTTTGTAGTTATGTTACATGTCTGTACTTTCTTATAACCTCAAATATTTAATAAAATATTTTAATCAAATCACTGTCATCTTTATACAGAAACACAGAGATCAATAATCAGCCTGTCTATCTCATCCGTGGTTACATGCTGCCACCAATCACAACTCATTAATGTCTCCCATCATGCATTGTGGTATGAATAAATTATGATCTGAATTGTCTATGTAATTTACTTTTCCTACTTGAATATTCTACTCGTCACCGTTGTTGAGAAGCTTTGACTGAATCTCGAGGTCTGTGTGTGCCTTAAAGAAAGATTTTTTTAAACCACTTTTGAGAAACTACATTATATTTTATATTCCAGATGTTTATGCAGAATCTTAGTTATACACTATTCAACAAAATAAATTATAGACATAAATTTTAAATGATGAAAGTCATTATGAAACTATCATCATTTTATAATTGCTTATCTTTGTTTGTAATCCTTTGACAGGATTAACTCAGATGCAATAGCAAATTACATATACAATTTTTAACAAAAGGGTCAAGAAGCCCAACTAAAGCAAACACTCACCTCCATAACGGTGGCTTAAATTTTTTGATTTTTTTCCTTGTGATTCTGCTTTAGGTGTCTTCAATAATGCTCAATCATCACTCATTTAATCACATAATTATCTCATTAACTTTAATGCTCTTGAGTGTGGACTTATATACACCCCCAGGTGTATTAGTTTAACACGGGAGATTTTGTCGTGACGAAGAGCCGTAATTAACTGACCAGTTGAGCCATATCGCATTAAATATCGCTATCGATATGTCCTCGATATTAACGCGATTTGGCTCAGCTTGTCAGTGATCTACGGCTCTTTGTAGTAAATGCCGCTCCATCTGAAAGCAGGTGAAGGTGATTTACTGCTAATCAATGAACCGGCTTTACTGATTAGATGCGCAGACAATATCGTGCGATATTATCGCCCAGCCCTACACATGTGTAATTTAAAAGTTTAATGTTTAATGCACAGTCAAAATCTCCCAGCAATGATCCTTCATGGCTGGACGACAGCCATATATTAGAGGTGATTCGATCTGAGTCTACATCACAATCGTTCACGCCCACATCTGCTGCTGCGTCCACATCCACATCTGCTGCTGCGTCCACAGCCACATCCACATCTGCTCCTGAGTCCACAGCCACGTCCACATCAGAGACGGCCATTGCCATGCCGCCTGCTATGTCCACGTGCACTGTCCTTTCCACTGCCACGTCACAGACCTCCATTCCCACCGGCAAATTTCATATTTCATGCCATCTGAGTCAGAAGTCTTCTTCAGAAGAACCATGTCTGAATGACTCCCCTGTGAGTAATTCAATTCATGTGAAAAATTATCCAACATTACTTTTTATTATTGTAGTGATTTACTGTGTTGATGTATAATGCAGGTTGAGCTTGAGGGTTGGGTACGCCTATGGGAAAATGCTAATTGCATTTCTCCAGCGGACCTCTCGTGGGTGAAGGACGACACAGAGAGAGGGCTCTTTAGCCACGTCCAGGTGTACAAGCAGAGTACTGGCACTCTGAAGAGGCGACGGGTAATGAAGTCAGACCGGATGTGGTTCTACCCTCCTGATCCTCCAGGCTACGTTAGTGGCTCTGTGCCATCTCCAAACCTCTTCTTTCGGAGCCGCATCTTTGTCTGGCGGCCTGTTGGGGTATGGAGATACTCGCTGAAGTGCCCCCGTGGTGAAGAATGCGTGGGTAGAGGAAAGGACGTTCACCTCTACAAGTCTGGCTACCACACCAAGGTTCGACATATCTGTAATTGGATTGGTTGTTGTTATTACTAGAGTGTCAGTTCAACAGTAGATTTTTACAACATTGATTTTCATGTAAACACATTCAAGGTTCAAATAACAATGTTCTACTGCTATTGCAGGTTCGTCACATCTGCGATGTGTCCAATTGGTACACCATGTTGACAGAGGTCCTTTGCTGTGGACCGTGCACTAAAGCGGGCAGGAAAGGTGACGGTGGAAAGGTGGGTCGTTGGTTAGCATGGGATAATGCTATCCTCTGCCAACTCAGCGAGGCTCACCAAGCCATGTTCCCAGCCATTCTCACATTTAGGTAAGAATACTGAAAAATAGCTGGTGTCCTCTTGTAACAGCAATTACCTCTCGGTTAACACGCTGATTATCAAACTTTATAGACGTGGTGTGGACAAGAACATCGTGCGGCTTTTGAGGGACCGGACCGAGGGTAACACCATGGCCAAAGTGTGGCGGCAGATTCAAGAGAACCACGTGGAAGACTATCTCCACAGGAAGGATCTGTATACCACCCTCTTGATGACTCTGGTGAAGCCTGGGGGGATCGTGCCAGCCTTGGGGCACACTTTTGAGGCTCCACCTCCTCAAAGAGAGCTTCCCTCTGCTCGTCTGCTCCGTTATGCCTTCCTGCTGGCAGAGGCCAAGAATGTACAGGATTATAGGACCCAGATTCTCTCCACATTTGGGACCGTGCTTGAAATGGACTCCACTAAAAAGGTACATAAAGCAATATATTGTGTATACAACATATTTTAGAACATCGTCACTTACATCATTCATCATTTACTCCACTAGCCAAACCTGTATGACCACCTTCTTTCTTCTGTAAACACACAAAAAGTGACATTTAGAATCAGATTCAGAGAGAGCTTTATTGTCAGGTGTGTTTGCACACACAAGGAATTTGTCTTGGTGTTAGGAGCTTACAGTACAGAAGTACAAACATAGTGCAGACAACATGTAATAAAGAAAGACTGATAATGAAGAGAATAGATTTAGCCGCTTGTATAAAAACAAAAAATAGAGAAGTTAAACATTTTTGAATAGGCATACACTTACAGAAAATACAGAACGTAAAATTTCAATCTGGAATTGTGTTCCTTGTGACTCGCAGGTGGTTAAGAAGCTGAGTGGAGAGGGCAAAGGCTCAGCGGAGTGGTTTACAAGTATAGGAAATGAGCAATCTCAGATTGTCTCATTTGTTCTTACCTGCGAAGAATCCACAGAGTCTCTGAGACCCATGTGCCAGGGGGTGATGGAGAGATTCGAGCAGGCCAATCAACCTGTCCCTCATATCCTATACGTTGACCGTGGGTGCTGTCGCGCAAAAGGCCCGACCGCTTTGGAGACCTTGTTCCATACGTGGGTGGACAAGGGTATGGTTGTGCGTTTGGATATATTTCATTGGATACATCGCTTCGATGCAGCCATCCGTACCGAGAGCCACTCCAAATACGCAGTCTTCAAGTCTGCCCTAGCAGGAGCCGTGCTGGCCTACAACCGCGCAGACCTGGAGCTTCTCATTAAGGCGGTCCGAGCAAAGGACCCGGCTTATGACGCGGTGACCGATGAAGACATGGTGCGACTCTACGTGGTGCGGGAACAGCTGAAGCACCATGTTCGTAGAGTCACGCTTGGGGTTCAGGAGACTTTACTTCTTGTCCAGACAGCCATTGATGAGCTGAAAGGTCCGGCGGGGCTGGATGAAAGTGGAATCCCCCTCTTCAAGTCAGCAGGTAAGTAATCTGATGCAAACATTTAAAAACATTTTTACAAGCATTTTCAATATTGAAAACACAGCACAAGGCATTTGAGGCACAGGTAAACTATATGATCTATATATTGTAATCCACTGTTGGCGTGTACTATAAACACATAGCGTGTATGGGGAAGTTATTATGGTTATCATGTACTGTGTTGACACCGTATAATGCTTAAATATTTGCTCTTAATTCTTTACAGAAGCAATAGATAGTGTGTGGGAAGGCCAGCAGCGTCATCTTGAGTGCATACAAGATCCTCCAGAGATGAGTATGTACAGGGTGGTGCGTAGCACCAGCATCAATGGGGTGGATGTTCCCTACTACAAGTGTCTGCGTGGAAGCAACAGTTTGGAGGGATTCCACAAAGTTCTTCCTCACATGATACCAGGTACAAGAAGTAGCACATACACCTATCATACTCCCCTGACACAGTCTGCTGTGCTATCCATCATGCTTTTTGTAGCATTCTTCCTTGATATACTGCCGATAAAACACTGCTTTGGGTTGCAAATAAATTAATAAAAAATCATCTAATCAAAGTCGTCTTTGCTTTGTTTGTCTGTCTATGTCCTTCTCTATCACTCCAAGGTCCCCACTGTGCTGCACGTCCCTACCAGGTTTACTTGATTAGTGGAATCGCTCGATGGAACTCAGATCGCAGTTCTGACGCGGTGTTTGGTGGCAAAGGGCGCATTCACAGAACCTACTCTGCACCTCTAATCGAACGCCTCAACACCCGATGCCAGAAGTTGTTTGGAGAGGCTGTAGAGGACAATTTTCGCACCCCTGCTGCTGTGACGTCCAATGAGCTGTTTGGTTTGGAATATTTATTCAACCAAAGCACGGGTGAATCTAGTGCCTTCTCAATTGGTGACCTGTCAAAGGATGGACCTAGCCCAGAGGAAGAGGTGGTTCAGCCAGGCCAAACTGACCTTGATGAGGAAGATGAGGTGTACCAGAGTGACCCAGAGACAGATCACGACAGGATGGCTATTGACCCAGCTCACATAACCCTTACCACCGATGAAACCTTCACTGCTCACCCTCCGGCCGTTGTGAGTATTTTTCTGCTCACCTGTATGTATCACTAGCATGTATTGTTTGTTTGTTTTTGTTTTTAAGTGTTGACTAACTTTAACTTCAGTTACATAAACAATCAACTTAACATGTGATCATTGTTCTTTTCAACAGGAGGACACCTGTAGCCCTAGCCCACTTCCTGGACTCCAGAAGCTAGAAAAGTTCTGTGCACTGCTGGTTGACTTTGGCCTCACTGTTAATAGGCTTACCCTGACGACGAAAGAGAGGAACGAGCTGATCGACACGTGGCAAGCCGTAGAGGAGCATGATAAAATACCGCAGAAGTTTCATCAGCTGTACAGAACACACTGGGGTAACACTCTGTACTGCCGCACAAAGAGAGATGATCTTGTTGAAGCTGCTGTGGTTCAGAAAGTCAAAATGGCCAAACGCTATGCCCCAGCTCAACAAGACATCAGTGCTCAGCACAACAGACTCATGTACACGCTGGTGAAACTTCTCTGGTTGGGTTTACCATCAAATTCCAAAACCCAAAGCCCAGACAAAACAGTAATCCTGAAGGCTTACGAACGAATTCAGCACTGCATATTGTTGGAGGATCCAGTTCTCAGTAAAGTGGGTATTCCTCTACCAAAAATCAACATCAAGACAGTGCGTGATTTCATCCGTCGTCAGGAGAAGCTTATCAATCTGCAGTCAACAAGAATGCCATCTGTTACTGTCTTAAAGACCACGTCAATCTCTTCAAAAAACTTACCTCCGGCACCGTGTCAACCATCAGTTCTCCCTCCAGTCGACTACAAACCGATAGTGTATGAGCACATTCTCAGCAAAGCAGGTACCAAAGTGTTGAAAGGAAGATCTGACATCACAACACCAGCTCCAAAGACTCCGTCCCAGGTCTCCGTCTATAAATCTCCCCTAACATCTCACATACCCGAGCAGAAACCTTCAGTCTTTGCTAACATCTTCAGTCCTCTACCAAAAATTTGTGGATCTACCACTACTGAACAATCATTTCCACCACAAACAACACCACTCTTTTCCACCGCCACAACCACTACTAAGATTCTGCACACATCTGCCATCACAACACCGGAGGAAACATCTTCCAGCCATGACGACAGTTCTGCCAGTGCAACACCAGTGGAAACATCTTCCAGTCAGGGCGACACTTCCGCCAGTGCAACACCTGAGAGCTCACAGAGAGCTAACAATCCAGCCTGGTCCCGAGCTACGATATACAAAAGAAAAATCACAGAAAATCTTACTCCAGTCGGAGCCAAGGTATCGCGTGTGCAAAACTTGCCAACCTGTAGACTGTGCAAGCAACCGATTCAGGGGCACCCAAAATACAAAAAGAAGACTTTCTGTCACATGAAAATGATGTCTACATCTGCAGGATTGGACACAGTAGTGTACAGCAGTTACGAACATTTCACCACAGTCGTTGATGCATTAAACAAAAAGTAAACAAAAAGTTTCCTAGAGTTATATTGAAAATTGTGTATAATTTTGGGGTTTTAAAATCCATCAAATAACGTGTTAGGTAAAGACAGGCAATATTTAGTTTTGTTTACAATTTTAGGTTTGTTTACTTAATGCAAGAAATATTGTTGATTTCACCTACCTCTGATGTTTATATTTTAACTTGTATTGTTTATTTTGCTATTTATTTTACATTT
The DNA here is from genome assembly GCA_038021265.1 of Cyprinella venusta. Classification (NCBI taxonomy): domain Eukaryota; kingdom Metazoa; phylum Chordata; class Actinopteri; order Cypriniformes; family Leuciscidae; genus Cyprinella; species Cyprinella venusta. The sequence goes on from CM075863.1 coordinate 11,152,227, forward strand.
AATTTTAGTTTCTCTTTTATTTGCTTTAATTTATGAATTTACTTTAATATATTTATGTAAACTAACTCAGTGAATAAAGCATTCAACAACAACAATTTCAAACTGAATGGCTACTTCATTTATAAACAGGATATATTTTAAAACATGTGCTCCACACAGATATTTCATCCAAGTAATATTTCTCATGTAATATAAAATAAATGTTCATATTTTCATATAGAGTACAAATTTAAAATATTTCATGTATTTTACTGCAAACCACTAAATTATACATCTTATGCACAATGTTATTTATGCATATATATACATACAGTATATACAACATACATGCATGTAGCTGAAATATTACTTATTCAGACTTTATCAAATTAATAACTACTTCATTAATATACATATGACAACTAATATACTATATATTTGTATATATATATATGACTAATATATATATACAAATATAACTAATATATATATATATATATATATATATATATATATATATACAAATATAACTAATATAATAAACAACTGAGGTAAAGTACAGTGCATGAACAATCCACATATATTGCATTTTAACAATATGATATAAGGACAAGAGGGAAGGGGAGGGGAAGGAAAGGGGAAAGAATGAAGGGAAGGGGGGATGGGGCCTGAATCTGAAACCAACACATCAATAAACCAACCAATCACATAGGAGATCAATTGCACTTCCAATGTGCACATCCCCATTCGCCGCAATGGTACCACCTGAAGTGTCTTGGGTAGTTTCATCTGTAGAGAAACAAAGAAAAAAAAAGAAAACAATGTACAGTTGTGGTCAAAAGTGTACATACACTTGTAAAAAATCATAATGTTATGGCTGTCTTGAGTTTCCAATAAGTTCTACAACTCTTATTTTTCTGTGATAGAGTGATCGGAACACATACATGTTTGTCACAAAAAACAGTCATAAAATTTGGTTCTTTCATAAATTTATTATGGGTCTGCTGAAAATGTCACCAAATCTGCTGGGTCAAAAATATACATACAGCAACATTAGTATTTGGTTACATGTCCCTTGGCCATTTTCACGGCAACTAGGCGCTTTTGGTAGCCATCCACAAGGTCCTGGCAAGCTTCAGGTCGAATGTTTGACCACTCTTCTTGACAGAATTGGTGCAGTTCAGCTAAATGTGATGGTTTTCTTGCATGAACCTGTTTCTTTAGCACTGTCCACATGTTCTCAATGGGGTTTAAGTCAGGACTTTGGGAAGGCCATTCTAAAACCTTAATTCTAGCCTGGTTTAGCCATTCCTTTACCACTTTTGATGTGTGTTTTGGGTCATTGTCTTGTTGGAACACCCAACTGCGCCCAAGACCCAACCTTCGGGCTGATGGTTTTAAGTTTTCCTGCAGAATTTGGAGGTAATCCTCCTTCTTCATTATCCCATTTACTTTCTGCAAAGAACCAGTTCCACTGGCAGCAAAACATCCCCAGAGCATAATACTACCACCACCATGCTTGACAGTAGGCATGGTGTTCCTGGGATTAAAGGCCTCACCTTTTCTCCTCCAAACATATTGCTGGGTGTTGTGGCCAAACAGCTCAATTTTTGTTTCGTCTGACCAGAGAACTTTCCTCCAGAAGGTTTTATCTTTGTCCATGTGATCAGCAGCAAACTTCAGCCGAGTCTTAAGGTGCCTTTTCTGGAGCAAGGGCTTCTTTCTTGCACGGCAGCCTCTCAGTCCATGCCGATGTAAAACACGCTTGACTGTGGAGACTGACACCTGTGTTCCATCAGCTTCCAAATCCTTGCAAACCTGCTTCTTGGTGATTCTTGGTTGACTCTTGACCATCCTGACCAATCTCCTCTCGGCAGCATGTGATAGCTTGCGTTTTCTTCCTGATCGTGGCAGTGACACAACTGTTCCATGCACTTTATACTTGCGTATAATTGTCTGCACAGTTGCTCTTGGGACCTGTAGCTGCTTTGAAATGGCTCCAAGTGACTTCCCTGACTTGTTCAAGTCAATAATTCGCTTTTTCAGATCCACACTGAGTTCCTTTGACTTTCCCATTGTAGCTTTTGTAGCTGAGTCTAATCACTGGGTCAAATGAGCCCTATTTAAATGGGCTCATGAGAAGTCAACAGCTGTAGTCAATCAGAATCACTTAGAAGAAGTGAAGAGGCCATGACATGAAGCTAATTTGATTGACACAACTCGCTACATCACCAAAGTTGACAAATTTTGTTGCTGTATGTATATTTTTGACCCAGCAGATTTGGTGACATTTTCAGCAGACCCATAATAAATTTATGAAAGAACCAAATTTTATGACTGTTTTTTGTGACAAACATGTATGTGTTCCAATCACTCTATCACAGAAAAATAAGAGTTGTAGAACTTATTGGAAACTCAAGACAGCCATAACATTATGATTTTTTACAAGTGTATGTACACTTTTGACCACAACTGTATAAGTGGACTACACAAGTTAGCATTGAGTGCTGACACATTATTACCCCGAAAACATTAATAAGATCACTGCCAATTGTCCTGGACAGAGCGATTTGGCCATCTTAATGGCTGGTCCCTCTCACCTGTTAAAATGCAATGTTCCATGCTTAGCGTAGCTGTGTCCAGGTCCACTGTGTCACTTAGTGCTCTTGTTGCACTAGCTCCCTCCACATCCGTGCCTCCATGTCCCTTTTGAGACTTGAGGAAGACTTCATGGGCTACTTTTAGTAGCTGTAAGTCTTCGCCGCATGTAGTTGCGAACTGTTTCTGTTTTCCAACAGCATGATTGTATGCAGTTGTTATACACAGTTTGCTTAACCTTTTGTAAACAGCTTTTTTGGCCCCACCATACTGCAGCACACTGTTTACATAGTAGGCAAAGGCCGACAAGCGTGGTTCCCTTTCTCGCAAGGCTATAGCAGCAGAAGCACAAGTGGGATGGGGAGAGCCTTTGGTGATTTTTGAAAATATGGAATATGTGAATGGTGCCATAGACTGAAGATCTGACTGAAGGTTTGCAAAAGAAAATACCTTCAAATCAGCAGCTGAAGACCGCCAAAGCATGAAACCCTTAAGCGGGTTGCAAAGGAACTTTATCTCATCCTCAATAACTTGAAGGATGTTTTCCTTAAGTGCTTCTAAGAGGTCTTTGTTTTTGATTATCTGATTGGCAGCCCGTGACCAATTCTGCTTTGCAGTGTTTTCAACAATTGCTGCCGTGTTTTCCTGACATACAATTCTGTCACCCTTTGGATGGGATGGGTAGTGAATAATAACCTGAAACACAAATAAAAAGGGTTCATTAGTAAACTACTAGTTTACTGAGATTCAGACAATTATTAATATGTTATCCTGCGGAGCAAAATCCTGATGCATCAAGCCTTTAACAACAATGTAGCTAAATTCCCGATATCAAGATGTTATCACAAGACAACAGTGTTTATTACAGATCAGAAAAAGATACACTTTTTTAAGTACAGCCGATCTGTACACTATAAATACAAGGTACTGGTGTGGTTGAATTGTGTATGTCATATGGATATAAGTAACATGGGTGTGTATGCTATAGCTATTATAAATAATAATAAATACATGCTGGTGAGACAATCAAGGCTCAAGAAGATTATCTTACATAGTCTACTGTGTAGGGAATGGCGTTTGATGTTCGAGGATGAGCTTTTCTTTTAGTCCTTTGGGATCTAAGCAGCTACATTTCCTACCCGTGTATTGGGTCTGATGTTACACATCAGTGATATCAGCACTTTGATAAGTCAATAACAGACTTAACCAAACACAAGTTATGTTTCACATTCAATTCAAATTACCTCCGTCAAACTTTTCCGTGCCGTCTTTGGGGTTACGTTGTCTGTCGGCCTCGAGTACTTTGAAGCTCGAGGAGCTGATGGTGTTGGGGGTTGGAGACACTTGGAAGGGGTCGGCACTCTGTCCCGTTTCTTGCCTACTGTTGATGATGTGTTTGAAGATTCGGCACTTGCCAGTGATGTGCCGGTTGAGGTTGATGCTTCTGCTGGGTTTGAGTCTTTCTCTGCTCTTTGCCATCTTCTAAAAACGTCGAAATCCTCCTCTAGTCTACCAATCAAGCGGAAGCAACGCAAGCAAATACGAACTGATCTAGAAACATTTCAGACAGCGGTAGTCCTAATTCTTTTAGCCGCTCGCTAATGCTTTTTTCTCTTGCATCCTTCTTGTGAAATATGGACCGGGCACCTGAAATGGTGCCTTTTATTTGCAAATTGTAGTTACATAAACTGCAAATATCCTTTGCCGACATGTAGCTTATTTGCTGAGCTAACGAGCCTTTACCTGCAGCAGCAAGAGTAGCCTGGCTTGTGGTTGTGTTTTCGTCATCGCTCTGTTAGTACGTCATATGCTTTGTTGATCTGATTGGTTGATTTGGCCCGTCTATCACCAACATAGGCCAATCAGCTAACCAGTATTTTCGCCCCTTACCAAAAATACTTCAACGGAAGCAACGGAATGCGGAGCATTCCTTAGTCCTAACACTCACAGAACACTCCTTAGTCCTAACGGAATGCGGAGCAAATCCATCTGGCGGAGTCAGGTTAATTATCTGTATTGGATCATTTTAAAACTTTAATTTTAACTTTAGTTTTAATACATTTTTTTCTGAACAGAATGGAAATTGATTTAGTACATAGGACATATAAAACATAAATAAGACAGACTTATTTTTAGTCAAATGTTATACTAGTGCAATTTGTACATTAAATGTTAGTTTGAGTTATAAAACATCATTCATTTAAAATAATTTATATGAAATAATTCCCACATTTTTTAAAGCTATGAATATAAGTTAAACGACAAAAACAGATGAGATATTTTACAACAACTATGAATGCACCACGAGTTTTACCAGTTTTTAAGTAAACGCAACCTTTAATTCACGTCTGTTCTTTTTCTGACAACTGCAGTGAGTGACCAAGTGCTAGATCTTAAATTGCACTTCATGCTGTTTGGGACAAAGGCATTTTTACAATCAGTTCTAAAAAAACGTAACTAAAAAATGAAAGAAAAGGGCATTTGTACACAGTACGTGTGCACAAATGACAAATGCAAAAATTGTTGTTTGAAAATAGCATTTTATTAGGGCTGTAATGATACACTTATCTAACGCTTGCCAATAAATATGGGTTCACGTGAACAAGATCAGATGATATTTTAACACTATTGTTAAGAAATCTTTAACCCATTTATTCCCAATTTTTTTCCCAGACACAAAAATATCCAAGTCATGTGTCATTAGTGACACACTTTGTGACTTTTAGCTCATAGCTTTTAGCTTTACTGTTTAGCCGGGACAATTTCATAGTGGTTGGTGTAAACGGGACTTCTGGTTACCCTACTAGCTACCCACAGCGACACTTAAAATTAAATGTAAACCTTCGGACAACTTTGCACTTTGATAGATTAGGCGAGCCAACCGGCACAATGGATTTGTCTTCTCAATGGATGTTGTTTTCCATGGATTTTGACGCATGGATCAAAAGCGCTTCAATAACATATAGGCATAACGCCGTAACTTCAGCAGGAGCGCGTTGATGGTGGGTAAAACAAAGGCAGAGTGCCTTAACTGATATTAAGGGTTTCTGCCTTTGCATTCCCTCTGCTTTTTGAAGTTATGGCAAAAACAACATTTTATTTTTAGCAGAAAAGAACAAAATTGACACAAGATATTTATCCACATGATAAAACAGAAGGGTTACCAGGTTTTAATAGAGAAATGTTTAGTGCTTGGGGAAAATTTTTAGACAAGGTCGAGTATGATCCACATGGGAGAGAAAACATTTTAAATCAACCTCTGTTCTTAAACAAAAACATTTTAAAACAAGGGAAAGAAATGTTTTTAAAGAAATGGATGGAAGTGGGGATAACAAGGGTGAGAGATGTTTTATATGAATTCAAAGAAGGCTTTTTACTGACACAATTTATTGTGGATGCAATGGAGGAGGCAAAAGAGGATTACAGTGAACAAGGAATAATTAACAAATATGAATTATTTAAAAGTGCAATACCTGAAGAGTGGATTAAAAGAATAGAAGGTATGGAAGGAGAGCCAAAAGAGAAATGTATTAATGTGAAATTGGGTGGAAAACTGAATGATATTAAGGAATGTACTGTGAAAATGATGTATTGTTCTTTTAGAGATGATGTTTTTAAATGGTCACTTCACCCAACATGAACGATGGGAGCCGAGTCGCGGCTGGAGGGGAGCCGTTCTCTCTGTCGTTCTTTTTTCCTATGCGTGTTTTACACAGATGCACACAAATTAGCTCCTCAGTTAAAGGGGAAGGGGCGCACCCAGCGCAGGGGTGATAGTTGTGCACGCGCGTGCATCTTTTACTCTTACGTTATCTTTTATAACCCTACGTGCCTATGTCATTAGGTAGGAGCGGAGCCAAAACTTGTGCACGCTGCCATCACATGGTTACTCCAGTTAAAAAAAGCCATAAAGTAAGGAACTGCTTGTATATATTACAACTTTAAATATTTTTTGTTTTTTTATCAAAATGTTATTGTGGTATTGTATGAATAAAATAAGTCAACAGCTTTACACATACACACACTGTGTACTAAAGGTAAATCTAAAATAGTGATGTCACTTTCTAAGCAGAGGGATGATGTGCAACCCTATGGAATATAGTCCACACATGACAAATGAAACTCAGATATTGATGTGTGATATCTGAGTTTGAATTAATTGACTACAAATATCACCTCATCATTCCTCCCAGTGATTATACTAAATATTTAAAAAAAAAAGCCAAAAGAGCCATTCTTTTGAACGGCTCTTTGAAAGGAACAGATCGCCAAGATCCGGATCCCCTCAAAGAGCCATAAATCCCATCACTATAAGCCAGCAGCCCCTCATCGGCGACTACTGTAATGTTACACACAACAGAAACAAAACACAACATAAAATCAGGCCTGTTTCTGTCTCAATCTGCCGTCGTCGCTCCCCGTTTTATGCTTTCATTTCTCCGTGAGAGACGCAAGACCGGCGCGCACCTCACAGGTGTCTTTCATTATCAGTCTCTGTTATAACTCACGCCACCGGCCTCGCGCAGAGCGCCGTCCTCTTAAATTACATCCCTCGATCGTCCTGCTCGCCACAGCCAACTAGATATTTTGTGTGAAATGAATTTCAAACTCCGGTTACAGCTAATGTTAGCCTTGTAGACGGAAGAGTGAATTCTCTGTTTGCGCTGTTTCCATAGACAGGCTGTTCTGGATTAGTGGGTGTGGCTTGCGGAGCTGTGCATTGTGGGACGTGTAGTTTTTTCATATACAGGCGCCCCTTGGTTATTTTCTGTCTTTTCTCGGTCAAGAGGGCACCAAATTAAAAAATTCTTTTACATTTCGACTACATATATGATCCACTTACAATAAAGATTAATGTTGCAATGGGTAAAATGCTCCTTTAAGGAGCCGATTGTGAGTGCATACTGGGTGCAGAAATTTAAAGATTTTAAAAAAGAGAGCATATGGAGAAACATGAGGGGGAGATTTGTGGAAACTAAATTGGAATGTTTGGAGTATTTTATAAGGCATAAAGTTGTTTTTACTGAAGAAATTTTAAACAAAATAGGAATTGAGCAAAATGCAATGTGTAAAGTGTGCCAGGAGAAGCAAGAGGGGATTTTACATATGTTTTTATATTGTAAAGAGCTGGAAGAATTTTTAAAGAAATGTAAATGTTTAATTAAATAATTAACTGAGGAGTGGGATGAAAATGTAATGGAATCAGTGTTGCCAGATTGGGCGGTTTTGTAATCTTTTTTACGGGCAAAAGTGGGTTTGGGCGGCTGGATAAAAATTGGGCTGGTTTCGGATCAGTTCGGCGGGTTTTTGTAGCCGAAACACCGGTACTTCAGATCCTTCTTTCAGCGACTCTCTACTCTGACTCACTCACTCACTCACCCAGGTCTAAACCCAAAACGACACTCCCTCCCTTCAGCTCACTTCACGCACGCCGGCGGCACCTCCCCATGCTTACAGGTCTTGTGCGTAATAGCTTGACATCAGCTACATTCCGTCCGCCCAGACAGTTGTTTTAGAAGTTTGCTGGAGCTTTTGTGTTAATCAATTCAGATTATTCTTAATAACAACTGTTCAAAGCTATTTTCAGAAAACTCACACTCCTTAGTCCTTACTGTCTGACGGACGGGGAATAACCTCAGGCAGTTCGACATGTTTTTGTGAAATCGCTTTGAACATGTTATTCAGAATATTTGTAATAATACAATTATTGTTTGTTGTGTTCTGTTCTGCGGCCCAGCCCTGTTCTATAATCAACTCGATTTTCATATAGCCTAATGTTATTCGTAAGTATGCCTATGCATGTTTTATGTTGCTAATTGTAATAATTTAAACTTTAAAGTGGGTTATTTTGTATGTCCATATCCACTCAATGTTTTAATGTTACTGAATGGTTTTGTTCCAAACGAATTTTATTGACAATAAACAGATTTATTGATAGCCTAAGTTGTTCGCATTATTTTACATAAAATAGAATAGCCTACTTTTGCATTCATTTGATTTCTGTAATTGGATAGACTGTCGAAGGCCGGTGTACTTTTGCGTCCATTCCTTTTCCCTTTTTATAACTCGTAATTGAATAACGAAAACATGCTTTCTTTATTCATTTTTAGACTGGTGAAGTACAATATTCACAAACTTTTTTTTTTATTTTCTTTATATACAATGCTTAGATATTTAACTTCACATAGGCTTATAAAAAAGAAAGCCTAAAACAAAAACAAAATAAACAACACGTTAATATTTTATTTATTATATAAAATTAAATATTTATTATCTAGGCCTATTTATTATATTTATCATACAATGTGTTTTTTTTTTACTGCAGCATTTGCAGTTCAAATTCAAAAATACAACAGTATATCACATTTTTCGTTTTTCAATTACAGGTTAAAAAAGGAAAAACGAATGGACGCAAAACCACACAGGTCATTTTAAAACTAGTTAATGATTCTAATGTGTTTAAACAAGAAACCATAGCGAGAAACAAGGCAAAAAAATTGGGCGGTTTTTTGTGCATTCTCGCGGGTTTTGACGAGGTTTTGGGCTGGAAAACCTCGCTGGCATCTGGCAACCCTGAATGGAATGGAACAGAGTGGTTATGTTTGGGTGGGAGAAGAAGTGTCAGAACAAAAGTTTTATTAATTTGTGTGTCATGTTAATGAAAAGTGCAATATGGGAGAGAAAAACTGTGGTTAAAAAGGAAAAAAACATGGATGTTTGGATGAGTGTGTTTAAGGGTGTACTCACACTAGGCAGGTTGCCATGAACCGGGCCCGAGTACGATTGTCACCCCTCCCCACTCCCCCTCTGGCCTGCAATCACATAGGGTTTCAGCATTCGTGCCGGAGCACGCTTACGTCATCATTATGGTGCGACGGTTTCCATAGGTTTCGGGATAAACAAGAAGAGCGGCGCTCTCTGAACACTATGGAGTCCATCGCTCTGTTTTCTTTGTGGATAATTTTATGTCGTTTGGTCCACGGTGGTCCACAGCCCTCTCACAGCCTGTTGTTAAACAGATGTGTCGCCTTTGTGGCACGAAAATTTTCACGTAATCGTGCTGCTCGTATGAGGTGGTTTGCAAGGTACCAGCTGAAGTGCAGAAAGGACTTTGCAGCTTTGATTACGGACTACAGTTCCTAAAATCCATGACTTCACACGTCCTATTCCGTGCTCCAGCACGGTTAGCGCTCACACTGCATGCGAACCGCGCCCGAGTCCAACTGAACCGTGCTCTGAACCGTGAACCGTGCTCTGAGAAATGAGGTATACTTTGAAAGATTATATGTGTATTTATAAGGTGAAAATATGTTGAATTCTTGTTATGATATTTTTACCCGAAAAGTTGTTTGTGTTTTAAAAGATCTAATGTGGAAGCTGCCATGAGGTGAAGAAGTCTTCTAAATTATGTATGTAGACATACATAGTTTTGTTTACATGATGTTTGGAAAATCTGTTTTTTTATATATATATTGTATTCATATTATTATTGTTTTTATTGTTTTATTATTGTTTTTTTATTGTATTTTTTTTTTTTTTGCATTTATTAATTTACATAATGAACAAACAAACATAACAAAAATAACAGCAACAACTAGTAGGGTGCTACAAATACAGGTCTTCCATTTGTTTCATACATTTGAGTTACATAACAAGTCCATTTCCACCATTGTGTTTTACATTTGTGTGCTTCCAGTCTCAGGTCGTGGGTCATTTTTTCCATTGCGCAAATTTCCTCCATGATATTCCTCCATTGGTCCAGATTCAAAGGATCACTTTTTAACCAGTTCCTCGTTATAACTTTCTTACTTGCTATAAGCATCACTTTGAGTAGATAAATGTCTTCCTCTTTAACAACATCCTTAGTTAACAGACCTAAATACAAAGACTGAGGGACATTCTGTATTTTGTAACCCAAAATCTTTTCCCTTTCTGTTGCAATACATTCCCAGTAGGGGCGAATTTTTATACATGACCAAAATACATGGGACCCAGCCAACACAGTCATGTGGGGCCCACAGTGGTTTGACCTGGGCTATCTAACTGGGACCCAGCCAGTTTTGTCCATGGTTTCCACTGTGGCCCTACATGGGTTTGCCCAGATGAAATGAACACTGCTCAGTGTGCACACTACAGGCTGTTAAATGTAACACTGAATCAGTGTTGGGGTTAATGAGATAATTAAGTGATTAATTGAGTGATGATTGAGCATTATTGAAGACACCTGATGTTAACAAGCAGAATCACTGAAGGACAAAATCACAAATTGTAAGCCACCATTACGGTGATCAGTGTCTGCTTTAGTTGGGCTCTTGACCCTTATACTTTCGCTTTATATGTTGCTTATTTGCTGTTATTAATTTATAACAGTCAAATGAATGAAGACAAGTATAATCTGATACAATTGGTTATATTTCAATATAATCATGCTGTGATCTGGGAAATGAGACTTATTTAGATGATTTGGTTAAATTTGTTACTAACAGCTCTGTGATAATGCAGTATATGATTGTCAATAATTTCTATAAATTCAAAATATATAATAAAAATTGTTCTGATCAAATCACTGCCAACTGCGTTTATTTACAAACACAGACATCTATAATCAGCCTGTCTATCTCAACCGTGGTGACATTAATAATCCTTGTTGCCACCAATCATAACTCATTAATGGCTCCCATCCTGCATTGTGGTATGAATAAATTATGATCTGAATTGTCTATGTAATTTACTAGAGCTGGGCGATGTATCGCACAATATTGTTATGTGCGTCTAATCAGTAAAGCCAGTTCCTTGAATAGTAGTAAATCACATTCACATGCTTTCAGATGGACGATATGAGTGTTAAAGTTAATGAGATAATTAAGTGATTAATTTAGTGATTGAGCATTATTGAAGACACCTGATCACAAGCAGAATCACTGAAGGACAAAATCACAAATTGTTAGCCACCGTTATGGAGATCAATGTCTGCTTTAGTTGGGCTCTTGACACTTATACTTTCACTTTAACTTTGATTGTCTGCTGTTATTGATTTGTAACAGCCAATTGAACAAATCCATCTGGGATCTAATAGTGTTGGCTATGTTTTGACATAATCATGCTATGATCTGAAAAGTGAAATATATTCAGATGATTTGCTTTAACTTGTTTGCAACAGTTATGTGGTTTTACTCCATATCTGTATTTTATCTAAGATATTTAATAAAAAATATTCTGATCAAACCACTATCATTTTTTATTTAGAAACACAGAGATCAATAATCAGCCTGTCTATCTCAACCGCGGTGACATTACTAATCCTTGTTACCACCAATCACAACTCATGAATATCCCCCATCATGCATTGCGGTATGAATAAATTATGATCTGAATTGTCTATGTAATTTACTTTTCCTACTTGAATATTCTACTCGTCACCATTGTTGAGGAGCTTTGACTGAATCTTGAGGTCTGTGTGTGCCTTAAAGAAAGATTTTTTTTAAAAACAACTTTTGAGAAATTACATTATATTTAACATTCTGGATGTTTATGCAGAATCTCAGTTATACAGTAAACAACAAATTAATTCACAGACATAAATTTTAAATGATGAAAGTCATTATGTAACCAACATCATTTTATAATTGTTTATCTTTGTTCATCTGACAGGATTAACTCAGATGCAATAGCAAATTAAATATGAAATTTTTAATATAAGGGTCAAAAAGCCCAACTAAAGCAAACACTCATCTCCACAACGGTGGCTTAAAATTTTAGATTTTTTCCTTGTGATTCTGCTTTATCGATATGTCCTCGATATTAACGCAATTTGGCGCAGCTTGTCAGTGATCTACGGCTCTTTGTAGTAAATGCCGCTCCATCTGAAAGCAGGTGAAGGTGATTTAATGCTAATCAATGAACCGGTTTTACTGATTAGATGGGCATAATAACATTGTGCGATATATCGCCTAGCCCTACAGCAAAGACAAAGTTATAATGATGATTGTCATGACACAACCAAAACCATTAAATATTTATTTTCTTTGTTCATCAGGCAGTCATAACTCATAAACAATAGCCAAACAAAGTCTATTTTTTTAATAATGTGTCAAGAGTCCAACTAAATCAAACACTGATCACCATAACGGTGGCTTACAATTTGTGATTTTCTCCTTCAGTGATTCTGCTTGTTAACATCAGGTGTCTTCAATAATGCTCAATCATCACTAAATTAATCACTTAATTATCTCATTAACCCCAACACTGATTCAGTGTTACATTTAACAGCCTGTAGTGTGCACACTGAGCAGTGTTCATTTCATCTGGGCAAACCCATGTAGGGCCACCATGGAAACCATGGACAAAACTGGCTGGGTCCCAGTTAGATAGCCCAGGTCAAACCAATGTGGGCCCCACATGACTGTGTTGGCTGGGGAGTGATTGACATTGACATCCCCGCAAAGTCTCCAACACTGTTGTTCTTTTTTTAACTGTTTGCTTTTGATGAGGGGGGTCATAAAGTATCTCACCAAGTTCTTCCAGCCAAATTCTCTCCATTGTCTGGAGCTAGTGGAAGTTTGTTGAAAAAGACAGATCGAATGCCAATCTTCCTCTGACAATTTAAGCTGCAGTTCTGATTCCCATTTCTTTTTTATTGTATTTTATTTATTGAAATTTCCAAAAAAAAAAAAAAAAAAAAAAAAAAAAAAAAAAAAAAAAAAAAAAAAAGAACGACTGAACTCGTCTGATCTCGGAAGCTAAGCAGGGTCGGGCCTGGTTAGTACTTGGATGGGAGACCGCCTGGGAATACCAGGTGCTGTAAGCTTTATATAGTTTACTACCCTAATGCTCTATACTTTCAAATAGCCCAATTTTGGCAGCAGATTTTGCTTATGGCCAATACCACCTTGAGAACGCCCGAACTCGTCTAATCTCGGAAGCTAAGCAAGGTCGGGCGTGGTTAGTACTTGGATGGGAGACTGCCTGGGAATACCAGGTGCTGTAAGCTTTATTGTTTTTAAAAAAAAAAAAAAAAACTACCCTAATGTTCTAACCTTTCAAATAGCCCAATTTTGGCAGCAGATTTCGCTTACGGCCATATTGAGCACGCCCTTTCTTGTGTGTGAGGTGGCAGTTTAGAGAGAAAGGATCTCCTAATTTTATGGTTTTCTTTATTGTTATTTCTTTTGACAACTTTTTAAATTAATTGTTTTCTTCCTTAATTTTGTTTTGTTTAAACCTCAGACAGGTTTTCCACTGTCTGAGGTTTTATTTCTTTTTCAAAATGACTGATACTACGGCTATGGAACTGAAACGGATTTTAGACCAAGATACTGAGGATAACGATTATACTGAAAGGAACAAAGAAAAGGACAAATGACAAGATAAAGATGACAATGAAACATGGGCAATGTTTGCAATGAGGAGAAAAAAGAATGGAATGGATATAAGGAGTAGAGGAACAGAAGAGCTACAAACAAGTCAAGGTAACAAATCAAGATATTCTATGGATGGAAGACGAGAAGAAGGTCAAAGAAATGAGACAATGAAAAAGATAAAAAGTCAAACGAAATATCAGAGATTACAAAAAAGAAGCAACGCTAACCATGACTGTTTATGATCCAGAGAAAATAACCGTGATGATGATAAAGGCTGTGGAAGACAAGACTGAAATTGGAAAACTGTATGGACTGAGGAAAAAAGTAATTTTGACTATGAACTAACAATGGAAAATCAGATGGACTGTGACAAGCTAAGGAATGGATTACTGGTTGATGGACAATTTTGTAAGATCCAAAAACTATGTGAAATTGAAAGAATGGTATTTTTTCTGAATTTACCCAACTACATAAAAGATGATGAAATAATTCAGAAGCTGGTGGATTGGGGAGTAAATCCAATTCTTCCTTTGAAGAGGAGATATTATCAGGGCACTACTGTTGCAGATGGAACAAGTTTCTTAAGGGTAAAATTCCCACAAGATATTGTGACTTTGTCATCCATACAATGTGAAGTTTGACACGGAGGAAGGACCGTAATTCTTCAGAGTAATTCATGATAACCAACTTAAGACTTGCAGAATATGTGCAAGTACAGATCATGAGAAAAAAGACTGTCCTAAATATATATGCAGAGATTGCCTGGAACAGGGGCATTTTGCCCGACTGCCAAGCCCCACGGTGCCAAAGCTGTGAAAAGACATGGATGAGGTGCACGTGTGAATCTGAAGAGGAGGCTCATTCAGAAATCGCAGACTGATCTCATGAAGTAGCGTGTGTATGACACACCAATTCGTATTTGCATTTTTGGCGTGCTATCAAGACGCATAATCGCTTTTCAGCGTGTTTATGAACGCCTTTGACTTAACGTTATATAAATATATGACTTACCTCAACCCTGTCCCTAAACTTAACCGTCACTGGGGTTAATGGCATTTATGACTGTTCCCTTACCATCCTAGGGAAAAAAAAGATATGACTTACCTCAACCCTATCCCTAAACTTAACCGTCACTGGGGTTAATGGCATTTATGACTGGACATTTGACGCGCGTGTACAGACATGCGGAATGACGCGGACGTTAATGGCGTAGACATAGACGCGGATACACGCGGATAGCTCAAAATGTGTAGAGATAACACGCCACTTGACTTGAAAGTGGCGTGTATGTTTACGCAAAAGTCGTGATGTCATGTTGGAAATCGAGACAGAGGTGCAGAACCAAATGGAGGAAATCAGCAGTTGCAGAAGGGAAGACGACATCCAGGAGGTGAATGGAATTTCTGGAGATTTATGTCAACAAGAAAAGGAGGAATGCATAAGGAGAGAGGACAATGGAGATAAAGAAATGGAAGAGTATACGGCAGAGACTGAGATACAACACACTACCGGTGATGATGGACAAATTGAAGAGACTGAAGGTGTAACACTGAGTGAAATGGAAGATGAGCGGAATAAAGAGGAGGTAAGAGATGAGGAGACTGGATTGGAAAAGAAAACATTGAACATTATGAACAAAAAACGTAAAAAGGCAGTAGCGCAAATAAATATTGAACAAGTATTAAAGAAACAAAAGTTAAGAAGAGAAGAACAGAATAATGATAAATGATGATAAAGTTGATATATATTTGTGGAGCTTAAGAGACAGGGGCGGACTGGCCATCTGGGGGGGGGGAGTTTGGAAAGTGGGGAAATGTTTTCTTAACAAAGTCTCTAATCTGAAAAAAATGAAAAAGGTGTGATTTTGGCAAGTTGTGAAGAGAACAGAGCTCTGTGAAGGATGCAAATATGCCATCCTTGTATAGGTCCTTCACACAAATGATACCATTACTGTGCCACACCCTGAATGCCAAATCTGACCTTGAGGGGGAGACTTGAACATTTTAGCGAAAGTTTTAGCAAACAGATTCAAAAATGTGTTATCAAGTATAATAGAGACAAATCGGGCTTATGGAGTAATGGGAAGAGATATAGCTGATATAACAAGTAGCATAAGAGCTGTGGTAAGCTATGTAAGTGGAGAAAACAAAAACAGCTACATTATTAGTTTGGATTTCGAAAAAGCCTTTGATAGAGTGGAACATGTTTTTTTATTTTCAGTTTTAGAGCAGTTTGATTTTGGGGAGAATTTTAGAAAATGGTTAAAAATCTTATACAAAGATGCATTAACAAAAGTAAAGTGTAATGGTTTTTTAACAGAGCCTTTTATCTTAACTAGATCTATAAGACAAGGATGCCCGTTATCAGCGCAATTATTGCGCAGCGCAACTATATTCATTAGTTGCAGAACCATTAGGATTAATAGTTGTAGTAGAAATGTAATTTTACTAATTGTAAAGAAATAAAAAACAAAATTGATCAGTACGCTGATGACACTACTATAGTAGTAGAAAATTTGCAGAGTGTTAAAGATGTGATGGAGAAAGTGAATTGGTATTGTCAAGGGTCAAGGAGCAAAGATTAATCCAGAAAACTGGATAGATGAAATTTGGAAGGGTGCCGGTTTTAGCGGGGTGTTTTAGTTTCACGGAAGTGCAGGAAATGAAGATTTTAGGTGTGCTTTTAGAAAAAAAAATTGAGGGTTCAGGATACTATGTGATCCTGAACATCCTATGTGTGAAAAAAAAAGAAGGTTCAGGATACTATGTGGGGGGAGATAGTGGATAGAATGGAAATAAGGTTGGTCTTTTGGAGATATAGGTTTTTAAGCCTAAAATGTTCAGGTTCAGGTTCAGGTTTATTGATATAGCCCATTTCATACACAGGTAGCCCAATGTGCTTTACATAATCATAGCAGTTAAGAAACAATTTACATACATCAATCACACCAAACATCAATCAATAAATAAAAAATAAAATAAAAATAAAAATCATTACAAAAAATAAAAACATGTAGCTTGACAAGGAAATAAAAAGAGTCAGTAGAAAGCATCGTAAAAAAGTTTCGTTTTTAGTCTAGATTTAAAAATAGAGATAGTGGGGGAGGTCTTAATGTCTACAGGGAGACGGTTCCAAAGACGGACCGCATAGCAGCTGAAAGCTGCCTCTCCCTGCTTGGTACGAGCGCTGGATTGTACTAGCTCAAGTTTACCAGCAGATCTAAGTGATCTTGAGGGGGTATATATTTTAAGCATATCTGCCATATATAGAGGTCCATGACCATTTAGTGTTTTAAAAACAAGAAAAAGAACTTTAAAATCAATTCTATATATCACTGGTAACCAGTGAAGAGATTTTAAAATTGGTGTGATATGATCCTTTCTTTTGGTTCTGGTCAGTAGCCTTGCTGCTGCATTTTGAATAATTTGAAGAGATTTAATTGTTTTTTTAGGGAGACCAGTGAAAAGACCATTACAATAGTCCACCCTACTGGAGATGAAAGCATGAATAAGCTTTTCTAAGTCTGCCGGTAGTATGAAGTTTTTAACCTTTGCAATATTTTTTAAGTGATAAAAAGACGATTTTGTGACTGACTTCATGTGGCTATTGAAGCTTAAGTCGCTGTCAATAATGACCCCGAGGTTCTTCACAGTTTCCACTACCTCAAAACCTTTCATTTCCAATAGTGTGGCAACCTTTAGTCTCTGATCCTTTTTCCCAAAGATAATTACTTCAGTTTTGTCTGTGTTTAATTTAAGGAGATTTTTTGACATCCAGTCTTGGACTTGATTAAGACAAAGATAAAGAGATTCAAGGGGAGCAAACTCATTAGGGGACAAGGATAGGTATAACTGTGTGTCATCTGCATAGCTATGATAACTAATAGAATAATTTTTCATAATTTGGCGAAGTGGGAGCATGTACAGATTAAACAAAAGAGGGCCAAGGATTGAACCCTGAGGGACACCACATGTTAAGGACACAGGAGCGGAAGCATGATGACCAATAGAAACATAAAAACTCCTAACCAGCAGATGACCGAGCCAGAGAGACCCACACAGCATAGTCTTTCTATTAGTATGCTGTGATCGACAGTGTTGAACGCCGCACTGAGGTCCAACAGCATAAGAACAGTAGTTTTTCCAGCATCATTATTTTGCCGAATGTCGTTAACTACTTTAATCAAGGCTGTTTCAGTGCTATGGTATTTTCTAAAACCTGACTGGTTAGGATCCAAACAGGATGTTGAGGTTAAAAATACGGACACTTGATTAAAAACAATTTTTTCAATTATTTTACCGATGAGAGGCAGATTTGATATGGGTCTGTAGTTGTTAAGGACAGATTCATCCAGGTTGTTCTTTTTAAGTAAAGGCTTTACAACGGCTATTTTAAGGGATTTGGGAAATACTCCGTTCATAAGAGAAGTATTAATTATTAAAAGTACATCAGTTGCTATTAGATGAAGCACAGATTTAAAAAAAAACTAGTGGGTAAGATGTCCAGCTCAGATGTGGAAGAACTTAGACTTTGTACAGTCTTTTCAAGAGTGTCAAGGTCAATAGGACTGAAATTTGAAAAAGTGCTAAGCTGATCCCTTTGAGTTGGTACTTCAAAGTTAGAGATGCTATGTGACGTATATGAGATATTATGTCTTATGTTCTCTACTTTGCTCTTAAAAAAGAAGCAAATTCATTGCACTTTTCAACTGAGAGTAGTTCAGGAGCCAGATGGGGGGAAGGGTTTGTTAACTTCTCAATGGTGGAAAAAAGCGCGCGAGTGTTATTTGCTTTACTATTGATAATATTGGAGAAATGAGATTGTCTTGCTTTACAAATAACAGAATTGTATTCACGAAGTGTCTCTTTATGCATCAGATAATCTGAGTTAAGTTTGGATTTACGCCATTTCCTTTCTGTTCTCCTGCATTCTTTCTTTTGCAATTTAACTAACGGGTCATTCATCCATGGAGCTTTCTGTTTACCAGTGGATTTTTTCAGTTTTAAAGGAGCAATGTCATCCATTATATTAGTCATTTTTAAATTAAAATCTTCCAACAAGTTATCAGCAGTCTTAGGGAGTGAACTTTTGTACTCACAAAGTGTTTGCTCAAAAAGAACACAAGTTTTGTCATTTATAGCTCTCTTTCTGATCATAATAGAGTTATTCTGGCAATATGGGAGCAAGCAGACTTCAAAGAAAATACAACAGTGATCAGACAAAGCTAAATCCACGACAGACGTAGAAACAGTTACACCCTTTGTCATAACAAGATCGAGTGTATGGCCTTGAGAGTGAGTAGGGCTCTGTATATGTTGTGTCAGATTAAAAACATCGATCATAGCCAAAAAATCTCTAGCATGCGTGTTTTCAGAGTTATCTACATGGATGTTGAAATCACCTGATATAACAATGCTATCAAAGTGAACACAGATTTCAGAGAGCAATTCACAGAAATCTTCAAGAAAAACTGCAACTGATAAAGTAAAGGTAAAGTAAAGGGTTTTCGGACAGCTTTTAAGGACAGCAGAAAGATATTCAAAAGAAGCATAGTCACTATAGAATGACTGTTGACACTGAAATTCTTTTTTTAAAAAATTTTAGCTATTCCTCCCCCACGTCTATTTTCACGGTTGATGCTTATAAAGTTATAGTCGGGAGGAGAAGATTCAATAAGAATACTATTGCAGTTTACCGAATCAAGCCAAGTTTCAGTTAAAAATAAAAAATCAAGTTTATATGTGGAGATAAGATCATTAATTAAAAAAGACTTTTTTATGAGTGACCTGATATTTAGCAGAGCAAGTTTTACTGTAAGAGATATATTTTTTTCCACAGGAACAGGTGATTTCTTAGAAATAAGAAGTAGATTAGATGGGTTTGGTCTGCGAGCCGAGTTGCATTTAGATCTATTCCCCTTTGCTATATTGGAACCAATTTGCACGGTAATAGGAGCCTGTAAGGACATAATAGGAGCATGCAGGTATCCAGGGATCATACATAGATCTATGCAGGGGGACAGTTCAGCGGGACCCTCATAATTACTATGCTTATTGAAACAGGGAAGGGCTGTAGGAGGGTCAGGCAGAGCATTATGTCAGTCCATGCCAAAGGCGATATAGTTCACTAGGTTGGAGGTGAGCAGCTTGGTCCCTCCCCTATTCAGATGAAATCTGTCGGAATTAAAGAGGTCATGCCTAGTCCAAAAGGAGTCAAAATTAGGAATAAAATTAAATCCAGCAGCTACACAGAAGTGGCATAGCCATTGATGCAGTCCGTAAAGACGACTAAAGTATTCAGAGCCCATAGAAGGAGAGGGGAGAGGACCAGATAGAATACAGCGCTTACCCAAGGATTCAATTTGAAAAGATAGTTCCTCAAGCTCTAAATGGAGTCTGGCTGATTGCCTATCCATGATCTCATTTGTCCCGGTGTGAACAATGACTATTTTAACAGATGCATGTGAGTGAAGAAGTTTGGGCAAAAGCTTGATGAAATCACCAATCCTGCCATTTGACAGACAATAGATGATACACCCTGGAAGTTTAACTGCCTTGATGGAAGAATCACCAAGCAGGAGGACTTGTGGTAATGAGATGTCATTATACATATAGGAAGAGAGATTCTGGTTAATTATATGTATGGCAGAAGACTGAGGCTCCTGAGAGCCAGGGGGCACAAGTGGCTCAGCGTCAGCAGTTATCGCAGGGTCAGAAAGTCGAGAAAAAAACGCCAAGCGTGTGACGTCATCACTCGACGCCAAGGAGCCCGGCGTAGTACCTGTTGCAGGTGGAAATGCCGGTGGAGCACAGCCGATGTCGCCACTAACTTCGGAGGAAGAGAGGCAGCGACGGCGCTTTTCACATCTTTCCATAGGCATGGGTGAATAGGACCGCTTTCTCGACTTGTGGATGGAGTTATTGTAGTTTTTGCCCAGCCTCACAGGGTTCGACAGGCACCCAGCATTAAACTGCGCGGCCGGGGCTGTATTATCCGTAGAGTGTAATGGGGAGTTCGTAGCCTCAAACTCGATCTCCAGGCCAGCCCCTTGAAGAGTCGCCAGTGGTGCATAAAAGTTTGAAAGAGTGAAGAGGCTCTCGTCATCATCCGGAGAGAAACGGGGAAGAGAAATCCGTCGGCCGTCCTTCGGCCCGACTGTGGTCCAGGTGTTCAGTGGATCTGTCACATTAGCCTTAGCGATCTTAGCCTTCGGACCTTAGCGATATCATCCGTGGCGCCAGGTTTAAAAAAAAGGAAAGATTTTAATTGTAAATGTTTTAATGGTATCAAAAATGTGGTATGTTTTACATGTAGCTTCAATGCCGCTGTGGGTGAGACAAAGAATGAAAAGTTTTATTTTGGATTTTTTTATGGGATAAAAACCCCCCAAGAATTGCTTACCTTCTTGATTGGGCCGGCAGAGGAGGGAGGGGTGGGACTAGTAGATCTGGAACAAAAAATGAAGAGTATGAAGGTAAAGGTGCTTAAGAAATATTTAGACAAAGAAAATAAAGAAGATTGGAAGGGAACTATTGAGTTTTATTTGAATAGGTGTGGACAATTACAAATAGGAGACAATATTTTATGGATGAAATTGAAGAATGGATGATACAAGGAATACCAGAATTTTACAAGGAAGTTGTAAGTGCTTGGGGGTCTTTTTTTAGCAGAGGTGGATTTTAAACCTGTTGGAAGGGAAACCATTTTAAATCAACCTTTATTTCTAAACAAGAAAGTCGGGACACAAGGAAAGGAACTTTATTTTAAGAAATGGGTGGACGTGGGTATTTTAAAAGTATGGGATATTTTATATGACTTCAAAGAAGGTTTTCTACCTTTACAAGTAATCATAGATGCAATGGAAGAAGCAATAGAGGAGTACAATGTGAATGTTTTAAGTAAACAATATGAGGAAGTTAAAAGTAAAATTCCAGAAGATTGGTTGGAGGAGATTCAAGGTGATGGGAGTGGGGAGAATAAAATCGAAGTTAAAAAAAAACAGAAAGAAAAGCGGTGTGTTTCAATTCATGTAGTGAAAGTGAAAGCCTTTTGTCAGTGAAAACCTTTTGTCAGTATTTTATTTTGTCTGTTTTTAAAAAGCCAAAAGCCAATGAACTCTGGTTAAGACATTTTGTGGATATCCAAGATAAAGATATATGGGCAAATATAAGATTTTTTTTTTAGATACTGAACTGGAAGTTTTGGATTATGTTTAAGACAATGTTATTTTTACTGGGATGAGACTATGCAAATTTGGAATGGAACGAGATGCTGTATAATAATAATAATACATTTTATTTGTCAAGCGCTTTTCTAAATACTCAAAGACGCTTTACATGGAAAAAGAAAAAGAAAATCACAAAAGCAGCAAGAATCAAAATAAAAACACAAAAAGGAAAAGACACTATACTAAGCTAAACGTTAAAAGCAGTTTTAAAAGGGTGAGTTTTTATCAGTGATTTAAATGTTGGAAGGTCAGTGCAGTCACGGATTTGCTTGGGGAGAGAGTTCCAGAGTGAGGGGGCAGCAACAGCGAAGGCTCTGTCACCCCAGGTTCGGTGCTTCCCACTAAGCAAAATGATGTCCAAAAGACGTCTTTTCAACGTCTTTGTCACAAAAGTCGGACGTTGAAAAGACGTCCACTGAGGGGCCAGAATGAAAGTTTTTATGACGTCTTTTTTTGACGTGTTCTGAACATTTGATGTAGACGTTAAAGGATCCTTCGTACGTAAGGTTAAAAACTAGTTCGAATGTGGCCATTTTCAACATTATTTATGGTCCCATTTAGACAATTTATACTGTTTCTGGACCAAATAAACTCTCAGGATGCATTAAGGCACACACAGACCTCAAGATTCAGCCAATGCTTCTCAACACTGGTGACGAGTAGAATATTCAAGTAGGTAAAGTAAATTACAGACAATTCAGGTCATAATTTATTCATACCGCAATGCATGATGGGAGCCGTTAATGAGTTGTGATTGGTGGCATAAAGGTTTAATAATGTCACCGCGGTTGAGATAGACAGGCTGATTATTGATCTCTGTGTTTCTAAATAAAGTTGATAGTGATTTGATCAGAATATTTTTTTATTAAATAGTTAAGATTATAAGTAAAATACAGATATGCAGTAGAAACACATAACAAGTTAACCTGTTAATAACTGGTGCCCCCGGTACCGGGGGCAACATCTTGTTATAGGGCAACGATGTTGAAATGCGCATCTAATCAGTAAAGCCGGTTCCTTGATTTGCAGTAAATCACCTTCACCTGCTTTCAAATGGACGATATGAGTGTTAAATTAACACTCAAGAGTGTTAAAGTTAATGAGATAATTAAGTGATTAATTTAGTGATGATTGAGCATCATTGAAGACACCTGATGATCACAAGCAGAATCACTGAAGGAGAAAATCACAAATTGTTAGCCACCGTTATGGAGATCAGTGTCTGCTTTAGTTGGGCTCTTGATCCTTATACTTTCAATTAAAACTTTGTTTGTCTGCTTTTATTGATTTATAACAATCAGATGAATAAAGACAACTGTGATCTGAAAGTGTTGGTTATGTTTTGACATAATCATGCTTTGATCTAAAGAATGAAATATATTCAAATGATTTGGTTTAACTTGTTATGTGTTTCTACTGCATATCTGTATTTTACTTATAATCTTAACTATTTAATAAAAAAATATTCTGATCAAATCACTATCAACTTTATTTAGAAACACAGAGATCAATAATCAGCCTGTCTATCTCAACCGCGGTGACATTATTAAACCTTTATGCCACCAATCACAACTCATTAACGGCTCCCATCATGCATTGCGGTATGAATAAATTATGACCTGAATTGTCTGTAATTTACTTTACCTACTTGAATATTCTACTCGTCACCAGTGTTGAGAAGCATTGGCTGAATCTTGAGGTCTGTGTGTGCCTTAAAGAAAGATTTTTTTTATAAAAAAAAACAACTTTTGAGAAATCTATTATATTATATTTAGCATTCTGGATATTTATGCAGAATCTCAGTTATACACTAACCAAATGAATAAATCACAAACTTAAATTTCACATGATTAATGTCATTATATGACCAACATCATATTATAATTGTTTATCTTTGTTCATCTGACAGGTATAACTCAGATGCAACAGTAAATTAAAATATAACATTAATAATATAAGTGTCAAGAGCCCAACTAAAGCAGACACTGATCTCCATAACGGTGGCTTACAATTTGTGATTTTGTCCTTCAGTGATTCTGCTTGTGATCATCAGGTGTCTTCAATAATGCTCAATCATCACTACATTAATTATCTCATTAACTTTAACACTCATATCGTCCATTTGAAAGCAGGTGAAGCTGATTTACTGCTAATCAAGGAACCGGCTTTACTGATTAGATGCGCATTACAACATCGTTGCCCTATAACAAGATGTTGCCCCCGGTACCGGGGGCACCAGTTATTAACAGGTTAAAATAAAACTCATGTTTATTTCAATGCAATTTCCTTGCATTGTTTAGATGGTGATATTTGTTTCATTTTAAGTCACCATTGTGGTGGTCAGCGTTTGCTTTAGTTGGGCTCTTGGTCCCAGTTTTTCTTTCTTTAAGTTTTATTTGGCTGTTGTAACTGTGTGTGTTGTATAACACCATTGTTGTGGCACTTAAAGCCAAGGAAACATAAAATTGGTTGTCATCAGCTCCTTGCTGATGATGAAATCAACATGAAGTGTGCATTTAAAGTTGTGTTTACACTTTTGTGTTTATATATAGAATTTATAACCACCAATCCACATCTTGTGGAACTGCATTATTTGGACTAGCAGCATGTAAGGTGGACAAAAGGCAAGTTTACACAATGTTTTGAGAAAATTGACCATGTAGTCACACACAGACATCAGGATTTTGCATAAGATTCACAACAACGGTGACAATAAATAATGAAAAGCTTAAAATGCTGCAATGCATGATGGGTAGCTTTCATAGTACAAAACATCCTTGTTTCCCAGGCTTTTTTGTTTTGGTTCTCACCGTCGTTGAGAATCATATCCAAAATGTTGATATCTGTGTGTGACTGTGTTATTCACTTTCTTAAAAAATTTGTACACAGTGATCACTTTAAAGTTTTTGATCCACATAATGCAGTTCCACAAGATTGGTCATTATAAATATCAGATATAAATACAAAAGTTTAAACACTGTTAAATGCTTGCGTTGTATTGATTTTGTCACCATCAGTAAAGAGCTAATGACAGTGAAGTTTTCGTTTTCTTTGCTTTCTCTGCACTATCAATGATGTTAGACAAACACACAATTACAACAGCCAAAGAAAGGGTAAAATAAAGTGATCTGGGACCAAGACCCCAATTAAAGCAAACACTGATCACCAAAATGGTGATTTGAAATGAAGCAAATATCACCATCTAAACAATGTAAATAAACATGAGTTTTAATTTAATGCATCCTGAGAGAGTTTATTTGGTCCAGAAACAATATAATTGTCTTAATGAGACCATACGTTATGTCTTCTATGGCCACATTTGAACTAGTTTTTAAACTTGTACAAAGGTTCGATGAAAGTCTATATCGGATGTTCAGAACATGTCACACAAAGACGTCATAAAAACTTTCATTCTGGCCCCTCAGTGGACGTCTTTTCAACGTCAGACTTTTGTGACTAAGACGTTGAAAAGACGTCTTTTGGACATCATTTTGTTTAGTGGGTTGGTCCTGGGAGGAAGAGTCAGGAGGTTGGCATCCAATGAGCGGAGATTGCGAGATGGGTTACGGCGATGGAGCAGGTCACTGAGGTAGGCAGGGGCCTGGTTATGGAGGGCTTTGTGTGTGAGGAGGAGAATTTTAAATTGAATTCATTGTGGGACCGGAAGCCAATGGAGGTTTCTGAGGACAGGGGTGATGTGTTCACGAGTGCGGGTGTGGGTAAGTGAAGGCGTGAATGAGGGTTTCTGCAACGGAGAAAGAAAGTGATGGACGTAGTCTGGCAATAATTTTGAGCTGAAAAAAGGCTCAAAAATATTGATATGCAAGGTTTATTGTATGCAAGGTTTGTTTTAAAGAAGATTAAGGAATTTTACTCTTGTTTTTATATTGTTAAAAACTGAAAGCTTTTTTTTATAAAACCAAAGAACTGGTGAAGGATTTAAGAGGCAAGAAAGATGATTTTAATTGGAACCAGGTGCTGTAAGTTTTCTATAGTTTACTACCCTAATGTTCTAACCTTTCAAACAGCCCAATTTTGGCAGCCGATTTCGCTTACGGCCATACCACCTTGAGAACGCCCGAACTCGTCTGATCTCGGAAGCTAAACGAGGTCGGGCCTGGTTAGTACTTGGATGGGAGACCTCCTGGGAATACCAGGTGCTGTAAGCTTTATCTAGTTTACTACCCTATTGTTCTAACCTTTCAAATAGCCCAATTTTGGCAGCAGATTTTGCTTACGGCCATACCACCTTGAGAACGCCCTAGTGGTACGATCCAGTAAGTGAGTTGGCCATAGTGGGGTGGAAGAGGTTCACCCAAAAGTTTGTCTTTTGGTTTGCATTTTTTTTGTATGTTAAATAAGTGTTTTTGTTTAAGTTTTTCGTATCAGTTTTTTTTTTGTCATCCCAATAGCTTAGCTGATTGGGAAGGATCGATTATTTATTTTTATTTTTGGAGAAATGGACGAACAAATGGCTATGGATAAGGACTTGGCACGAGAAACACGTCGGAGAAAGGAAAATGGACTGGACAAAGGACAACAAGAAAAGGATTACCCTGAAAAGAGAAACAGAAGAACTTACACAATAGAAGCAACGATTGTGATTGATTTGATGGAGGTACAGGATGGGAAGGCGGAGGATATTATAAAAGCATTGACGGAAAAGATGGATGTGATGAATATACCAGCGATAAGATCAAAAATGATGAAGGAATATGAAATTACATTTGAGAAAGATGAAGATATTGAGAAGCTAGATGATGGACTGATGATAAAAGGAAAGATGTGTGAAATTAAAAAATTAAATTATAAGGACTTGGTTGTCTCTTTCATGCATCTGCCTGCTTATCTGGAGGACGACGTAATACTGCAAAAGCTGGAAGGATGGGGGGTAACTCCCATTTCACAGATTAAAAGAAGATGTTACACGGGCACCCACATAGAGGATGGAACCAGGTACATGAGAGTATGCTTCCCGAAAGAAGTGCATTCTTTGCCTTACAGCATGAAAGTGGAAACGGAAGAGGGTCCTCAGTATTTCAGGGTGATACATACAGTACAGTAGCCAGCAGATGAGAACCTGCAGGTTGTGTATGAACATATGATGAAGGACTGTCTGGAATTCAAGTGCTTTAAGTGCGAGGAAAAGGGCCACTTCGCGAGGGACTGCAAAGTGGAGAGGTGCCTGGACTGCAAGCTCGTGATGAGCAGGTATCAGTGCGACGATGGAAACCAACAACAGGAGGAAGAACAGATGAGCGGGCAGATGCATGAGGCAGACAGAGAAGAGGAGCAATGCGAGGACATAGAAGGAACGCAAAGAGAGGAGATTGTAAGCGCGGATGTTGAGGACATAACAGAACGGAGTGGACTAACGATAGACAGTGAGGAAACAGAGGAATGAATGGAAGTAACTGGGACTTTACAAACTGAAATGAAAGCTTTAAGCATAAAGTTCTGCCAGGAAGACTTAATTACTATGTCATTATTACCTTCACATCTATCCAATCATGTCCCTAGACTCGCTGTATAAAAGACCTGTACTCACACATGTTTGAGTTCGCAGATACTGACGCTTTCATTTTCTAAAAAAGGATGCAATATAGTTACAGTAAAAAGTGCTTCTACTTTTGTATTAGACGATGGAATGGAAGAAGCCTGTCTGGACATTTCATTTCATGTGGATATATATTTTTTACTAGTGACAAATACTGTTTAATTCTAGAAGTTAAAACCATGGTGATCCATATATGTATCTCTATAATTAAATCTGTGTGTGTCATGGTGTCGGTTCATGTCTTGTGTTCCCCCCATTTTTGTGAATTTGGTTCAGTCCTGTTCCACTTTTCCCGCCCCTTGTTTGTGTTCACGTTTACAACCTGTGTTGTTAATTTGGGTTGTGTGTCTTGTTCTTGTCTGTAATGTGATTCCGTTTGCCGGTGAAGGTTTAATGATGCTCGATAACTTCCGCCGATTGTAGAGTCCAGTGCAATACCCATATATTGAATTTTATACTCCATGGTTATACTAAAGAAACGTTAGGCACAAAAACATAAACAGATAAAACAGACACACCTAAAACAGACACACCTCGTTGTGTTTGTGCTTCTTTTTTGAATTATATTAAATAAACATAACTATATTAGCCTGACTTCGTCATACTCATTTCCTATCGGAAGATGAGTCTGAAACCCCTCCGTCTAGGTTTGATTATGAGGCGTGTCGTAACCGAACCAGGAAAAAAAAAACCTCTGCACTCAATTGGATAGTCGGTAGACCTACAACCAATCAGAGCAACGCATAAGTCAACTCCTTTGCATAGTGCAGTTTTCAAATACAGAACGTAGCCTCACCTTATTTATTTTAGAAGATAAATAACGAGTGTTACTTCTTTTACTTACTTCTCCATGAGTGCCACCAAATGAGAAACCACAACGACCACAGGCTTTTCATTACATCCCATCTTCTTAGCGACCGTCAGAGCCAGCTGATAAGTTACACTTTTCCCGAATCATGTAAGAAGGACGCCAAAAATATATTTCCGATCGACAAATGCCTTGATTGCAGTTCTGTTTGTCTATTAAATTGATGCGCTGTCGATTTATTTTACAAAAGACGCAACAGTGGAATCTATACATCTCAATTCTCCAGCTGCACTCATCTTTGACAAGCGCTCTTTGATAACGTGATGATTACGTCCTTGCAGATCATCTACCCATCATCGTATAAAGCCCGCCCTGGCAATTTGATTGGCCCGATGATCTCTGAACCGACCATAATTACTCCTCAATGGATCGATTCCAGACCGAACTTCCCGTCCAAAAAATGTTGTGGGCGGAGTTCGGGCTGGCATCCAGGCTATAACTATATACAAAATTAAATCTAAACATATGAAAGTATAGTTTCAAAGACAGGAGGACAGTAAATTTTGAAGACTCTGCCATAATCCCACAACCGGAAACTGTAGTAGAGCATCCTTGCGTCAAATGCGGAACTTGTGCGTGCATATCGCCCATTGATCATTGTTCTCAGGTGTTTCTTATTAGCCACGCCCCCTTGTTATCTTGTTTGCCTTTGTATTTAAGCCCTGTGTTTAGTTCAGTCTTTGTGAGTTCTTGATGTTGGTTGTTTTGTCACTGAGTCCTGTTTCCTGCTCTGTTTGAAGTTTAGTTATATAAATGTGCTGCATTTGGATCCTGCTTCTCCCTTGCTTCAACTAGGGATGGGGAAATGAAGCTTCATGAAGCAATGAGGCTTTCCCCTGACTGTTCAGGGAAAAGATTCAAAGCTTCGAGAGAGTCGAGAACAGCGCCATCTGGTGCTTATTTAAAATAAAGCAGCCAGAGGCTCTGGCAGGTGAAACAACCACAACACACTACATAGTTTCAATGTTATGTGTACAAATAAAAACTGTTTCTTGTTTGCTGTTTCACAGTGTTGGGGCTGAATCTATTTCTCCTCTTACACAGTACTTCCCCAGCCTTAGAGAACACTCTTTCACATGGTACAGAGGAGGCCGGGGTACAAAGAAACTGTAATGCCAATGTATGTAGGTGGGGGTAGACATGCTTCTGCAGTGTCCAATATTCAAGTGGATCTTCAGCTCTTTGTATGTTTCTCTCTGTAAGGTATTTATCCACTTCTACGATTGCATCAGAAGTGGCATTTGAGCTTTGCTCCACAGCACTGTCCAACAGAAGCCAAAGGTTTCCACCTTAGAAGTGTGAGGAAAATTATTATTATTATTTTATTGGGAGTGACTATACATAGGGCTGGGCGATATATCGCACGATATTGTTATGCGCATCTAATCAGTAAAGCCGGTTCCTTGATTAGTAGTAAATCACTTTCACATGCTTTCACGATATGAGTGTTAAATGAAACTGTTATTTAGATAATTAAGTGATTAATTTAGTAATGATTGAGCATTATTGAAGACACCTGATGATCACAAGCAGAATTGCTGAAGGACAAAATCACAAATTGTAAGTCACCGTAATGGAGATCAGTGTTTGCTTTAGTTGGGCTCTTGACCCTCATATTTTCACTATAATTTTTGTTTGCCTGTTGATATTGACTTATAACAGTCAAATGAACAAAGGCAACTGTGATCTGATAGTGTTGGTTATGTTTTAACATAATCATGCAATGATCTGAAAAATGAAACTTATTCAGATGATTTGGTTAACTTGTTAGCTACAGTTTTGTGGTTATGCTACGTATATGTACTTTCTTATAACCTTAAATATTTAATAAAATATTCTAATCAAATCACTGTCATCTTTATACAGAAACACAGAGATCAATAATCAGCCTGTCTATCTCATCCGTGGTGACATGTTGCCACCAATCACAACTCATTAATGTCTCCCATCATGCATTGCGGTATGAATAAATTATGATTTGAATTGTCTATGTAATTTACTTAAAAAAAAAAAAAAACTTTTGAGAAATTACATTATATTTACCATTCTGGATGTTTATGCAGAATCTCAGTTATACAGTAACCAACAAATTAAATCACAGACATAAATTTTAAATGATCAAAGTCATTATATAACCAACATCATTTTATAATTGTTTATCTTTGTTTATCTGACAGGATTAACTCAAATGCAATAGCAAATTAAATATAAAATTTTTAATATAAGGGTCAAGAAGCCCAACTAAAGCAAACACTCATCTCCATAATGGTGGCTTAAAATTTTAGATTTTTTCCTTGTGATTCTGCTTTAGGTGTCTTCAATAATGCTCAATCATCACTCATTTAATCACATAATTATCTCATTAACTTTAACGCTCTTGAGTGTGGACTAATATACACCCCCAGGTGTATTAGTTTAACACGGGAGATTTTGTCGTGACGAAGAGCCGTAATTAACTGACCAGTTGAGCCATATTGCATTAAAAATCGCTATCGATATGTCCTCGATATTAACGCGATTTGGCTCAGCTTGTCAGTGATCTACGGCTCTTTGTAGTGAATGCCGCTCCATCTGAAAGCAGGTGATTTACTGCTAATCAAGGAACCGGCTTTACTGATTAGGTGCGCATACAATATCGTGCGATATTATCGCCTAGCCCTAACTATACATCTATTGACTGAATATAAGACACATCAATGGTGAAAAATTATAAAATACAATAAATATATAAAAATAATTATAAATAAAATACTTGAGCTTGGTGTGGCCTGTTGGGTTGATGGTGCTTCTGTTGACGGAGTGCTTGATGATGTGGATGGTCTTTCATCTGCGGCCCGATGATATTTCCACATTCTGCTTTTAACCGTTTGACAGCCTCTGTCATTTTAGTTTGGTTAAGGAAACCCAACTTTTTAAACCTTGGGTCCAGCAGAGTTGCCATGGTCATTATGCTGAGTGACATGTTCCAGATATGCTCCCTCCAACATGACATCACGACTTTTGCGTAAACATACACGCCACTTTCGAGTCAAGTGGCGTGTTATCTCTACGCATTTTGAGCTATCCGCGTGTATCCGCGTGTATGCGTGTATGTCTACGCCATTAACGTCCGCATCATTCCGCGTGTCTGTATATGCGCGTCAAATGTCCAGTCATAAATGCCATTAACCCCAGTGAGGGTTAAGTTTAGGGATAGGGTTGAGGTAAGTCATATCTTTTTTTTCACTAGGATGGTAAGGGAACAGTCATAAATGCCATTAACCCCAGTGAAGGTTAAGTTTAGGGACAGGGTTGAGGTAAGTCATATATTTATATAACGTTAAGTCAACGGCGTTCATAAACACGCTGAAAAGCGATTATGCGTCTTGATAGCACGCCAAAAATGCAAATACGAATTGGCGTGTCATACACACGCTACTTCATGAGATCAGTCTGCTCCCTCAGACGCCTGATGAGGTTTTCAGTTCTTTTGTGATTGGCATGGTTAACCTTTGAAATACAAAATGATTTATTCTTTTCAAAATACAATATTAATACAAAAAACATCAAAATTTGCTAATGAGTATTCTACAAAAATTTTAAATAAATACCTTAGTTGTTCAACCTGTAATGAATGGTGAATCATTTTTAGCAAAGGTATAACTTTGGAGCCAGACACTCGTTTTTCCTCTGACAGCTCTACTGTGGCCTTGTGGAATGGGCTGAGAACACACAGAATTTCCTGTATGGCTTCATAGTCCTGAGCATGAAGTGGAGCTATATCAGTTTTAAGTGAGGCAAGGGGTGCTCCCACAGTTTGCCTTTCCCCATGCAGCCGTTGAAGCATGAGAAAAGTGCTGTTCCAGCGGGTTTCCACTTCATTCACAAGTTTAAGCACTGGCCTGTTCATATCTTGCTGCACCTGGGTCAACATTTCTTTGGCAGAGGTGCTGCTGCGAAAATAGGTGACCACTTTTTTTGCTTTGGTCCGAATGTCACACAGAGCTGGCACCTGATCAAAAGACTTTTTAACGATGGTGTTAAGTGCATGTGCAATGCAAACTGAATGTCTCACTTGCAGAATTCTTGCACAAGCAATCATGTTTGCTGCTGCATCTGTGACAAGACACTTCACTTTGTCCTTGATTGCCCACTCCATCATGACATTAGTTTTCACCAGGGCCATATTTTCTGCTGTGTGCCTGTTTGGGAACTTCTCAACATCCAACAACATTCAGCTTATAGCTGTCATCAATATAGTGGCAGCTTTATTGCAAGATATGCATCCATGTTGATAGAAGTCCACATATCAGATGTTATAGACACAGCAGTTGCTTTGTCCATGTTGGCCTTGGCCTTCCTCTTTTCTTCTTGATATTTTGAAGCCACCATTTTCTTTAAAGCCTTTTTGAGTTCACAAAACATTTATAGAAAAATATTATTACAGATTTATTATGTAGATTATACATCAACCTCTGCTATAGTCACCTGTCTGGTTGGGATTATGTAGGAAGGATCAAGGGCATGGATGAGGCCCTTGAAACCCTCATCCTCAACCACTGTAAATGGCTGCAAGTCTTTTATGACCATGTTGACCAATCCCTCATCAACCATTTGCTTGCGAGATACTATAACGAAAGAAGTAATGTATATTATACATGATATTATTTGAAATCATGATAATGCATTCAATTATGAATAAAAATCATGAAGGAAAAGTCCTACTTTGTGTGCTTGGATTGTTCTGGGGCTGTGCAGTCTCATGTAAAGCTCTGAAATGCCTTAGCATGGATGATGTGTTGTTTCAATAAACAAGCTCTTTGTCACACACCAAGCATCTCACCTTCTAAAAAATGTTATATGAAAGTAATAAATTACTTACAAAATTAAAATAAGTAAAATGTTAATATATATACGACCCGAATTCCGGAAAAGTTGGGACGTTTTTTAAATTTGAATAAAATGAAAACTATACGACTTTCAAATCACATGAGCCAATATTTTATTTACAATAGAACATAGGTAACATAACAAATGTTTAAACGGAGAAATTGTACACTTTTATCCACTAAATGAGCTCATTTCAAATTTGATGCCTGCTACAGGTCTCAAAATAGTTGGGACGGGGGCATGTTTACCATAGTGTAACATCTCCTCTTCTTTTCAAAACAGTATGAAGACGTCTGGGCATCGAGTTTATGAGTGTCTGGAGTTTTGGTGTTGGAATTTGGTCCCATTCTTGCCTTATATAGGTTTCCAGCTGCTGAAGTGTTCGTGGTCGCCTTTGACGGATTTTTCGTTTAATGATGCGCCAAATGTTCTCTATAGGTGAAAGATCTGGACTGCAGGCAGGCCAATTCAGAACCCGGACTCTTCTACGACGAAGCCATGTTGTTGTAATAGCTGCAGTATGTGGTTTTGCATTGTCCTGCTGAAATACACAAGGCCTTCCCTGAAATAGACGTTGTCTGGAGGGGAGCATAATATGTTGCTCTAAAACCTTTATATAGCTTTCAGCATTCATAGTGCCTTCCAAAACATGCAAGCTGCCCATACCGTATGCACTTATGCACCCCCATACCATCAGAGATGCTGGCTTTTAAACTGAACGCTGATAACATGATGGAAGGTCTCCCTCTTCTTTTGTCCGGAGGACACGGCGTCCGTGATTTCCAACAAGAATGTCAAATTTGGACTCGTCTGACCATAGAATACTTTTCCACTTTGAAATAGTCCATTTTAAATGAGCCTTGGCCCACAGGACACGACGGCGCTTCTGGACCATGTTCACATATGGCTTCCTTTTTGCATGATAGAGCTTTAGTTGGCATCTGGAGATGGCACGGCGGATTGTGTTTACCGACAGTGGTTTCTGGAAGTATTCCTGGGCCCATTTAGTAATGTCATTCACACAATCATGCCGATGAGTGATGCAGTGTCGTCTGAGGGCCCGAAGACCACGGGCATCCAATAAAGGTCTTCGCCCTTGTCCCTTACGTACAGAGATTTCTCCAGTTTCTCTGAATCTTTTGATGATGTTGTGCACTGTAGATGATGAGATTTGCAAAGCCTTTGCAATTTGACGTTGAGGAACATTGTTTTTAAAGTGTTCCACAATCTTTTTACGCACTCTTTCACAGATTGGAGAGCCTCTGCCCATCTTTACTTCTGAGAGACTCTACCTCTCTAAGACATCCCTTTTATAGCTAATCATGTTACAGACCTGATATTAATTAACTTAATTAGTTGCTATAGACCTGAATCCTTTCTAAATTTATTTGCTTTTTCAACCATTTGTTGCCCCCGTCCCAACTATTTTGAGACCTGTAGCAGGCATCAAATTTGAAATGAGCTCATTTAGTGGATTAAAGTGTAAAATTTCTCCGTTTAAACATTTGTTATGTTACCTATGTTCTATTGTGAATAAAATATTGGCTCATGTGATTTGAAAGTTGTATAGTTTTCATTTTATTCAAATTTAAAAAATGTCCCAACTTTTCCGGAATTCGGGTTGTATATATATATATATATATATATATATATATATATATATATATATATATATATGCGCATACATACATTGGAAGCTATAAGCTCAAAATGTTCCCAGATAGGGGAAGTCTTCCTTTTTTTGGCTGTTGCCATTGCTCTAAATACAAACCCTTCACCAAACACCAACTCCCTATCCCCTCTCCCCTAATCCCACCCTAAACGCAAATACCAACACCAAATTACCTTAAATCACCAAAGTGCAAAGATTTTACACAAAAAAAAAAGACAAAACAAAAAAGAATAGACTAAGTAGTGAAAAATAAAGTTTGGTTATTTAATGATTTATATTTATTAACTTTCAAAGTACAGCACTCTCCTCAAACACCCATCAACCAGACTGAGGCAACATTGACTTGTTAAATGAGATCTGGAGTTCGAGCCTTCTGACACACAAAGCGAAACTCGCACGTGAATCGACAGAAAGTGAGGCTTCATTTGTCATCGATCACGTGACTCTGGGAAAACCAATACACACCCCGATACGGGGCTTCACTTGAAAATGTGTCGCATATGTAATACGCGCATCGAAGCTTCAGTGTCATACGTAACATCACTAGCTTCAACCACTTCATGACAGTGTGGTTGTGTCTGTGTCTGTGAGAGATAATACCATCAAGATATGACAGATGGAACAGGTACTTCACCCAACAAGCAGCTCCGTACAGTTCTATTCACCATCGTTTTAAATAGATAAAACCATTCATTTTATTTGTATATATATATATTAGGGCTGTCAAAACGATTAATCGCGATTAATTGCATCCAAAATAAAAGTTTGTGTTCACATAATATATGTGGGGGCACTGTATAATTATTTTAGATATATAAATACACACACATGCTTGTATATATTTAAGAAATATTTTCATGTATATTCTGTATAGAGATTTATATATAATTTATATTATATATAAATACAAATTTACCGTTTTTATAATTTGTTTGTGCTGGTCAGTTATGAACAAAAATTCAAAAATTAAATATATAATGTAATGAGTGAGTAAAGAAGGTCATTCTTATTTTTTGAACTTCATATTTATGCTTCATGTCAATCAAGCCATAAGGCTGTATTTCTTAACAGTGGACTCTGAGGTTAAGTGAACTTGAAAAGCATAGACAGAACACAAAATCCAGTAACACTTCAACTGTAATAAAATAACAGAAGAATATATAATCAGGAAATATGTAAATATGCTTTTAAAAAACATCTGAAGAGCAAAATGAATTGGATTACAGTTTTAGTACACCCCTCTTAAGATTAAACTCCAGGTCACATTCTTGGAGATTTTCACCTTTTCACTACAGAAAGATGAGATATGACTTCAAATGCAGCACAGAAACAATGTAATAAATAGGCTGAAACCAAAATGGAGTTCAAAACATACATTCTATTTATTTTCATTATTTCGGAGAGAATCCTTTGGCTGCCAGGAATTGGCCCACTGCTCACCACTAAAAACAGAAGGGATTTTTCTGTTACTGGTCGCATTTTCCAATAAACTTACATCATTACCGAACATATCTTGGTAACTACATGTCAACTAACTGTCATTAGAGTATTAGACTTTTAGCTTATCTGCTAACACTTTATTTTGTTGGTCCCCCAAAAGACATTTAACTGACTGTAAGTAACTTGGCGACTACAGGTAAACTTGTTCTCCTAACCCAAAGCCTAACACCTAACCATAACCTAACAGTCTACTGAGAGTCTACTATAATATAATAATACTTTAATCAGTTAGTTGACATGTAGTTGAAAAGTTACTTATAATTAGTATAACATCTAAAGTGACTTATCGAAATAAAGTGTAACCCATGACTTTTACAAGTATAACAGTTTAATTTTCCATCTATGAAGTAATTAACCTTCATGCATGCATTAATGGTGGTGGTCCTTCATAGAGGGATAAAAACGGTTGTACTTATAAAAGACATGTCAGGTAATGATTAAGGGTGTCACGAAATTAATTCACAATATTGAACTTCGAATTTAAAAAATAGAATCGTCGTTTCTGCCACACCCCCATGTCACGTCCAATCGGCTTGCCAAGCGGAAAAAACACGTGTGTTGATTAAGTGCTGCGAGTCTATAGTCAACCTCCTTTAACTTAGCTACAGCCATTCAAAAAAATAGCAAGGCAACTGCAGATGCAGGAGACCCAGCAGCAGAACTTAATACCCTTCCTCTTTCATTGAAGTCGCAGGTGTGGAATTTTTGGGATTACCAGTGAGTTATGTTGACAACGTTCGCGCTTCAAAAAAGCCACAATTTGCAGACAATTCAAGTCTCGCGGAAGTTCCCGGAGTGTCCCGCATATTGATAGCGGCTCCCTGATGCACGCAAATGAGTTAAAATCTCCCGGAATCTAGAGAGAGCGAGCAAGCGAGACAGAAAAGCTGTGCTCTTAACCATATTGCGTCCACCGCAGAGAAGGAGAGAGCGAGAGACCTTGTGTGTGTGCCTCATGAAGCACATGTAAGACTGAGAGCATCCTGATTGGCCGATTGAGAAAATTCGAGAATCGAAACAAACCGTGACCTTAGAATCGAAAATGTAATCGAATCGAGGATTTGGAGAATCGTGACGCCTCTAGTAATGATGTGTGCTTTACACTTGTTAAAAGGCTTGTTTAATCTGAAACAGAACAGATAAAAAAAAATTATTAAGTTTATTGAAGTAAATAAATAATGAATGCATTAATTCATTAAGCAGAAGAACAGAAAAATACATACCATACTGGACAGGGCTCCCAGTCAACCAAAATTTCTTCTTTGCCCTATAAAGAAAATTATTTAATTCTTAGTATAAGGCTATTATGTCTAGTTAGGCATTAAATTTAATTGATACAATGGGTCATTATTTTCAGTAGACACTTCTTCCTAAACTGTAATTCAAAAAGACTAAACACTTAAAAATTATGTACCTAACAATTATGGTCTGAATAATATGCACAGTTGATAATTGAAAAATTTGAATATTGTGGAAAAGTTATAATTTTGATGATTATGGCTTACAGCTTATGAAAACCCTAAATTCATAATCTCAGAAAATTAGAATATTACATACAATCAATAAAAAAATTTCAGCCATCTGAAAAGTATAATCATGCATATGTATATATTTCTATATACTATATATACACCTTTTAATTTGAATTACTGAAATAAGTGGATTTTGCATGATATTCCGATTTTTCCAAGTTTCACCTGTATTTGTCAACACACAAGGAAGTTTCTAAATCCTATATTACACTCTGCATACCGCCTACACTCTGCAGTTCCTTTATGACTGTGTAACTTTCTCACTCTTTCTCTTATAAGACGAATAAATCTCCGACCCATCATCTTCTTCCTCCTTTAATTTCTGTCGCTCTACATACATCATCTGGTATAATTGAAACAACTGGCTATGAGCCAGTGATGCGCGGGTCAATGTATAAACAACCCGCACCCGACCGACGTTTTCAACTAACCCGCCCGCAACTCGGACCGAAAAAAAAGAAAAAGGAAATATTGTACCCGACCCGCTTCCTGGCCCGCATTTTTTAAAAGTATTAAATATTTATTATGAATGCGTATTATTGATGAATGCAATGTTTACGTTTCGACCCTGCTTAAAGAATTCATCAGTTTACTGACAGAAGGCCAACTTTCGGAAAAGTGTGAAAGCCCTTAGGAGCGCAAACTGTTCTTTTTCTGAATGCTGTATGATATAGCCTAATGTTATGTAATAAAGGCTTTATTTATTAATTTATTTCGTTTCATTTTCTTAACAATTAAGATGCTGCATGTGTTTATCCAGTCTAACGTTAATCGAAGTGTGCGTCTCTACTACGACTTTCCCAACAAAAATCCAGCGCCCTCTCAGAAAATACATAAAACTGACATTACTGAGCTAGATACGTTTAAAAGTAGTCTATTAAGGGAAGAGTGAATTCTTATCACGTACGAACAAGTGGGCACTGACGTGCGTTTGTGTAGGACTCATTTCCCTTCCTCTGTCTCGCAGCCTGGATCAATTGTCCCGGACTTCCCCGCTGGCCATTCGGAGTGTACTACAAATCGTTCGAAGCCGGGACTTGCGCGTGTCGCTGCAGATCACTGCTGTTTCGCTGTTAGCACCTGCCACATGTACTTGGGGCGCCAAGTGGAGGGGGTCGTGAGTGACTTATGTTGACTGTGTTTTCAAGAGATTCCGGCCAAATGCATAGCCTATAACTGTCGTCTTGCTTATTTAAATTTCTATTGGTTTAGTGAGGCTGTTATGGTGGCTTCTCGCCTAGGTTTCTTTTATTATCTGTCTGACGTCATCCAAAAGGAATTAATGTGGAGGCTGCTATTGATTTAAATTAATGTAGTTCTAGAAAATTATATCTTTTATTGTGTGGGGTTTATTTTGAAGTGTTTACACCTGTACATTGTTATACCTTTCATCTGATCTTGCTGTGAAATTTTCACGTGTGAATGCGTGCTGTATTAGGTACGATTTTCTTCAACGTATTGGGGTAATTCAGGTGATAGCCCCTCTTGTTAATTCACTGATTACCAGGGACACCAGATTGCGGTATTACTCCTAGTCATCGAACTGAAGCTGCCAGCTACATAACATTTATTGTGGTTTTTATCTTTTTGTTTGATCATGCACATTACTGTGAATGGTTTTTAAATTGCTATTTAAATAAACTTTGTAATTATATACGATTGGTGTATGTCTGTTACTTGTGTATCACAAGGGTAAAAGTCCTGCGTGTTCTTAACACTTGTTACAGGAGCAGCTGAGCCCCTTCATCAAGCCAGCGCGCCGCAATCTATCGCAAATCAAAGTGGAAGTAAGTCGCAGACGCTTAACACTACCATCTTCATTAAAAGTAAAGAAATTAAATGATCTTACCAGGCCTGTTGCCGCTATCTCTTATTGCGGTCTTTGCTGATTTTGAAATTAGCCGATGATTAATAAAATGCAGCTCATATCGGTTGCTTTCGGTGACGTGCACTTCATTAAATCTGTATATAACGTGGAAAGAGACCGGCTTGTAGTTCGTTCCAAACCCAACGCAAACTCTACGTGAAACAAAGAAAATAAAACTTCTGTCTGTCCAGTGCCAGGCGTCAGAATAAGACGAGAGTCAACATCGGGAAGGCTTTCAACAAACGGAGAGATCTCCGGTCTGCTCTAGTGCTCAAACGGGTCATATACAAAGTGATAACTGAACGTGTTTCCATAGTAATTCAATCATAAGTGGATACAGTAAGCACATTGGAGATAGATGGAAACAAAAACCGAAGTTTTCTACTACCCCGTTTCCCCCTCACACACATAAGTGTGTAATTTACTCGAATGCCTTTCCTTTCATATATTTTAAATGACTAGCAGATTTATTAGTGGATTACCTCATTATGACTGTAACAAAAGATGTGTGCCGCACAGTGTGCGGCTGATGCTCCTTTGGTTATGAACAGCTCGTGCAAACGTGTGTGTGTGAGTGTGTGTTCCTCCATTAACGCGCACAGCTCTGGTTGAAGTTTCGCTTGTGACCAGAGGGGGCATAGTTCTGCAAAAACTCAGATACTTGCGTTTTGCTCCTTTAAAAAGGAAGAGGATTTTTTATTTAAAAAAATGGTTTTATGCGGGGATAAAGCAAATAAAAGACATATTGTATGAAGTGATACCTGGTTTTGTACCAGTGCAGGTAATAAGAGATGCAATTGTGGAAAATTATGAAAATGAAACCACGACAGTCTTAGAAAAACAATCAAGGAACTGTCACGTTGGTGCTCAGATAATAACCTAACACTTAATATCCTTAAAACAAAAGAGTTCATTTTGGATATCAGGAAGCATAGACAGGACTACACCCCCTCCTCATAAATGGAGAACGGGTGGAAATTGTCTCCACCTTCAGGTTTCTGGGCACCTACCTCTCTGCTGACTAATCCTGGCCCTGGTCAAAAAAGCCCAGCAGCGTCTACACTTCCTGCGTGTCCTTAGGAAGAACAATCTGGACACAAAGCTCGCATTCTATCACTCCTCTGTGGT
This sequence comes from Cyprinella venusta, assembly GCA_038021265.1. NCBI lineage: Eukaryota > Metazoa > Chordata > Actinopteri > Cypriniformes > Leuciscidae > Cyprinella > Cyprinella venusta. The sequence continues at coordinate 11,193,384 of CM075863.1, forward strand.
GAGTGTACTAACATATTGTTTAAACATGGTATCCAGGCTCCACAGCTGAGGACAGGAAGGCGGTGCAGAGGGTCATAAACACTGCCCAAAAGATCATAGGCTGTCCTCTGCCCAGTCTGGAAAACATCTCTACATCCTGCTGTCTCAGGAGGACCAAGGCCATCACGAGAGACCCCTTACACCCTGCCTATCCCCTATTTGATCTGTTGCCTTCTGGGAGACGTTACAGGTCAATCAAATCCCACACACAAGCAGGCTGACGAACAGCTTTTTTCCCTGGGCTATACGAACAGCCAATACCCATGGACATTCATACACATGATCCCCCCTCCATCAATCACTCAAATAGTACCCTGTAGGGCAGATAAACAGCACACCTCCCTCCACCTGCACTCTTGTTTAAAGTGGACACTTTCAATTTTATAGTGGGGTCATCTATAGCCGTTTTGTGACCGTGGAGAGCGAAGGTTCGTTTCTCACTGGATTTGTCATCTATAAAGGTTAAAGAAAAAATGAGCTGGGGTGCCCCTCACAAAAATGTGGGGAATTTTTTTGAGAGCCCGATATCCAAAATGGCTGCCGTCGGCCATGCTGTGAAATTAACTTTTGAATGGTTTTGCCCACAGTGCTGCATAATACATGGTTTCTGAGACTATTTGGGTCAAGAAATTCATAAATTATGCAAATTTATTGATTTCACCTATTTTTGACCTTCAAATTCAAGATGGCCGCCAGTTGGCTCTTTACGGTGAGACACCACTACAGGTGAATAGGGTAAAAATTTTAACTTGCAGATATCAGCATGAAACTTTACGAGTTTACTACTCGCATGAATAGGAGAAAAAATGTATTGCGAGTTTTCTGTAATTTTATGTTTAAATATGCTAATCAGGCTATATCTAATTAAATATGCACTAATTTGCATATATTTTGAAGTGACGAATCTCACCATTGAAAAACAATAAGGTTCAAAATTATTTTAGCATTTCTTGATATATTCAATGAAAAGACATCACCTGAGGGGACTATAAATATCTCTTTTTATTACCCTGGAAATCAGAAAATACTGCCAATAGCATTAAATATTTACGCCCTATTTTTAGGCATAAAATGACATAAATCAGGCCAAGAATGATATATCAACAAATCCCTCTGGAAAAACCTTCACAATATAGTTGGGAATAAAACTGTACAGTTAGTTGTGTGTAGGTGCTACAGAAGTGTAAAATCGGCACTAGGAGTGTGAGAAAAAATGTCTCAGTTACTTATGTAACCCTCGTTCCCTGAGAAGGGAACGGAGACATTACACTGAGTGAGGACGAATGGGGTTTCGCTTGGAAAGCCTATCGACTTTGAGTATTAAAAAATAAGCCAATGGCAAAGAAATGCCATGGGTCTGTGGGATTTGCATGGCGCAACTCCGCCCCACCTCTTGGATATAAAGGGAGGATGCCGGCAACATGCAGATATGTTTCTTCGCTGAGGAGCCAAGACTGAACTCAGGCGGTCCCCGCGGTACAGCGGAAGTGGCAGGAAGACGTAATGTCTCCATTCTCTACTCAGGGAACAAGGGTTACACATGTAACCGAGACATTCCCTTTGTTTTCACTTCGAGTTACGTCGAGTGACAATAAATGGGGTTCCAGTCTAATCAAGCCAGCTTCACAGCTGTCTTCCAGTGCCCTGCATAAGTCTGAGCTCCCTGTTGTGAGACTGGCACGGATGAAGGACTCGTACTTAACAAAGAAATACCAAGGTACACGGGGATGCATATCTCAGAGGAAATATCCAAATCGTGCCTGTCTGAAGGGGGGAATGGGGTCGCATACGGAGAACACTGGGGTGTCCAGCCCGAAGGGTTGACTATTTCAACCCCCGGGGGGCAAGGTTGCTTGCCAAGGGAAAGACACGTGCTCAGAGAGACTTACATTGGAAATACACGTGGGGGTTGCCCAGAGGGGGGACCATGAACACGGAGGCACCTAGCCTAGCAGTGCTGGAGGAACTCAGGGCTTAACGGGGGAAGCTTGACGGAAGAAGCTCACCTGAGGAAAAAAATTGCATGTATCCAGTCCGTGGAGTGGAGTGGAGTGGCGAACAAGCAAAGACACTTAAGCGGGTGGTTGAAGCCAAATCCATTGAGAAACGAACCTTCGCTCTCCACGGTCACAAAACGGCTATACACTGTAAAAAGTGATTCTGAGTTTTAGTCAGTTGGACAAATAAAATCATGCCCTGTCAACTTGCAGTGTCTCACTACACAACATGATGAGTAATAACAACCTCAACTTGAAGGGAAATAGAAAACTTAAAATAAGGTGTTCACATAACAAAAAAATATAGGTTCTCTCAATTTTCTGCCTCATGCGCATGTGCCAGAAAGTCTGCGTCATTGATGACGTACTATTTTAACGAATTTGAGCAAGACGCGCCATCGCCATTTTCTCCACAAGTACAAGAAGACGAGATCACAATACAAACTGCTGATGCTAGAAAGAAGACTAAGGAGCTGTTATTTCACCGACTACAGATGGATTTCTAGAGTAAGTAAACCCTTATTTGTTCTTTCATGGAAAAATGTGGCTTGTTTCGTTTGCGCTCAACAACTGCGTATTGTTTTCAGGCTATCACATTTGAAAAACACCGATTAATAATCAGGAGTCCCACACGGTTGCACGCACATTTTTGCTTGCTGTACAGTGTGTTACACACCGAGCTGCTGTCGAGACGTGAGCAGAAAGATAAGTCGTCTTTGACTAGTGACTATAAGTTAATGTTGGCACAGGGATTAAAGTTCTCCGTCGCTGCGACGGAGAACGGTTAATTGCAGCGAGTCTCTGATGGATATCCGTCAATTGCACGTTTCCTGTTTGTCTTTATGTCTTAAATTAACTTTTCATAATTTTAAGGCCGTAAATAGACTTTCATTTCTCAAACAGTGTGATAAATGTCTTAATTTTAGTTTGAATAGGTCTTAAATTAAGGAAAGACGATGTGTATTCACCCTGCTGAGGGGGGATGTGACCCAGCTAACAAAAAAAGGTCCCCAGAACGTCCCCTAAATGGCCTGTGCGAACGTCCTCCCGAACGTCCCCATGTGGAGTCCGCTTGATGTCCCGAGGACATTCGCTAAGACGTCCTCCGGACGTTCAAGAGGACGTTCCCAGGACCACCAGCGGCCATCCGGGACGTTTATGGGACTTTCGCGTTTAGTCCCCTGAATATCATTTTATTTTATTTTACTTCCGGCTAACCAAAGAAAACAGACACGGTGTAACGAACAAAGTAAATTATTTATTTAAAACAATTGTAAAGGTGGCATTTCCGTGTGTGTGTGTCTTCAAATGCGCTGGCAGCTGTGTGTGTGTGTTTGTCGGTCAGCTGTGGGATTAATCCGATGGCAATTCCCCCCCTTCGGCGTCTAACGTTACCTAAAACAACAAAATGAACATATTCAGTTATGATTTTATCAAATGTGAAATGTTGTCTCATTTTCAGCTGTTAGCTTCGTACTCGTAGTATTAGCATATAACGGTTATCAGCGGTACATTGCGGACAACTACAGCAAACGTTTTAAAAGGTAACATTTTCATATAGTTTAAAGATTGACAGTGGTTATGGTGACTAATTTATAATAATCTAATTAAAAATACCTTTTAGACAGACGACGGACAGAGAAAACACAAAGCTGCGTCAGAGAAGGACCGTTAACTGTCACTACGCTGAGCGTTGCCATGGATACAAAACAGATACAAACCGCGTACATAAGGAATGACGTCACTCGCTTAGGCGCATTTGATCCTATGATTCGTCACTCGCTTGTTTCTCTAATGTTTTTTTTTGTTTGTTTTGTTTTGTTCTGCATGTGCTATCTGTCTTAAGTGCAATACTTAGAACAATATTTTTTTCTAAAATAAATTATTTTTAATAAAACCAGTCACCAACCAACGTTTGACAGGTAAATTATTTGTCTTACCTGTGTCATTATCCACTTTCCAGCAATTTTTCATTCTTCACGTTTTCCTTGGCTGCATTCATCATTTGAAGTCGATGCATTATTTTAGAGCTCCTGGGATTCAACCTATTCGTGCATGAGGAATAGCCTTTATAAATTGTAGCTCATATTCAATTGAATCAATTGTCATGTTTTTGATGTTTAAATTATAACGGTTGAAAACAAACTCGTGGTAGCCTATTATTACATCTTTAATTGGTGATTAGAATTTACATGAAGTAACATGAACATTATCTTAACATTAAAACACTAACATTTTAGCATTAACTTAATTTTACAATCAATGCAAATATTTGCATTTATATTTTAGTTTAATTATTCGTTTGTCTGAGTTGTAAAGTTTCAGTTGATGATAGCAAACATGTGCGACTGGATTGCAAGTGTTGTCATGGAAATGCCAGGTGAGGGACGAAATAGGGACGTTCGCAAACTGGCCCGGACAAATGTCCTCAGAACGTCCGTCAGCGAACGTTATAGAATGGACCAAATGCGAACGTCATTGGAATGTCCTCCAGCGAACGTTACAAAGGGGACCGAATGCGAACGTCATCGGAATGTCCGTCCGCGAACGTTACAAAGGGGACCAAATGCGAACGTCATCGGAATGTCCGTCCGCGAACGTTACAAAGGGGACCAAATGCGAACGTCATCGGAATGTCCGTCAGCGAACGTTACAAAGGGGACCAAGTGCGGACGTCCTCTGAACGTTCGCTAGGGAACGTTACAAAGCGGACCTAATGCGGACCTAAGGGGACGTTTGAAAAGTCCGGGGGACGTCCCTTGTTTGTAGGGGATAAAGCCTGGAGTGGAGCGAAAGCACGTTGCTCTCTCCACTCTAAGCATTCTGTAATCACTTCGCTCCTAGTCCACTCCGGTTTTTCAATTCCCGCTCACGGAAAAACTGCTCCATGTTCACTCAATTAATCTTAGTTTTTGAGAAGAACATGTCAGGCCACAGCTCATTTGCTGCGGTCCCATGATAGAAAACAGAACGCGGGTCAATATTGGTCATTTCTCAATACCAAGTAACGTTACGCAAACTTCGGACTTGCGTCCTTGGTAGTTCGGACTTGCCAAGTTCGACTCGGGAGAACGAACTCCCAAGGACGAGAGGACGCGAGTCCGGTTATTCTGCTAATGGAACAGCGCGGATACTCCGGTTATCTCTTTATGTAGGCTATAGGCAACAATACGAAATAAGGTATAAAATACAACTCTGCCTCATTTCATCAACAATAAAACGAAATGTATATAAAACACCACTCTGCCTCTTTTCATTCATAAATAAACATATTATCATAAAACAAATGTTGTTCAGCAACGCACATTGATTATCTTCACTATTTATAAAAACACGAAATATAAAACACAACCCTGCTTCTTTTGTTTTCATTTTAAAACTATGAAATATTATTGAACACAGAATGACCAGTAACGTTAAGTTAACGTTGATATGTGAATCACCGCTGCATATATTATCACTACGAATAAAAAATGCTTGATTTACTTATGTTAAACGCCCAGTTGGTATTTTTTCTAATGTTTTTGAGCACGTGCAATCGGTGCATCTAGGCCTACCAGTATGTAGGTAATTTGCCATGATTTTGTACTGATAAAATGTCAACGTTTTGTATTTCATACTCATAATCAATTGATTTAACTTTTATGTCAATTGTGTTACCTGTGAAGCCCCAAAAAATCTTGAATATCAGTATTATGTTATCTATATAAAACAATTTCACATAATAAAAGCTATATTACTGCACTGCTCAATTTTATTGTCAGCAACATCATTTACTGCATCATCAGAAATATATATATTTTCTGTTAGATTTTTTTCATTCCTCATAATTGGTATTTGTAAAGTACGAGTTTTTTAGGACTGCATAGTATAACCGCTGACAGGGACTTTTTATTTCAGTATGCACTTACGTCACTGGTAGTTCCTATTTTGCTGCGTACTTGTTTGAACAATTACGTTATCGTGGCATCCTTAATCACAATTATATATTTGAATAATTGTGCAGCAACGCAGTTGTGTGTTTCTGTATGTAACATGTGTTTTTTTTTTTGTTTGTTTTTTTGCAGGATCAGTGTAGTGGAAGCAGAAATCAATGAGGTGGTGTTGCAAGATTTGCAGATTTTCCTCGCCCAACCATCGTGCCCTAATCACACATTACAAGCTTAAACACTCCCATCAGGCAAGTCACTGTCCACTCCCATGCATCTATAAGGATTGTGTGTGTACATTTAGGAGTGAACTGTCTCTGAAGAAGCATTTAACCTGCGAACATAGTCAATGTGTTCAAGCCTCCTCAAAATTGCTTAAAGCATCAAATGTGAATTGTGACCTGTGTAATTTTTCAGAGGCTTGCAGTATTTCACTAGCCTGACTTCGTCATACTCATATTCTAATGAGAATATGAGTCTGAAATCACTCAATTGAACTTTAATTATGAGGCGTGTCGTAACCGAACCAGGACAAAAAAAAACCCTCTGCACTCAATTGGATAGTCGGTAGACCTACCAACCAATCAGAGCAACACATAAGCCAACTCCTTTGCATAGCACAGTTTTCAAATACAGAACGTAGCCTCACCTTATTTATTTTAGAAGTTAAATAACGAGTGTTACTTCTTTTACTTACCTCTCCATGAGTGCCACCAAAGGAGAAACCACAACGACCACAGGCTTTTCATAACGTCCCATCTTCTTAGCGACCGTCAGAGCCAGCTGATAAGTTACACTTTTCCCGAATCATGTAGGAAGGACGCCAAAAATATATTTCCGTTCGACAAATGCCTTGATTGCAGTTCTCTGTTTGTTTATTAAAATGAATGCACTGTCGATTTATTTTACAAAAGACGCGACAGCGGAATCTATACATCTCAATTCTCCAGCTGCAGTCATCTTTGACAAGCGCTCTTTGACGACGTGAGGATTACATTACTGAAGACCACCTGTCAATCATCGTATAAAGCCCGCCCTGGCAATTTGATTGGCCCGAGGATCTCTGAACCGTTCATGATTACTCCTCAATGGATTGAGTCCAGACCGAACTTCCCGTCCAAAAATTGTTGTGGGCGGAGTTCGGGCTGGCATCCAGGCTAGTATTTCGCAGTATTTTGCTCATCTTACAACACACGTTAAAAAGAAAGAGTCAGTGAGGTGCCCCTTTCAAAACTGTAGTTTCCAGACCAGTGTGTGGAGCACTTTCCGTGCTCCCAAAAGTAGGAATCATCGCCACAGCATTTTTCAAGATTTTCGAACAGACTTGTATTAAACTTGCATTCCTGATGATTCAAACCCTGAAAATGCAGACTCTGAAACTCATTCATTCAGCTCGGATTGCTCAACAGTAGATCGTGACGTAGATGTAGAAGACCTACAGGATTTGATTAAACACAAAGTAGCATCACTGTTACTTCGCATGCAAACAACTTTACACGTCTCAAAGGCCACCACGCAGGAAATTGTAAATGAGCTTTGCAGTGTTTATTCAATTGTGCAAGAGTTCACTCCAAGAATAATTGAAAGTGTATTGGTTAAGCACAATTGTTTATTAACCAATGAATTGACTACTGCCTTAGCTGGGATAGTTGAAAAATCAAATCCCCTCACTTCACTTTCAAAGAGTGGCCCTTTTGCGACCGAATACAAAAGAACCACTTATTACAAGGACAACTTCAAAGTAATTGAGCCAGTTGAATATTTTTTAGATCCATCCTCCCAAAGAAAGTTTGTTTATATTCCAATTTTGGATGTTTTGACTGAGTTGTTGAACCGTGATGACATTTTGGCTAAAATCCTGCAGGAAACTGCTGACCAGTCCGGTCAGATTAAAACATACAGAGATGGACTGTTCTGCAAAGGGAATCCTTTGCTCTCCTCAGAGAGTCTAAACATTGCACTTTGGATGTATATAGATGACTACGAGGTATGTAACCCACTGGGCACATCCAAAAAAAGCATAAGGTCTGTGCAGTGTATTGGTTAATATCAAATTTGCCAGCACAGTATAGGTCTTCTGTACAATCAATTTATCTGGCTTGTCTGTGTAACAGCAGTGATGTAAAGATTTATGGCTATGATGCCATTTTTCAACCACTCATTAAAGACATTCAAGTCCTTGAAGAGGAAGGATTGTATGTTCCAAAATTGGGGACAAGTGTCAAGGGTTCTGTGTTGTATGTATCAGCAGACAACTTGGGGGCCCACTCGCTAGCTGGCTTCCAAGAAAATTTCAATGTTGATAACTTCTGCAGATTTTGCCTTGTTAGTTGCAAGGATATTGACTTGCATGAAGTCAGAGAGGGGGTTTTTCCACTCAGGACCATTGAAAATCACAAACACACTCTTGATGAATTGAAGATAAATTTCACTGGTTTCCTTGAATGGAGTAAAGAGAGACTGTGTTCTTGAGAAACTGAATTATTTTCAGACCGTTCAAGGGTTTCCTCCCAATTTTATGCACGACCTGTTTGAAGGTATAGTACCAACAGAGTTAAGCAGGGTTGCCAACTCTCACGCATCTGGCGTGACACTCACGCATTCAGCCTCAATCTCACGGTCTCACGCTCAACAAAGAAATCTCACGCTAAATTAGAAATTCTTCTGTGCTGTATTTTTTTATTACTATAAGCAAGTTCAGGCTTTTACTGATTGGACCACTGGATTTTACCACGCAGAGAAAAATCGCGGAAAATTATGACACTGACATTGACAGAGAAGTTTGATATGGAACGCTTTGGCGCTAGATCGCAGTAGCGCGTCAGTTCAAACGGCACGTGATACAGTTGCCTAGGCTACAACACCCACAGGGCAAGAGCAAAATACTGTATCTGGTAATCTCCTGCTTTATATTAAACAAACTGTCAACACGGGCTTTTGCGATGCACAGAGAGACGCTGCGCTGCCTATGACTTTGAACGTGAGTTGAGAGCATTTGCACTACGTGCCTGTCTTTTTAGCAAAAAAGATAACCTACACTGAATATCTATAGTGGCGTAGGGCGAGGGCGTGAGGTGCTTGAAAGCAGCTTTTGACGCGTTTTAAAATTACTATTGTATATATTCCTATACAATAGTGTAAGTAAAATATGCTTTTGAAATATTCATTTTCATTTAAACAGTCCATTTATTGGCTAGGCCTATATGGATTTTACGTAATAGGAATAGTTATATAAATCATTATTACATTATTATTATAATTGTTTGGCATCCTAAAACAGAGGATTATATCATAACTTTTTTTTTTTTTTTTTTTTTTTTAATTGAATTTTCATATAATACAAATATAACAAAACATCAACCACGCCCCAAAAATAAAATAAATAAATAATATAAAAAAATAAATAAATAAATAAAAAATAATAATAAAATAAAAATAAAAACTCAGATTTTTAGATAAAACAGGACCGTACCATAATGAGGCAGATTTGTGTAATAAAATAAAATAAATAGCAACAACATTAAATAATGTATAACCTCCATAAAATAAAAATTACAAAAGATAAAAAGAAAGACAAAGATTAGGTTAAGAGTCCAGAAAGTTACAATGTTCCTTGTAATAAAATAGTGCGAAGAGAAGGTTCCAAAGCGTCCAGAAATGGGGTCCAGACTTTGTAAAACTGGTCTGTTTTCCCATGTAATACGTAGGTAAGGCGCTCCAGGGGAATCAACTCAAAAATGATCTTGTACCATCCTTTAAGGGAAGGAGATATCTCACTGATCCAATTAAGTAAAATATTTTCCTGGCAGCAAAGGAAAGAATATTATACAATTTCTTATTAGCAGAAGAAGTAATGCAACTATTCGGTATTCCCAACAAAAGTGAGACTGGGTCAAAATCTAGTTGAATATTAAAGATCCTTTCCATCTCTCCTAGCACCAGAGACCAGTACCTTTGCAGCCTGTTACATGACCACAGACAATGCGTTAGAGTACCTATTTCAATTTTGCATTTTAAACACATAGGTGATGCAGAAGGGTTGAAAAAATGCCTGCGGTTAGGGGAAATATGGAGCCTATGAATAATTTTTAATTGTATTTCTCTTATTCTTGTACAAACAGATATTTTTTTAGCATTAGACCAGATGTCTTCCCAAGTTCCATCATCAATATTAACAGCTAACTCTTCTTCCCATTTAGTTTTAATACTCTGTGTATCAGCAGATGAGATTGAGCACACTGAACCATAGATCCTGCCCAGAGACATTTTCCCAGATGACGAAAATAATAACCTTTCAGTAGAAGGAATTTCACAATTTCTAACAAGTGTAGTGTTGTTAGTAATGTAATGTCTCAATTGGAGGAAACGAAAAAAATCTAATTTGGACAAATGGTACTTCTGAGTTAACTCCTCAAATGACATTAATTTATTGTCTGAAAACATATCCCCAAGCTTACTAAGTCCTAAACAACACCATCGTTTAAAACCATCATCCAAAATTCCTGGGATGAAATCAGGATTATTTAGTATTGGGGTGAAGAAAGAAGTCAGTTTAGATCTACCTTCAAGCCTACATGCTGATCTCCATGCTTTCAAAGTATTTACTATAATTGGATTGTATATATTGTATATATCTCTTTTATTTTCTGAAAGCTCTTGACAAAAAGAAGAGCACTTAAAGGGAATTTTGAAAAGGAAGATTCAATATCCAACCAAGTAGAGAAAGAATCATTCCTGACCCAATCTGCAATGTATTTCAGATGAGAACTTAGCTGATACATCTTAATATTAGGAAAATCCAACCCCCCCATAGAACTTGGAAGATAAAGTACTGACATTTTTAGTCTAGGTCTACGCTTGCTCCATATGAAAGAAGTTAGCCAGCTGTTAAGGCCCTTTAATGTCCTATTTGAAAATAGTATAGGAACCATTCGAATAGGGTATAATAGTTTTGGTAAAACAATCATCTTTATAAGTGCTATTCGCCCTAGCCAAGATACTGGCAATGAGTTCCAACGTTCTAAGTCTATCCGTATTTTCTCAAATAAAGGAACAAAATTAGAATCATACATCTGCTTCAAGGACGAAGAGATAGAAATGCCCAGATAAATAAAGCCTAGGGGCGACCACTTAAAAGGAAAACAGGGTGTAATGTTAGGTATGGAGATGAGAGTACCTAAGGGCATAGCTTCGGATTTAGCTAGATTAATTTTATAACCAGAAAAGGCACTATACTTGTTGATCAAATTAATCAAAGCAGGTACTGACTTCTCGGGCTCAGATAAGAAAAGCAGTACATCATCAGCGTAGAGCGCAATCTTGTGATGTTTAAGTCCTATCAGCAAACCCGAAATAGATGTTGACGATCTAATTGCCTCAGATAGAGGCTCTATAGCCATCGCAAACAAAAGTGGTGACAAAGGGCAACCCTGCATGGTGCCTCTATGTATAGGAAAATAATCCGATCTGAAGCCATTTGTCAATACGGCAGAGCGTGGGTCAGTGTATAGAACTCTAATCCATTGGACAAAATTTTCACCAAGACCAAACTTTTCCAAAACAAAGAAAAGGTAGGACCACTCAATACGATCAAACGCCTTCTCTGCGTCCAAAGAAAGCACTAGCCCATCTATGGATTTCCCTTTGAAGGCATATATAATATTTAAAAGTCGTCTTATATTATCAGATGAGTTTCTACCCTGTATGAATCCTGTTTGATCGATCCCGATTATTGTGGGAAGGATTTTTTCAAGACGCAATGCTAAAATTTTAGAGAGCAATTTCCGGTCCACATTCAGTAATGCTATTGGCCTATAAGAAGAACATAAATCAGGATTTTTACCTTTCTTCAATATAAGTGTGATGTTAGCTTCTCTAAGGGTCTTTGGTAATTCTTTAACCGCAAACGAATAGTTGAACATATTAAGCAATGGGTCAACAAGCAGGTCTTGAATCTCCTTAAAGAACTCTCCACAAAACCCATCCGGTCCAGGTGATTTGCCATTCTTTAGAATGTTGATCGCATTAATTACCTCCTGTCTAGTAATAGGTCCATTGAGGGAGTCTTTTTGTGCAGCTGAAATTGTTGGGAGATTAATCTCTGAGAAAAAATCAACCATTTGCTCAAGATGATCAGCTGTTATCTCAGAAGAATAAAGATTCATATAAAAATCTTTAAACGAGTTATTAATATTCCTATTATCGTGGAAAATATTATCCTCTGAGACAATAGTAGCGATAAACTGCGATGCAGCGCGTTGTTTTGCAATATATGCTAGAAATCTCCCAGGTTTGTCCCCATGCTCATAAAACCTTTGTTTTGAATATCTAATTTTCTTCTCTGCTTCAACAGTAAGTAGACAGTCTAAAGATGCTCTAACAGCCTGTAACTCTTTCAATAAATCTGCTGATGGAGAACTGTTATACATTTTTTCTTTAACCAATAGCTGAGCCTCCAAAGCCCTGTGGTTCATCATTCTTTGACGTTTTCTAGAGGAAGTGTATGAAATAATCTGCCCTCTTGCAAAAGCTTTACAAGTTTCCCACAATAAAGACAAATTATCCGTGGATGGAGAATTAATAGATAGAAATGATTTAAGTTCAAAAGCAAAGTAAGCTGAAAATGCGCTGTCCCTAAGTGTTGCAATATTAAGCCTCCACTGTATAGAACAGTCCGCTGTATTCCTGAATCGAAGCTCCATAGTGACACTGGCATGATCTGATAGCAAAATGGTTTCAATATTACAAGACAGTACTAAGTGCAGATCTGTTTTTGGCATAAAAAAGTAGTCTAATCTGGACTGACAATTATAGGAGGTAGAAAAAAATGTATATTCCTTATCGGCAGGGTGAAAAGTTCTCCAGACATCTACCAAACCCAGATCTTTACAGATATTCTGCAAGGACTTCGCCTGAGCAGTTAGAGAGGCAACGCTATGCGGGTGTCTATCTACAAGAGGATTCATTACACAGTTAAAATCTCCACCCACAATTGTCAGATCTGTTGACCTGACATTTAATTCAAGAAACACTTTAGTAATAAAATCGGATGGATGGGCCGGGGGATAGTACATGTTGAGTATGAGAATAGTTTTACCTTGCAACAAGCCTACAATAATAACATAACGACCGCCCCTATCTTTAATACAGTTAACAATTTTGAAAGGTAGATTACGTTTAATGAGAATGGCAACACCTCTACTTCTAGATGTAAACGAAGAGAAATATACCTGACCAAAAGCACCCTGTTGTAATTTAAGATGTTCATCATCACTCAGATGGGTTTCTTGTAAAAGAGCAATATCAATATTTCCTTTTTTCAAAAAAGCAAGTATTTTTCTCCTCTTAATAGGATTATGAATACCTCGAATATTCCAAGTGCAAATCCTAAGCACTTTTGACATTCAAAATTATACAGGCGATCAGTGCAAACATGATACAGATGATTTTGGAATATATTCCTATAAGGGAACCCCTGGGGAATCTGAGCTTCAAATAAAAATAAAATAAAATAAAAAAAGAACACAAAAAACTATTAAAGGGAACAAACCTGCCAAACATGCAGGAAGAACTATTCCTACTCTTTTCTTCTGCAGGCGAAAGCCTACCACCCCAAACACTACTCACATTTCCTAACATAGGGTAAACACGAACCTTGCCACGCTCTCAGCAACAAGATATTTCTTCACTCAACAAATTATTTTGTTGAAATGCCACATAACCGTCCAACTTCAGCCAAATTAGCCCAAACTGTCAACGAATGCCGTCGCGTCGGCAGGGGAGGCAAAGCGCTTCACTGACCCGTCGATAGTCAGCCTCAGAGTTGCAGGATAGAGCAGAGCATACTCAATCTTCATCTTCTGCAGTCGCCGTTTTACATCGTCGAAAGCCTTGCGTTTCTTTATCACCAACGCAGAGTAATCGTTGAAAAATGAAATCCTCGGTCCTGCGTCAGTGCTCCTTTCGGGATCCATGCCAACACGACGAGCTGCGTCCAACACCCGCTGTTTGTCCGTGAAGTTATGAAACTTTATGATGACAGGTCTGGGTCTCTGCTTAGGACCTGGTAGTGGGGCTAAAGAGCGATGAGCCCGATCAAGCTTAATCCGTCCAGCCTTCGTTGTGATCTTTAAGTAATCGGGCAGCCACCTTTCAAAGAACTGCACGGGATCACTTCCTTCCGCGCCCTCTTGAAGACCAACAAGACGCAAATTACACCTGCGCCCACGATTCTCCAGATCGTCGATGTGCGCTGACATTTCGCTCACTTTTTTATGAAGATCGTCCACGGTGGCCTGTAGAGATTCCGTTGAATTTTCCACCCCAGCTATTCGTTCTTCTGCCTGGCCCACTCTCTCCACCAGGGCCTGGAACTGAACGGTTTGATCGTTTATCGCGACTAGGACAGTATTAACTTTCTCATCAATTACCTTCGTGATGTTTTCAGTTAATTTATCCAAAGCCTGAGCAAAGTTGGAACTTTCCTCCTCACGACTCGTGCTCGCGTCATTCAAATTAGCTCCCTGCTCGTCGCCGCTGACAGCAGAACTTTTCGATACAATCTTCTTAGTTTTTGGCATTCTGTCAGATCCTTTTGAAAAATATTGATCTATAGACATGGCACAATAACCATTTAAGCTCGTAGAATGATTCTGCTGAGTGAAATTATTAATGAACCGAATATTTGAACCAATGTCTCGAGAGCTCGCCACAAGACGTGTGCACTCTACGACGCCATCTTCCCCCGATTATATCATAACTAAAAAGATGTTTGATCCCTCTTTAATGTCCAGGTACAAGTCGAGGCTTTTCCTTTGTTCAATGTCACAGTTCATGGGTTGAAGCTGGTTAAAGCTCTTAATTTTAAGCTCTCAAAGTGCACCAGATTGATGCATTTAACCTTAAAATGTACAAAATTTTCTTGCGGGGGAGCATGCCCCCGAACCCCCCTAGAGGGACAGATGTCTCAACATAGTTTTACAAAACAACCATATAGGAAAGAACAATAATTTATGAACTTTACTCCCAAAACAAATTCTGTTTAAATCAGTTAAACTGTTGGCCTATACCAAATTAAAATTGGACAAACTATACATTTGACATACAAGACATTGTGCCAGGTGAAATTGTGCCCTACAAGACATCGTGACAACACCCAAAAAAAATACCCCCCCCCCCCCCCTCCACTCAAAATCTCACTCCAAGCAAAACTCACAAGTTGGCAACCCTGAGTTAAGTCTTTGCATAAAGTCCTTTATTTCCAAAAGGTACTTCACATTTACATTACATGACCTTAATGCTGTCATCAAGTCTTTTCCTTTCAAGTTCACCGAGAGAACTAAGAGACCACAACAAATTTTAAAGACTTTTGTGTCAAAACGTTCAATTGGTGGAAACAGCCATTAAAAAAACTGGACTCTGTTAAGGCTACTGCCATTGATGATGGGTCACAGAATACCAGAACAAGACAAAACTTGGCAAATCTTTCTAGATCTGAAAGATATTGTTGAGCTCCTAGCTACTGGACAATTTTCTGATGAGACTTTGTGTTACTTGGAGTCCAAAATCTCAGAACACAGGTGTTTGCTCAAAGAGTTTTTCCCAGATTTTCATATTTATCCCAAACATCACTTCTTAGAACACTATCCTGAGATGATTCGTCGATTTGGGCCTCTGACAGATTTTTGGACTATTCGCTTTAAGGCGAAGCACAAATTCTTTAAGAGAGTTGTTCATGATAGTAAAAACTTCAAGAATGTCTTGCTCACTCAGGCCAAAAAGCATCAGCTTGCTTTGGCTTACTTGTTAGATTTGCCAGGTGTTTTCAAACCTGATCTAGAGGTAGGACGTGTTGCAGTCGTTTCACCTGACACGCTTGAATGTTCAGTGAGGCAGGCCATTGAGCATAAATATGAAACCTTAACACTGTACTTTTTTCAACCCATGCATGCATCTATGGTACCAAGTACTCGGAGGGAATGTTTTTGTCTGTAGGGCACACCAGTGGACTGCCCGACTTTGGCGAGATTGTTAAAATGATAATTGTGAACAACAAAGTGTCATTCATCATCAAACCCTTCAAAGCCAGGTACATAGAGCATTTGCGAAGTTATGAGCTGACGAGCTATTGCACTTCTCAACTGCAGGTTGTGGAACACCAAGAGCTTAATGGATACCATCCACTTTATCCTTATGTCAGAGCTGGCAATTTCTAATATCACACCCAAAACCTTCTTGCTTCACTAAGGTACATTTGATTTTTTTAGGCGTTCACATTAAAATATGTAATCATCAATCAAATTAATAACATTTTTTTTACTTATTCCCCAGTTGGAGAGAAACCCTGGAATTTTCTTTACTATTTCAAAATGCTGTTCAGCGTGATCGTCTCCACACAGAACATTCAAAAAGTTAGACTTGATCCTGTTCCAGATTCTGTTGATGGCCTCAAGCTTGAACTCAAAAGCAAACTCCAGCTGAAAGATTCTTTTGATCTTCAATATGAAGATGAAGATTTCCATGATTTCTGTAACCTTACCTGCATAGCTGATTTGCCAAAAGACAAGGTGACACTGAAGGTCCTTTTCACCACCCTTCGAGAGACATTGTCAGACTCCAGTTTAGACACTACAATTTTAGGTGAATCGTCATCTTCATCAACTTCTTCACCCAGCATCCATTCAGAGTTATCTGATGCCCGTTCGGAGCCATGGCCAACCACCTTTCCCATCCCTGTTTTTACTTATGATGTGGAGCTGAGGCTAAGACAAGGTAATGAGGCATTTCGAAAGAACGGAGCACTTCTGTCAATTTCCAGAGGCATTAAGACTGAAATTCTTGAGAAACTAGCTGAAAATATATACTCATACAAAGCCTATCCTGGGAATGAAGAGATTGAGAGTGTAGCGGCTGCCTTAATTGAAAAACACCCCTGTCTCAAAGAGCCAAGCTCCACATCTGGGTGGTATTGGTGGAAAATTAGTTTAAAGTTTAAAATGGGCAACTACAGACAAAAGCTGAGAGATGCTGGTTGTCAGGAACTGAAACTGAATTCTGAAAGGAGAGGTCTTGAGGAGACAAGAGGAAAGCAAAACAAAGTCAAGAAACCAAGACGGTGTGAAACAAATTTTCTACCAGATCTACCTCAGGGCAAAGACCGGGAAAGCCTAGAAAAGGAAAGAGAGCAAATGGCTGTGGAGATGAAGAAGAGAACTCCAGACATCACATTTGTTGATGCTGCTATGAGCATCACGTATTCTTTGAGAAGGCAAGAAGTTGTTGATGAGGAGCCACCAGTGTCACAAATGAAAATCCGATGGCCAGCAATTTTCACAGAGACAGGTAAATTGTTTGTTTATGTGTGCTTTGAACTAATCAGAAAATCTTGATCTGTAAAAGTTGCGGTTCTATTGGAAGATATGGACAAACTTAATATCCTAAGATTATATGAGCAATTCTTTCATGTTGAGTGGATTTTTTTTTACTTGTTAATGTTTTAAGACTGCCACTGAGACCCTGGCATCTTTGTTCAATTTGTCAATGTATTTATGTTTTATAGATCAGCAAAGAATTTACCAGGCTTGTGTCAAAGGACCTGAGCAAGTCCTTTTTGGAAGGCCTGGATGGTCATCTCTCAAAGCTGATACAGTTATTCCGGTCAAAGCGTTATGAGGACATTCCAGAAATGACTTCAATATTGGAGAGCCTTGATAAGAATGTGAGTCAATTTATTTTAAAGCAGTCTTTCTCTCCCAAAACGACAATGTGTGATCTGTGATCGTTTACTCACTCACATCATAAACCTTTTGATACTGACATCTTTTTACATGATGACTTCAAAGTAAGCATCTAAAGAGTAACCTATTTCAATTTGCATGTCATAAAGTCTTCTGAAATCATACAATGTATTTGTATGATGAAAATAAAAATATCAGTCTTTGTTTACAATGATGTTTTATTGTAGCTAGTACATAAATCTCAAGCCTAATTGGTTCTTGCAAGTCTTTTGATCAAATGTCACGACACAAGAACTAATGAGGTTTGATTTTGTAGTAACATCAAAACTGATATGATCAGTTCATTACACAAACTTTGTTCATTTTCATTATTATGAATATGTTTGCATGTGTTTGGACTGGCATGTTGGTGAGTAAATGACAATTATCATCTTTGGTATACTATCCTTTTAAATAATTTAAAGCAGGGGTTCTCATCTCCAGTCCTCGTGACCCACTGTCATCCCTTACAAGTGTTTTATTTAACTGAATACATCATAATAAGCTAAAACGCATGCGCAGGATACTTTACTTCCTGAACAAGTGTCCACCCGAATCCGTGTTGCTTTCACATTCACGCGAACCGCAGCACGGTTCGGAAGCAACCGAACTCAGACCACCTCCTCCAGGTAGTCTCGGGTTCGGTACCCCAGTGCGCAACCGGGTCCCATGACAGCGTTCACATTAGCGATTTTTCATGCGAACCGTGGCCGTTCAGAGATCTTTTTTAAAGGAGTAGTTCACTCTTTAAAAAACTTATGCTGATAATTTAGTCACCTCCATGTCATCCAAGATGTCCATGTCTTTCTTTCTTCAGTCGAAAAGAAATTAAGCTTTTTGATGAAAACATTCCAGGATTTTTCTCCATATAATGGACTTCAAAGGGAACCAAACGGTTCAAGGTCCAAATGAGAGTTTCAGTGCAGCTTCAAAGGGCTTTAAACGATCCAAGACATTCGTTTAAAGCTCTTTGAACTGTTTGCAGTTTGGTTCCCATTGAAGTCCATTATATGGAGAAAATCCTGGAATGTTTTCATCAAAAAGCTTAATTTCTTTTCGACTGAAGAAAGAAAGAGATGGACATCTTGGATGACATGGGGGTAATAAATTATCAGCAAAAGTAAATTATCAGCAAAAGTGTTTTGAAGAGTGAACTACTCCTTTTAAAAAAGAGCTCTGAACTGAACTGGGTGTGTCAGATAAAGGAGACTTAGGGGGCTTTCACACTGGCAGTTTAGCTCTGAACGGCCACGGTTCGCATGAAAAACAGTGCATGTGAATGCTGTCATGGGACCCGGTTGCGCACTGGGGTACCGAACCCGAGACTACCTGGAGGAGGTGGTCTGAGTTCGATTGCTTCCGAACCGTGCTGCGGTTCGCGTGAATGTGAAAGCAGCACGGATTCGGGTGCACACTTGTTCAGGAAGTAAAGTATTCTGCGCATGCGTTTTAGCTTATTATAATGTATTCAGTTAAATAAAACACTTGTACGGGATGATAGTGTTGATGATTTACCTTGGATACAAACGAAAGTGAGCCTGCAGTGTATTCGTGCATTGCGTGTGGAATCAGAGCAACACATTTGGAAATCCACTGTCTCCTCAAAAGAGTTTGTTTGCAAGCAGCAGAAGTCCACCTTATGTGACACGCACAGTAAACCTGTATTGTTCACTCAACTGCGCATAATAGCAGCAAATTAATAAAAAAAAGCCCACAATATTTACCCACGTTCTGCTTTCTATCGTGCACCATGCACGTTTGCGATGATGTGAGATGCACGCAAACGCACCAGGGTTCGATAGAATCAAGTTGAGTGTGAAACCAGACCAACGCTGCGGGGACGCCAGGAACAAACGCGCTCGGGCTCGGACCGCAGCAAACCAGCCCAGTGTAAAAGCCCCCTTAGACACTCCTGGTTTAAGTGACATGAGCTGGTTACATCCACTATTAAATCTTATTTTGGTGCTGAACAAAAAGGTAACACACGACTGTTGTTGTTGTACCATATCACTGGTGTTTTCTTTACAATAAACATATACAAGTGTAAATATTTGAAATTAATGTTTTTATTTTTCAAGACAGAGGCATATAAACATTTATGTTTAGTGAAAGGTAAAACTTCCGAAATCTCTGTGTAAACATTGCGTCACGTAGACGCATGAGAGATCACTTCCGACGTAACGTTGAAGACAGTTCGGTTCGGTTCAGTTGGACATCTGATTCAGATCAGTTCGACATGGCTGTTAACAAGAGGTAAAAACTATATAAACACTGTTCGTTTTCTCACACAAACCGCTCGTTTCGTGTCGTAGGCCATCAGTGTGTACTTACATTTACGAGTCATTAAATCATGTTTCATTTGGACTTCTCTGTGCATGTTCTTTGAGGTGGTGACCATAGACCTCCATTATATGACTGACAGACAAGAACGGTTTGACCTAAAAACATAGAAATTGAAACTACTGCGGAAACAAAGACACCTACGTCTTGGATGCCCTTGAGGTAAGCTAAAACATATCAGAAATTAATTTCAAAGTGAACTATCACTTTAATTTTTAAGGGTTTATAGATACACCTACCTCAGCTTCACAAAACAAAGCAAGCCATCTCTGTCTGAAGTCTTCAGCAGGAGGACTACCACTAACAACATCGAGCCTTCGATAGGAGAATGTTTTGGCCATTTTTTCTTGAATGACCTTGTTGTTGTTCTTCTTCTTTACCTCGTTAAGAAGCTCCTGTCTCTCTAACTCCAGAGTGTCGCTACTTTCTCCACTTGGATGTGGAGGAAGGTAGTTCACCTCTGCCCTCTTTGGTCGCTTGCAATTTTTTTGCAGGATTTTTCTCTCCATGGGGTTTCCTTTTCAAGGAGTTGATATCAAGCTCAGGACAAGGAACTTCACGCCTTCTCAATTTGGAACGGTAATTAGCCATCTTTTATTTAAGACGCTGCTGCCAACCGTACATGCCTGAATATGAGGTTCCAGGCTCCTTTATGCGTGGATACTTTTTTAGCAGAGCTTCAACAACTGCCACAATTTGAAGGCCAGAGGGATAGGCAGTGTAATGGAATATTGCTTCAGCAAGTTTCTCAAGTATGTCAGAGTAAACGGAGTAAACAAACAAAAGTAAACGGAGGATTCAAGATTATGCCGCCAAAGAAAAATATCCTACCCGACGAGGTGGAGGAGATCAAGAAATCTCTGGACTTCTTGTCGGCGGAGATTTCAACTGTAGCAGAGCAACAAAAGAAAATCATGGATCTGATGGGGGAAATACAAACGCTAAAGAGGCAAAGCATGGAGAAGGACCGAAAGATCGCGGTTCTGGAGACTCGAGTTGCTGACCTTGAGCAATACTCCAGAATTAACGCTGTGGTTATCAGTGGACTGAGAACCAAACACCGGAGCTATGTCAGGGTGGCTGCAGACGCTGGACATACTGCCGCCGGAATGAATGAAGCCTCTGAGGAGGAGAAGGAGTCGCTGGAGCAACAGGTGATTTGCTTTTTAGACAGCAAAGACATTTATGTTGACAGCAAGGATATTGAGGCTTGTCATATCCTGCCGAGCAAAAACAAAATGGCCACTCCATTGGTAATAAACCGGTTCACGAACAGAAAGAAAAAGTCTGCACTCCTCAGACAGGGAAGGAAATTAAAAGGCACTGAAGTATACATCAACGACCACCTTACCAAGAAAAATGCTGACATCGCCAAGAAGGCACGCATTCTCAGAAAACAAAATAAGATCCAAGCAACATGGATAAGAAATTGTAAAATATTCATTAAATTACATGGGTCTACACCTGAGACAGCGAAAGTTCTTCTCATCAGGGACATAACTGAGCTGGATAAGTTCGAAGAAAGGAATGAATCGAGAGCATCATAGATCCACATAAGGTAACATTAACTGAATATAAACTGAACTGATCTTGGTATAAGCAATGACTATGGATAACTTGGACAGAAACTCATTTGCTAAATTTGAACAGCTGAACTTGGAAACTTTCAAATACACATAACATAAACCACAAGATATTGAAAATGACATTGACCCAGAAAATAACTTTCACATTGGTACTCACAGCCAGTGTGAATATTATACAGTTGAGCAGTTCAAAGAAAACATAAAAATGGATGGCACAATATCAATTATACACTTTAACAGCAGGAGCCTTATCACAAACTATTCAAAAATCAAACAGTGCCTAAAAAATAGAAAATAAATTCACAGCAATAGCAATAACAGAAACTTGGCTTACAGAAGAACATCATGATCTGGTTGAGATTGAGGGATACGAACTGTTTACCATCAACAGGAAACAATCCAAAGGTGGGGGGGGTTGCATTATATATTGACCAACGATACCAGTGTAAAATAATTAATAAAATGTCTTTTGTTCTAGATAATATCATGGAATGCATTACAGTACAGATTGAAATGGAAAAATCTAAGAATATTCTAATTAGTTGCATTTATAGGAAACCAGGATCAAATATTGATATGTTTAATGGAAAAATAACAGAAATATTTTGTGATAGTAATCGCAAAAAAAATGTTTTTTATTTGTGGAGACTTCAATATTGATTTGCTCAACCCACATGATCATAATAAAACTACAGAGTTTATTAATTTGATGTATAGTACTGGTTTATATCCCTCAATCACCCGACCAACGAGAATTACAACAAATAGTGCTACATTAATTGATAATATATTTTCCAACGTCATCAACTACAAAGTTGAAAGTGGACTAATAATTAATGTCAGTGACCATTTGCCAGTTTTCACAAACATTCATAGCTACACTAGGACCAAGAAAGACGACAAAATATATACAATGACTCGATACAGAACCCAAGAAAGAATCAATATATTAAAAGATGAGTTAATGAAACAAGACTGGGGTGAAGTGTACGTAGACAACGTGAATAAAGCTTATGATTCATTCTTGAATATAGTAACATCGATTTATTAAAAAATATGTCCTGTAGTTAAAAAAAGTAGTAAAACTGAAATCTGATGAAAAACCGTGGATAACAAATGGGATAATAAATGCATGTAAGAAGAAAAATTTATTATATAAAGAGTTTCTAAAGAAGAGGGCAAAAGAATCAGAAAATAAATATAAGACATAAAAATAAATTAATCAGAATCATGAGAAACAGTAAAAAAAACTTATAGTAAATTACTGGAGGAAAATAGATGCCACTTAAGAAACACCTGGAAGGTGTTGAACGAAATTATTAAGAATAAAAAAGACAAAACTGGTGATACTAAATATTTTCTGACAAATAACAATATAGAAATTAAGGATATGAACTTAGCTGCAAATGAATTTAATGATTTTTTTGTCGGAGTTGGTCCTGGTTTGGCTGAGGAGTTTGCAAAGACTGTCAGTTTTAATGAGGTGCTAAGCAAGAATGTAAATATTATTGAATCTATGTTTGTCAAGGAAACAGATGAAAAAGAAATTTTAGAGATTGTTGAAACATTTAAGAGTAAGAAGTCAACCGATTGTAATATAATTGACATGTTTATGGTTAAAACTATCATTGGTTGTGTAGTTAAACCTCTAACGCATATATGTAATCTATCCCTGAAAACTGGAGTCTTTCCAGAAAAAATGAAAGTGGCAAAAGTGATACCTGTATATAAGGCTGATGGGAAACATACACTTTCAAATTATAGACCTGTTTCACTGCTCTCCCAATTTTCAAAAATACTTGAAAAAATATTCACTAGAAGGCTTGATGGTTTCATTACTAAGCATAATATACTGTGTGATCAGCAATATGGTTTCAGGGCAAATAGGACAACTTCACATGCACTTATTAATTTGGTGGAAAAAATAACAAAAGCAATAGAACAAAAAAAAATATGCAGTGGGGATCTTTTTGGATCTTAAGAAGGCATTTGATACGACCACAATTTATTGATTATGAAATTACAAAAATATGGAATCAGGGGGACTGCAATTTCTTGGTTAAATAGTTATTTACATAATCGACAACAATATGTGGAATTGCAAAACCATAATTCAAAGTTAAAGACAATTACATGCGGGGTTCCACAGGGGTCAGTGTTGGGACCAGTGTTGTTTAATTTGTATATAAATAATGTATGGGAGGTATCAAAAACACTGAATACCATTTTATTTGCTGATGATACTAGCCTAATTTGTTCCGGAGAAAATCTGCATCAACTCTTGAATACAGGGGAAAATGAATTAAAAAAGATAAAGAGTTGGTTTGACGCAAATAAATTAACACTGAATTTGAGTAAAACTAAATTTATCATTTTTGGCAATCGTGCTACAATTACAAATAAAAAAACTTACTATAAATGAAATTGAAATAGAAAGAGTAAATGAACTAAAGTTTCTGGGAGTAATTATCGATGAAAAATTATGTTGGAAGCCACATATACAGTATATCAGGGCAAAAATATCCAAATCAATTGCTATATTGTATAAAATCAATTACCTTTTAAATCAACAAACATTGTATACGTTGTATTGTTCATTCATACTTCCATACATTTCATATTGTCTGGAGGTATGGGGAAACACCTACAAAACTAACACGGAGTCTATTTTTATCCTTCAAAAGAAAGCGATAAGAATTGTTAATAAAACTACTTATAGAGCACCAACTACTCCATTGTTTATTAGATTAAAAGCGTTAAAATTTAGAGATATGGTTGACTTAAAAACTGCACAATTTATGTATAAAATAAATAATCAACAGCTATCGACCAGTATTCAAGGGTTGTTCCAGATGAGAGAGAGCAAACATTACTTAAGAGGAACATTTGTATTTAAAATGAAACAAATAAGAACAAATGCTAAATATCACTGCATCACTACAAAAGGAGTGAACGTATGGAACAGCTGCAGTGATGAGATGAAATCATGTACAATCATGGGTAAATTCAAAAAACTATTTAAACTAAAGACATTAAATGAATATGAAAAGGCCTCGAGGGGATAGTATTGTAGTATGGTTTTGCATGTATGTAATTATGTATTTGTTTCTATTTGAAAGAATGGGTTTATGTGAACAGGAGGTAAGTTAATATACAGTCTATGTAAAGAAGTATGTATAGAGAAGTGTTAAATTGTTTTAGATTTAATTAAATGGAAAAATAGAGAAAGGGGTAGGACATGAAAAGTTTGTAATGAACTTCTTCCTACTCCTTTTTTGAGCATGGGAATGGTTAATTTGAATTACTTATATTAATTTCGGAAGTTTGTGCTGAGAAGCACATTACCTTATATAATTATTATTTTATAAATGAATCATGTTTGTATATTTCGATTTTATTTTATGCTTTCTTCATGTTCAAAATAAAGTTCTAAAGTTCCAGAGTTAATGCTTAGATTTTGAAGGAGTGAGCCATCAGTTTCATAGGCCTTATTTCCTGCTTGAAGGAGCAGTTCAACATTGTATGAAAATGTGGGTATCTCAAAGATAATTGGCCATGGTTCCGATCGAAACTCTGGGGACGTTGGTAAAACTATGGTGTCGGATGAACTAACCGAGGAACCGTCTTCCTGGAATGGCAAACCCAGTGGCAATGAAGGAGAGGAGGCAGCATCCTCATTGATGGGAGTCAATGTGAGAATAACGGAAGAAGGTTCATTTCTAACAAGTTTGATTGTGTCTTTGTTCTTAATGACATCTGTTGACGTAAGAGTGAAGAACTGATCGTCAAAATATTTGTCCATGTACATAACAGTAAAACTCCCTTGGAGTTGAAAATGATTCTGTGCGGCAGCCAAAAATTCATCAACAGTGCTAGGGATTCCATCTGGTAGGGTTAACTTGTGGACTTGGTTTTCTTCAATGATAACACGTAGTTGAGTTGGGGCAGACATGATCACAACCGTGTGACAAGTAAAACTGCAGGAGAAAACTAAGACATGATTATATTAGACAAGAGCAAATAAGATATCTCCCTACAAGAGCCTATGATTAATGCATGCTTTACATTATGATTAATGCATGACAAAATGTATACAATTGATATGTTTAAAACAAATTTAAATCTGGAAGAAAAATGAATGAAATAAATGTGTCCTTACAAGTTATTGGATAACAATAATAAGGCACAAGTCGGTTATAAACAATAATACTTTACCTAGTTTGACAAGCAGATATGGTGTTTCAGAGATACTATGCGATTGCCTTCCACTGAGTAGGTAGCCAGTGGGTATGTGTCAGTGAGTTCTGGCTGCTCAAATACTTTGACTACGCTTGTGAACTCCAACTTGAAACATCTCAAATGCTCACAGTACCATGCACTTTGCAGTTTCACGACAAACACCAAGCTGTCACGAACAATGATGATTTGTAGTATTTCAGCAAAATCAGGCAACCCACCAGTGGAGCCATATACCAACATCATGCCAATGCCATAACTGGTTCCCTGAAAGTCTACCTTCTTTGTCAAATGAACAACTGTCTCTCCAGGAAATTTCTGTGATACAAAATTTTGTATGTTCTCATTTACAACCTCTAATGGAACTTTTGACATCTTTGATACAGAGATATCAGGTTTTTTGACATTTGATCCATGGAGATGGTATGCAATCATGGACTGGTGTTTTTTGCC
Source organism: Cyprinella venusta (assembly GCA_038021265.1). Taxonomy (NCBI): domain Eukaryota; kingdom Metazoa; phylum Chordata; class Actinopteri; order Cypriniformes; family Leuciscidae; genus Cyprinella; species Cyprinella venusta. Next base: position 11,219,738 of record CM075863.1, read on the forward strand.
ATTGACTTCAAAATGTTACGGAAGCAGCTAACTTGTCTCACTATCCTCTTAAAGAGGCGGTGCTTGGCTTCAAACCTCATTGTCCATAAGGACACAAGTGGGCCGAATTCTTTAATAAGCTGTGGGTAATGCTCTAAAAAATGGTGCTTTGGAATCAACTTTGCTTGTGGAAAAACACTGAAAAATCGACGTCTATGCTCAGCAATAAGACTATCTAGGTGACCAATGCTTTCATCCGTGTGGGTAGGTGACATAACCAACTAAACAACATCTTTGAGTGTCATCAACAACTGCCATGCCGGTTCCTCTTCCTGTACTTTCCAGCCAACCATAAGTGGAAGCAGCCTCAGTAGGCACCAATTTTCATGTGCGTTACCACCGATGGTTTTACGAGAGGCAAAGTTTGCTGGTATACCTTGGGGACAATTTGTCTCGTCTTTCCACTTATATGGGAACTGTTTGATCACTCTGTTGAGCTCTTCAAAAGAAAAATATTTTTTCTTTATCAAGACATCTAAACACAGTGCCAACTCTACAGGTACAATGCCCTCAAGTAAATCATGCAGAATATCGGGAGGATAGCCTGTTGTCATGTGAAAATGATTTAATTTTTGAGTGATTGCATAAAATGCCTTTTCACTCCGTGGCTAGGGGTGTTGCTATCCAGCGCTTCTTCAACGTCCAACTTGTGTTGCGGCTTTGTCCTACCAGGGAATGCTCCTGTCCTGACTTCAATTTCCTGAAACTGGGACCTCTCTCCAATACAAAATCTACAAACATATGACCCACTGAAACTTTCAACAAACCCTCCAACAGAGTGGGCACCAAGATTATCTGCAATCACAGAAAATACAGTGCCCTTTATGTTTTTTCCCAAACAGGGCACAAAAACACCATCCTCTTCAAAGCTTTTCAAATCACTTAATAATGGCTCGAGGACTCTGGGATAGCCAAATGTCTTAATGTCATCAGCCTTGCACAAAACAGCTAGGTCAATAGATGAAAATGTAGATCCTAATACAGCTGGAATATCAGCCAACACCCAATAGACACCCGTTACCTTGTGCTTCTTACGAGAGGTTCCTAAAGGATTGCATATTTCGAAATCATCACAGTAAAGTAGAAGTGAAAGTCTAAACTCCTCTCCAGACAGAAATGTGTTTTCCTTGAAATGGGAACCATCATGAAAACTACTATACTGACCAGAAGAAACAAAATGGCCCTCATTTATCATTGTTGCGTAGAAACGGGCGTATATTTTGGCGTAAGATTATGCTTACACTCCTCTCACCGCCTGATTTATGAAGATGTGCGTACCTTTGAAATCCAGGTGTACGCAATGCCTGCCCTTGATAAATCCCGCGGCTGAAAACGACCCTAAATATTCAAGTCTCCGCCATAGACGGTCTCCGCTCCCCCCACGCCCTCATTTTACGCCATGGACACACGGAAGACGGCAAAGAAGAGAAACTTCTCCGACGTGGAGCTGAAATGACCTATCACAATGCATTATTTTACAGCACGTCTTTTGAAATTAGCATTCAATTTCGAATCACGTCACATGTATAATAGTGATGATGTGATGTGAAGTACCATTCCTTCACATTAATAATTGCATGACAATTTGTAATAGTAGGCTATTCTTATTATTATTATGATTTGTATTAATGATGCTTATTGTTGTTTAGAAGAAGGATGTCGTTATTTTTATTTGTATTATTATTATCGTTTAAAAGAAGAAGAACGTATTTTTTATTATTTTGTCAGTCTGAATCATTTTTTGGTCATTGAAAGCCTTTCATTGGGCTACCGAACCCAGTCCGTGCGCACCTGCCGGGGATAATCCTGAAACGTCAGGGTAAAGCAGGCTCGCAACTGAAGGAATATATGCGTACAAATCAAATGCTTTGGTAAAGTCACACAAATTAAACATTGAAGTCAACGTTACACAAAAATAAACACTAAAGTTTATAGTTACTATGTTGTTTTTTTGATTGTTTACAGTGGGTCATAATATATCATCTTTTAGTTTGTCAGTGCGTTTTGTGGTGTTAGGAATTTTTCTGCGCATTTCCCCACTAACTCAAAACGTGCGTACACCAGCTCAGGAGGTGGTGTACGGATTCGAGCGTGCCGTACGCCCACGTCCATATTGATAAATCTCAAACTCACCGTGGTTTTGAGTGTACGCAAGGTGTACGCTGGAAATTTGGTGTACGCACTTTTAATAAATGAGGGCCAGCGTCTTGTACTCTTCAACACGTTCTCCTGAATGACACTATTTTTCAGAATTTGTGACAAAGATTGCAGAATTGGTACATATTGGAAAGTCCTTCCCTCTTTTGCATCAAGTATATACTCCAACGCTTCAACAATAGCAAAATGTTCCTTTAAGTACTGATTTCTCTCATATGCTGTGCCAACTGGACCTTCTTCACTAAAGGCTGCACTTATAGGATTTAACTGGCAAATGCGTTTTACCAAATCTGTGATAACAAATTCTTCAACAGCGCAGTTATGGTTTTCAAATGTGTCCTGGACAATGCTTTTTATAACGGGTGCAGATGCTGAACAAGAAATAAACTGAAACTCCTCTACAATCTCATTAATACATCTACTGGACACATTGAAGATGCAATCTAATTTAAGTAATATGGAAAAAAGCTCATCAATAATGGCTTTACCTAAATCTTCCCCATTTTTCACAAGTGTTTCATCAGAAGACACTTCACTTTCTTCTAACAACCAGCTGTTATCGGCTGTTTCCTGACTTGAATGTGTCTGAAATACAGTATGCTTAAAATCTTCAAGGCAATGAGGATTGTGCTTCCTACTTTTATGTGAGGCAAAAGTTGAATATATATTAGTATTGTAGTCACAATCTTTAAAAACACAATGTACGGTTTCGTGCTTTTTTAAATGAACTCCGAGGTGTTCAAAATATTGCCTCTCAGTGTGACAACTACATGAATTACATACAAGACGTAAAAATGACACGACTTGCCCTGACTGTTCAGTTTGTGAATGATCTCTGGACAAATGTGTCCGAAGAGCACCCCAACCTTTAAATAAACAAGGACAGTCTGAGTACAAACAAGGCAGTGATCGGCCTTGACCAGTGTGAAGATGTTTCAATCTATAATGTTTTAAGAGGTCTAAGCGTTTTGATGCCCTGAAACTGCAAATTTTACATGACCATATCATAACATATTATGCCTACTGTTTCTCCCTAATACACCTTTCACGAGTTCACACTTACATACAATTAAAGGGAATAAACTATAATGCATATTTGGCATGCTGTCCGGAGGGAAGGCTCCAAGCTCGGAATTCGGCCCGAACCCAGAGTACTCCCCCCTGTATGTAAAGTGGTTTAGGACTAGAAGAGTGGAGAAGGGGTGGAGGAGGGATGCTGCTAGACTGTCAGAGAAATGAGGTGAGACTGCTGAGTCTATATATACGTGCTTTAGAGCGCTGTCACGATAACTACTTTTTGTTGTGCGATATATTGCACCAAAATTAATTGCGATAAACGATATTATTGTAATTTTCAGACTATTTTATGCCACTGATTACCTAATGACAATATAATAGCATAATAATGCAAGTACACTGTTTTAAAGAACAAAGAACCTTTATTCCTATTTCTATCCAATATGTAGACATTGTGAAATGTGAAAAAATATATCCCAAATAAATAAAACAAGTAAATAAATACACATTCGTTAACCAAAAAAGTGCAAGGTATCAAGAGATCAAAACAAAGTAGGCTAATATGTCAATTTAAACTTTTAAAGTGTCTCACACAAATGCACAGATGCATCAACAGGACATTTCATATTTTTAAATGCCGTTTTTTCGACCGTGCATAATGGCTGCATCTGTTGTGCCTGAGCGCGTTCAATGAACGATAGTTCATGAACGCGTTCATATTTGGGTGAACTGAACGTATACTGTATTACTGATGAACTTTACTAACGCGTTCCTTCTGGTGTCTGTGAACGCACGCTCTCAGTTTAACTCTTAAGGGTGCCAGATTTGTATAGAGCCTTCCAGGCGAAAACCCGGATAAAACACACGTAAACAGGCCTTAATATGTTGTGAAAAAACACCCAATCTGGCAACACAAGCCAGCAGTGTCGCGCTGCGGCTGCCGTCGACAAAGCAGAGCGTGAGATGTATGATCATTCAAACGGATTTTATGACGAGTTCGGTGAGGATGGGACAAATCTTACATTTCTGTGCAAACTGCCCGTCAATAAAATAATTGTTGTCTGTGGTTGTATATGGGCTGTGGCGATAGTAGCCTAATAAAAAAAAAACTCACATATGGACAAAAAGAGCTATAAATGAACTAGTTCAGTTTTTGAAGTATGAACTGAACTAGTTCATTTTAAAATGTGTGAACTGAACTTTGAACTAGTTCATGTAGAAAGTAAACTTTCCCAACACCAAGTTACGCTATCCGTGAGTGTGCGCCATTTCGCGCTGTCACGTTATTTGCACTGTCGGGAAAAGGCATCGTACCGGCAACATAACCGGCTCGTTCACGTTAATTATCTCTCCTCTCTCTCGTTTGGCTTATGTTCCCACACCGGAGCTGAAGTATTTACGTGCTGCATGATTTTGACGTGGTTTAATCATGCCGTGCACGTGAACTTTCGAGTCTCATGGTGCATTCTATTATAGCCAACGAACCGACTCGGACCTCGGATTTGACGTCACGTCCACACTTCAAGCGTTCTATTTGTTTTGCGCGTCCGAGTCGGAGAAAAAAATGGACGCCACCCGGAAAGCTGTTATAATGGTAGCACTGGCCGAGTACCAGGCACTTACATTAAAAAAAAATATATTATGACTACACCTTATTAAAACGCAGCCATTTGAACTTGAAAATGTTCACTTTATTAATGTTTTTCATGTTAATCTTCTGTTAGCAACGCAAACAACCTCAGTATTTGCACTCACAACAACTGATTCCCATACTCAGGGGACGCAGTAATACTAGTGATTATAACCGTCATTTCAAATACCAAAGCGGTTCAAAAACAATGAAAACAATTCATTCGTACAAGTCACAGGGCGCAGCCATCTTGAATTCCGAAACGGAATTCTTGCTCGGTGTCCTCACGGTGGTCCGACGTCCGAGAGGAGAAATCCGAGGAAAGGGGGCGTGTTGCTAGGCAACGTCTGTCGTCCGATTCGGATCTCCGAGACGGATGAATAATAGAACGCACCATCACACTGGAGCGGCCGGCGCGCAGAGTTGCCATGGAAACGGCGCAGGACCACTGGTAAACAACAAAACTCCCTCTCTCGCTGTTGTTTCAACTTTTCACGGCTTTTTAAAGGTAAGATTACTCTCTAAAAGCACACGAATAATACTCACAACTGTTTTTGACATACTTGTAATTGTCACGATTCTGTTAAAAATGTACTTTATCGACATGGTGTAGACAGTGTCTTCGGAAAAAGTCCGTTAGAGGTATTAGCATTAGCAAGGCTAAAGAGGTAACGTTAACGTTAGCAAGGCTAACTAACATCCACATTAACTCGGTTGAACTTTTATTTAACGTAATTAAAGGTTCTTTTAATCACCTCTTATGTGTAAATGAGAGGTTTTGTAAGGTTTTTTACTGGGAAGTGAGCTAATTTATTTAACACAAACATTAACGTAGCGTATCGGTGATGTTTCAGGACTTTCAGGAGCAATTGGCCGAAACTAACGTAAGCTCAATGGTAACGTTAAACACATTTTGATTAAATTTTCTGTGATTTCAGTAGTAACGAAATACCAGAGAGAAAGCTCCACTACTTCAACATTTCTGAAGAAAGCTGCTGCCGGAGAAGTACTGTACACAGGTGAGCCAAGGAAGCTCAATAAATAAAAAACATTTATGATTATTATCAGTGTTGAAAACAGTTGTACTGCTTCATATTTTTGTGTTTTTCAGGATTATTTGATGAATAGAAAGGTTTAAATAACAGCATTTATTTGAATATATTTGTTAATGTAATGTTAATGAATCATTGCTGAGTAAAAATATGAATTTCTTCTTTTTATTTTGTTCTATTAATTTTTAAATCTATCATTGACCCCAAATGTTTGAACATTAGTGTAAACTACCCTTCATATGTATGTGGTCTATTTAACAATGAATCCTGGAGGGGGGGGAATGGTTTAAACTGTTACAATGGTTTACACAAGCGCATTAATCAGCATAACTGTTTTTAACATTGATAATAATCAGAAATGTTTAGGATGTTTACATTGTAAAAATGTATAGTATTCAAATATAAAAAACACTGACTTGTTAGGTCATGTTTCTCATTAAAGTCAGATGATTTCCCAATTAATTCAATTGAATATGGTGACTTCAGTTTACATGACGTCGTGAGCAGTCAAGTCATTTATATAGATCAGTGAGTAGTGCCCTGCATAAAAGTCCACTAAAGGAGATTTCTCGCATTTTACCCCTAAACTCTGGAATACCTATGAAGGTAAAAGAGTAACAAGACTCGAGCACAAACAATAAATACTTGTATGCTAAAATTTACACTCACAACTCCAATGTGAAAATCTCATCTAATATGCAATAACGTTGAAAAGATCACAGTTTTTGTCCTGATGAAAATTTTCAATTTCATTTTTTGCTTTGCAGAACAAGTCTGTGACTGACTTAATGAACCCAGTTGGTTTGGATCATATTCAAAGATGTAAGGGTTACAAAAAGTTAACCAGAACTCTAATGGATTCCATCTTCTCTTTCAAAGAGATGGCAACATGAACGGAAAAAATGGGTTGTTGGTGAAAAAAGAGCCTAGACCTACAAAAGGTGCAGCTAATAATTGGTAAGCATGTCTGAATATCTTTTATCAATAGTTTTTATATGGCGCTGAGCGCGTCTGTCAGCGACAGCCATAGCGTGGAAAGCAGTTTGAATCTGGCAGTTATGTCATGACAAACTTGTTTTCAAATTTTAATGTAATCATCAATCTCATTTCTTACAGACTATGTCAAAAAGAGGCACCCAGGCATCGGAGGCACTGAGATCAAGGTCTGCATGGCACAAAAGTTAAAAGATCTGAGGAGACGAGCAGAAAGGTAATATTCAGACGATCCAAACTCCAAGTGTGATCCCCATGTGTTTGTTTACATTTGCGAAACCGACATGAGTGAGGACTCAGTTTATTCCTCAGTCTACATTGTGATCTATTCACAAACTGTCAATAGTTTTTTTTTATAAATGAGACGCACCACTCGTCATATACAGTTGTTTAAGCAAGATGTAAACGGCATTGCTGTTTGCCAACATTTTTTGCTTTCATAGCATATTTACGTAAAACGTTTAATGACATAATAATATTACAAATGAATAATAATTAATTATTAATCCCCATCCACTTTAGGCTTCAAAAATGCTTTTCAGAAACCTACGGGGTGACGTCATGGACATGTATTTTTTTTTTTACAGTCTATGGTTTGCACTGTCCTAATCTTTGATCTTTTTCTATCCCAAAACAGGATGCCTGCTGAAGGAGACACAAAGGATTGAGACAATACACTTTTACAAAAGCACACCACACACACACATGCGCATATACCTGCGTTTTTGTGGCTTTTTATGTATTTATGTATAATATGTGTGCTAAACAAAAGTGTATATAGTTTCTCATAGATAATTGTCTTGAGATATTCACATTAATAAACTTGTATTATTATAATGTCCTAAAGTCTTAGAATTTTTATGTTTTCATGTTCATGATTATTTTTTTATTTAATTTTGTGATACATGTTGTTTATAAAAATACATGTTCACGGCTTTTATATGTAGATACATTTTTTTTTTGCATACATTCAATTTATTGTAATGATTTTATATTCATACAGTTTTAATTTTTTAAAATAATATTACTATTCAGGTCAATGTGAACAATAAACAACGTCAGTTTCTCATGATATTTAATTAGTATATGATCATGTCCTATTTACATTTATTAAATTATTACAAGCTAATCTCTTTAGTTTTAGAATCTTTATCTTCATGGTTTCAAACTGCAATTTTGAAAAATTTTGATAAATATGTTGTTTAAAATATATGTGCATGGCTTTTCGTGGCATTAAAATTTTGTACATACATTACATTTATTGTAGAAATCTTCATACGATTCTTATGTTTTGGAAAAAATAAACAACATAGAAGATATTTTTTGTAGACTTATTTGTGTACAGACATATCGGGATGTAGAGGTTAGGAGAACGTTCCGGGAACCTTTAGGGAACGTTCCCGGAACGTTCCGAGAACCTTTAGGGAACGTTCCAGTAACATTCTGGGAACGTTCCGAGAACGTTCCGAAAAAGTTCCCGGAACGTTCCCCTAACCTTAAGGGAACGTTCTATTAACGTAAAGAAAACTTTCCTAGCTACCAGCAGGGAACAATATAAATGTTTGTTCTGGGAACGTTCTGGGAACGTTCTGAGAACCTGAAAGTAACGTTCTGGGAACCAAAAATTGTTAACTGGGTATGAGTGCTCACACAAGCTCAAGTTCCTTAGGAATGAAGTGAAAACACTTGCTAGGTTCGCGCGGCGCCAGTGTGTGCTCACTGCCTGTAAAGCGAGGTTCACAACATCACAGTAGGCTATTCAGTAAACGCTGCTGTTTAAAACGTGTATCGCGATTCGTTTAACATTTCAACCGACTTGAATCGTCACACAGTTTTATCAATTTTCAACCGGTTCCGAGTGAATCATTAACGTTACATCCCTAGAAAAAATACTTTCAAAATTTAAGACTTTATAAAGCCGTGATAAGACTTTTTAATACTTTTTAAGGGTCTTAATTTTCCCAAAATTGATTTATCACCTTTTAATACTTTTCAAGACCCCGCGGATACTCTGAAATGCATATTTTGCGATTATTGTATTGGGCTACATTTTTTTTTTTTTTTTACCAACAAGTGGCACCTTTTAGCATTATTTTTAAAACAGGTGTGTTTCAGTATTCAGCTTTACTTTCATGGGTATTTGTGAACTTTTATTTATTGATATTGTAGCCTCATTCTTTGTCTTAGCCTATCTGTTTTTGTTAGTCTAAAATGCGTAATAAAGACTTTACATATTCTATACCTGCATTTTGTGTTGTGTGACCTTCAATTGGGCATCACGTGGCGAAATAGCCTAAACCTTATACAAATGGAAAATCCTTATTTACTTTTTGAATGTAGAACGTTATTAACTTTTGAATAAATGCTGAAGCGGGACAAAATGCTCAATTTCCCAACACATTGAACTGAGCAATACCATTGTAGCCTACCATTTTAATCAAGAGGAGTAGAATGCGTTGATTTTTATCGGAGACCTCTCGCTGACGCGGATCAATCACGGTTGTCACGGCGTGGAGTCGTGCATGAATGCTTTGTTGGACGATTCGTTGGAGACAGTCGAGCGTGTCGCGGCTCTCTCCTGCCCACCTGGACTGCATATTGTGGTTTTATTTAGTGGATCTGCCAATCGCGTTGAACCGCTGGCTTATCAGCAATATTGGACGCACCTGTGAACAGAGCCTTACAGATACACGTACACACCTGATAAACATTTACCCACCCTCACAGATTGTCAACAGTCAATGTTCTCCTCCCGTTACACTCATCTAAGGTGATGCACGTCGACATATATGACCAAAATAACATTACATATAGCCTGGTTTCAACAACCAGATGCATTTACACTTGTCCAGTTTCGTCTGGAATGCGGCCCCGACCACGCCCTCAAGTGGTTTGAGCGATCGGATTCAAATCCGTCTCGAAAGCGTTTCGGAGGGCATTTACACCCTGGTCTTTTCACGATCGAAAAGCTATCCGATCACAGAAAATGCATGAAGTGACCAGGTGTAAACAGCCCCTTTGAATCCATCGTCAACAGCGGCGAATATCTACACGAACCTGTATTTCACTGTACAGGATTATAGAAGCGATCCCAGTGATCAGAGAAAGGCTCATTCAGCCCATCAGGCGATTGTTTAAGCATGTATGGGTTAGAAAACGGCTATTTAGAACATGAAATGTTGCGCAATGCACCTTTAATATGATCATTTAAAAACATTGGTTGTCTTAAAATCTCTTTTCTGGTGAAAGACGTACAAACAACATGCTTTCGAAAATCACCCCATGCTTTTACAACCTCAATAAAACTCCGGTGTTCCATTCATCATATTTTCTTTAAGCTTCATCCATAATACGTCATCTCCCATGTTTCCACATTTATCTAAAAAATAATTCATTACACCCTTCCAAGCATATTTCCCAGGTTTCCAGAATTTATTAACAATTTTTATTCTCATACTTTTCATTCTTATTAATGGATCTATTAGTCCTAATCCTCCTTCCTCTACCTTTCCAATTAAAGTATCATAGGCAATTTTAGATGGTTTCCCCTCCCATGAAACAATAGATTTTATACACCCATTTTTTAAATTTTTTATACACCCATATAGGCAAACTCACAGAGCCCAAAACATACCACATTTTTGATAAAAACAAAGAATTAATAACTAAAACCTTCCCTTTTAAAAATAAACCCCTTAATTTCCAGAAATTTAATCTCTTTTCCATTCCTTTTAAAACCTCCTCCCATATCACATATCATTTTCATATTCTTCTTTTCTTCCTTAAAGGTATAGCGGAGGATCTTTCCGAATTTTAGAGAAGACCCGCCCTCTCCAATTTTTTTAAAAAAAAGCACATGCACAAACACAACACTCTTGCTCCCGAGAGGGAACGCCTATTACGCCTTACACAATTATGTTGCAAATTATAAACTAACTCAAAAACATTCATAAAAAAGACAACATGTCAAATGCCCTTCCGTGTTTTATTTACTTATTATATTGATCGATTGAGTGACCGAGGACTCAAGACATGATATGTGCAACCCTGTATCACACGAAATACGTTCTGAGGAAACTATTTTGCAAATCGCAATTACATTACATGGCAACATATGAGCAGTGCTATTACGTTGGTCTTTGACCTAATATGTCTCATTGTTAATTCGTTGGTATTAATACATTATTTTTATACATAGTTGCATATGGAGAAGTAGTTAGTTGCGTTTGTGTAATAATATACACACACGGTTTTAGAATATGAACACATGAACACACACGGTTTTAGAATATTTCAGCGCGATACCATTTACCTTTGGTCAAAAGGCTACTTTAGACAACTTGAGATGTTTACCGTGTCTATGCGGTGCATGACTTGTGCCAGGGCTAGCATTGCTAAGTAGCTTGCATTAACTTTTACTAGTGATTTTAAATGGATTTCTCCAAATAGCATGACAAACTTTACCTGTCTAGTAGAATCTTTGCGACTGCGGCATCAGTGAGAAGCCCAACCTGTGCTTTTAGCGCATGCCAGCATGTGATATATCCACCCAAAATCACTCTGGTCTTGTTTCTATATTCTGCGGCCTTTCTCTTCTTATCATACACTTTGTGTACATTTTTTCTCTTTCGACCCTCAGCCATTTTCAAAGGAATTGCTGAAACCGTAACTCCAACATAATACACCTGAAAGTGAAAACTACATAGGGATGAGCACGTAGGCTACGACGGCCTTACGTAAACATATCACCAGAATGATTGACACTTAGGTGGACCAATAGTATAGACTACCCACCCGGAAAAAGAAAATCCTCCGCTATACCTTTAAATTGCACATTATTCAGTAACTCATTCAACAGTCCTATTTTCATGTATGTTTTTTTTTCTTTATTAACCTTTGTCCCTGTTCCTTTACCACAACTTTCTAAAACTTCCATTGCTTTATCTATACTTTTGATATCTTTTACAAACAATGTAGTGTCATCTGCATATTGAAATATTTTTTGTTCTGAGTCTTCTCCTTTTATTGTATTCCTTGTATGTTCTTTTCCTGTTCTATTGCCAATCCCAAAGCTTCGGACACAATTGTATATAATAATGCTGACATAGGACACCCTTGTCTGATTGATCTTGTTATTTTAAAATCTTTAGTTAAAAAACCATTCACTTTCACACAACTACTTATATCTGTATATAGACATTTTATCCATTTTTAAAAAAATTCTCCCCAAACCCAAATCTCTCCATCACATGCATCAAGTATTTGTGTTCAACTCCATCAAACGCCTTTTCTAAATCTAAATTCTTAAATAATGGATTTTCTAAATCCATTATATATCCTGTTTCTTTCTCCTCCTTCATGTAACATACCATATCTCTTATGTTGTTAATGACATCAGTAATATCTCTTTTTAGAACGGCATATGCTTGATTTGTAGTAATGATATTTGGTGGTACTATTTTCAATCGATTGGCTAAAATTTTGGCTAATATTTTGTAGTCTGTATTCAACATACTTAATGGTCTATAGTTTTTAAGATCTCTCTTATCACCTTTCTTCTTATAAATTATTTTCATCATACCTTTCTTCATACTATTAGTTAGATTCCCTAAATATATCTATAAATAATTCATTTATAATTGGGCATAACACATCTTTAAAAACCTTATAAAAATCAACTGGTAATCCATCTATTCCTGGACTTTTACAGTTTTTTAATTGATCAATTGCTATCCCTATTTCTAATTCCGTAATCTCACTCTCAACTCTCACACACATATCCTTGTCTCCTTCATTAACTTTAACCTGTATTTTACTCAGTAAAAAAATCTTCTTCTTCCAAAACTACCCAATTTTTAGTAAATAAATCCTTATAAAACTCTCTGATTTCTTTCAAAATTCCTATTTTATCTTCTATAATCCTTTCATCTTGTGTTTTAATACTTTCAGACATAATCTGAAATTGCAATGCTGGAATGTGAGATAAAACAGTGGAAACAATGTTGTTTTGTATGTTTTTAATACCTCGTCATTTTGTTCATACAGGACATTATTCAAACTGCAATCTGTTAACTTATATTTGTTTACACTGGCAATAAAACACAACATTGCGCTTTTGTCAAACAAACTCTTGCGTGTTTTGAGTGAGTTTCTTTCCTGTTTATCCTCGCCAGCCGTAATCTCCGTCGTTGTTCAGACAAAAGCTTAGTCTTCTCACATCCATGGAGTCTAATGACGGGTATAGTGTAAACTCCCGATTTAACTGAACCTCCGGCACGATTTTATCATCCATTGACCCAGCAGGAGATGGCCATTTTCACTTTATAGTGCGATACTCATTTCAATTCGTTCAACTCCTATTGCTTCTTCTAATGTTTTGCCCGCAGCAATGGCGCCGGGTCGGCAAATGCCCGTATGTTGTGACGTCATGTGGGAACTATGTATTGCTCCTTTGCACTTCTCGTCCTCTATTTTCTTTAAATCTTCCTGTAATTCTATTATCTAATCAATATTCCCATCATTCTCACTTACTTTCCTCATTTCTTCTTCCCACTCTTTTTTATCTTATTTTCTTTCACCTTTTTGACTTTTTACAACTATTTTGAATAATCCACTGAGATTTTTTTTTATTCTATTTTTTAGAATATCCCACCAATACCCCTTTTCTATTTCATACATGTCATCATTTAAACTATGTATTATTATGCTTTCTATTTCCATTCTGTTTATTTCATTTTTAGAAGTTCTTTATTTAGTACCCACACCCCCGGTCCTTTATCAACCTCATCAAAATTCATTGATATCCATAAAAAAATCATGATCACTCTCATTATAATTTTTGTAAGCACCCTGTGTGACAAAATGCTTCCCCTTTCTTGCATAAAAATAAGTCTATTCTACTTTGCTTTAGAACTAGAGACGGCTGGTCTATTATGGGCGCTGGGGCGCCGCCCCTCCTACCAAGTAAAAAAAAAAAATTAAATTTGACAAAAATATGAATTTCTTCTGTACAGGTGTACGTGTTTTACACACTAGAAGGACGGGGAGGGGGTGGGGATATTTTTGTAAGCCAGCTTATTCGTGTAGTTTTATCCTCGGGGCGCTGAGAAAGAGCGCCCTCACTGTCTAACCAACGAAGCTCTGACATATTAAAATGTCACTAAATTTGCTCAATTCAACCAATCAGTGTCGCGCAGTGTTAATTCTCCGATGGGCACTTTGCCTCAGCGCCCAAAGGGGGGGGCGTTATATTTTGCCAATGAACTAAAATCGAAACCATGATATTGTTTTTTGCCTTCATAAAACATCACAAGACTTTAAGAATAGGCATTCTGTTTTTGCTGGGTATTTAGAGAAACGTGTTCACTTTGCTCATGCAATCTTCAGGATCATCTGTTGTTGTCTCCTAAATAAAAGCTCAAGGATTTATTTCTTGCAAGTGTAGAAATAAGGACTAAAGTATTTTAATTTTCCTATATTATAGTGTAATGTAGACTAAAATATACTTTTGAAATATTCATTTTCATTTATATAGTACATTTATAGGCTATATGGATTTTATGTCATAGGAATAATTATATAAATCATTGTTACATTATTATAATAATTATTTGGCATCCTAAAACACCATTGGTAATGTAATGTAGACTGAGACTCTTATAATTAAAAAGATGTTTGAGCCCTCTTTATTGTCCTGGTACAAATCAATGCTTTATCTTTGTTTAAAGAGCAGTTCATGGCCATGGGTTGAAGCTCTTAATTTCAAAGATCACGAAACTGATGCATTTAATTTTCTACATGGCAGTTCAATTAACATTGTATTTTTAGACCATTGGTATTAAGTGGCAAGAAGCAAAGGCCTAAAATGCACCAGAATGCAGGAAAAAAACATCTATGAAATTCAAAATTTGATGGGGGAGAACCCCCAGACACCCCGCCTCCCCCTCCCCTCCCCCTCCCCCTCCCACAACAAACAGCCCCACCTACAATATTTTTCACCAGCCGCCACTGTTTAGAACTCTGTCCACAATTTGTCTTCTTAAATATTCTCTTTTCATACCATTTCTCTCTCTCCACACATCCACCATATTATATTTCTCCATTATGTTTTCATTCCTCCCTCTATCCCTTCTCAAACCCATTGAATCATCTACATCAATTCTCTGTAATACAGTATTAAAATCACCTAACACCATAATGTTTACATGTTTTCCTATTAACTCATTCATATCCTTATAAAATTTAAACTTTTCTCTTTCATCATTTGGTGCATGTATGTTACACACTTTCATTTCTTTTCCATTACACAAAATTTAACAATTATTATTCTTCCTTTTGTATCTTTATAATCTATATCTACTTCTTCAAAAATCCCTTTTCTTATTAAAATAGCTACCCCTCTTTTCCTTTCCTTATCACAATTACTATATATTTCTCCATTACATAATTTTCTTATTTCATCACTTATTTTATCCTCCCATTTAGTTTCTTGTAGACATATCACATCACATTTTTTGGTCAGACACATTAATCTTTCAAACTTTTGACATTTGGATAATCCTCTAGCAGTCAGTAATATAATATTTAAGGAGCCCATCCAAGAAAAGACTGAATAGGCAAAAAAAAAAAAAAAAAAAAACATTCAACACATTTCATTATTTTTCCTCCTCTTCAGCTTTTCCTTTAGCTCTTCTCTTCTTATCTTCTGCTCTTTAAAACCTGTTGAATGGTCTAGGCTCCCTTTTTCTGCTTTTAAACCTCTATTTAGTGTGACCTGATCAGTATCAGTCCTTTTGTTATTTTGTTTATTTCTGAAATATATGTGGGTTATTGCATTTTGTTTCATAAAGTGTTTAATGCAAGAAGATGTATTATTTAATTACCCTGCGCTGTTCAGATGTGCCTGGTAATTTAACAGTTGTGTTTTCTTTAAAAATGTTTAAGGATGGTTTATTACATAAGAGAAGCTCAATAATCCATCTGTTAATATTAGCGATTTAGTGATTTGAAAAGGTTATTGAACTATGTGAAATCCCGCGAGAGACGAGAACTAGAAAAAACGGGAGGTGGAAAAAAAAACCCCGACGGCGCAAGAGAGTGAGCACGAGGTGAGCACGAGGTGCTATGCTTTGAGCTGGACTAAATGCTTTAAAATAGACTAAATGCTTTATGTTGGACTATAATTAGTTTACCGCACATCACGCTCTCGGGAGAAGGGTTTGTGCCTGTGAAACGAATCGGTTACCTAACGTAACCTCGGTTCTCTCTAGATGAGGGAACGAGTATTGCGTAAGCTAGCTTACGCTACGGGAAAGATTCATCTTTGCTGAGAAGTTGAAGCCAAAAAATTATTCCATAATTTTGTAATCATTGTCAACGCAGTCTCTCTGCAGTCGACCTTGAGCGGGCTAGCTAGCAGCTCATTGGATCGCTCAGAGAGAATGCATGAGCCTATGGCAGAGCGGCGCTGAACCCGCGTCCAATGAGCGGAGGCCGCTCGCTTATTACCTCAGAGCCCGCCGAAAGGGGCGTGGCTTGAGTGTATATAAGCGCTTGCCAGGCTCAGTTACACTTATTCTTACAGCGTGAAGCGAAACGCTAGAGGCGCAGCACGGCCGGGAACGCAATACTCGTTCCCTCATCTAGAGAGAACCGAGGTTACGTTAGGTAACCGATTCGTTCTCTTACGAGAGGTTCTCTCGTATTGCGTAAGCTAGCTTACGCTACGGGAACACCTGGTCAACGCCGTGCGCGCTGAGTATCCACAAGCATTCTAGGGGGGAACCCGGGAAAAAATGAGAGTGGACTGAGAAGGGGAAGGCCGGCAGAGCGGGCCGTTACGGTAATGTAAATCTAACCATACGGGGAACACAAGGGGCGAGCCGGTGTGAAAAGACTCCCGTAGGAAGCTTCAAGAGGGGGCAGACATAAGTTAGACCGCCAAAAGTTTGGCCTGAAGGGCGGGAACTTCCAAATTATAGAATCTGACAAAGGTGGATGGGGAGGACCATCCCGCAGCCACACAGATGTCGTGAATAGAAATTCTGCAGGACCATGCCCACGATGAGGCCATGCCTCTGGTGGAATGAGCCCTGACGCCCAAGGGGCAAGGCAGGTCTTTAGATGCGTAGGCGGAGGCGATAGCGTCCACAATCCATCTAGACAGCGTCTGCTTAGAGGCAGCCAGACCCTTGGTGCGGCCGCCAAAAGGCACGAATAACTGCTCGGAGCGTCTGAACTCGGCAGCGTGTGTGGTATACACTCTCAGAGCCCGGACCGGGCAAAGGAGATTAGCGTCTTGCTCAGAATCGGTTGTTAGCAGGGCTGACAGAGAGATAACCTGAGCTCTGAACGGGGTACCAATCGCTTTCGGGACGTAGCCATGTCTGGGTTTGAGCATGACGATAGAGTCATTAGGTCCAAACTCGAGACACGTCGCGCTAGAAGAGAGTGCGTGAATGTCCCCCACTCGCTTAACTGATGCCAGGGCGATCAGGAAAACGGTTTTTAGCGAGAGGTATTTTAGGTCCACCGACTCGAGGGGTTCAAACGGAGGGGTTTTCAAGGTTTTCGAGGACTAATGAAAGATCCCAAACCGGAACCGACGGGGGGCGAGGGGGATTCATCCTTCTGGCTCCCCTGAGGAAGCGGATGATCAGGTCATCTTTGCCCAGTGACTGAGCGCGTCGAGGTTCCGCGAACGCTGCGACCGCTGCCACATAAACCTTGAGAGTGGACGGGGACCTGCCCTTGTCCAGCATTTCCTGAAGGAAAACTAGCAAAGATGAGACCTCGCAAGACCACGGTTCTATGTTTCTGTCAGTGCACCATCTTGAAAACACAGACCATTTAGCAGCATAGAGCTTTCTGGTAGACTCCGCTCTAGCGTGTTTGATCGTGTTCAGAACTCCTTCTGGCAGATCAACGGGTAATTGTAGGTCACCCACGCATGAAGCGCCCAGCGCTCGGGGTGAGGATGCCAGATCGTGCCGCGAGCTTGAGAGAGAAGGTCTGATCTGATTGGAATGGGCCACGGGGCTGTCTGTGATAGCTGCGTGAGCTCCGGGTACCAACTCTGATTCTCCCAACGCGGGGCTATGAGGAGCACCGAGTGGCGATTTTCCCTGATTCTCTGGATGACCTGGGGTAGCAGAGAGATCGGAGGGAAAGCGTAGAGGGGACGGCGGGGCCAGACTTGGGCTAGCGCGTCCTCGCTCCTTGAGAAAAATCTCGGGCAGTGGGTGTTCTCTTCTGAAGCAAAGAGATCTATCTCCGCTCTGCCGAATAGGCGCCACAGCAATTGGACTGATAGTGAGTGCAGGGACCACTCCCCGGCGGGGAGGGGGCTCCTAGACAGTATGTCTGGGCCGTCGTTCAGGTGGCCCGGTTCGTGCGTCGCTCTGAGCGAAAGCAGGTGATCCTGGGACCAGATGAGAATACGGTGCGTCAGGAGAAAAAGGTTTTTGGATCTGACCCCACCCTGACGGTTGATGTAAGACACCACAGCCATGTTGTCCGAGCGGATCAAGACGTGGTGACCGTGAATGAGCGGGAGGAAGTGCAACAGCGCGTTCTCGACCGCGATCATTTCCAGACAGTTTATATGCAGGGAACTCTCCTGACTCGTCCATAGGCCCGCGGCCGGTGAACCCTCGCAGACAGCGCCCCAACCCGTGTTGGAAGCGTCCGTCGAGATCACCTTTCGGCGAGAAAAGGTTCCCATAGTAACGCCCCTCTGATACCAGTCGGTTCTGGCCCATGGCTGCAGAGCAGCGATGCAAGCCTGAGTAACCCTGATCGGCTGGCGGCCCGTGGTCCACGTGCGGTGGGATACATGGCTCTTTAAGCAGAATTGGAGAGGGCGCATGTGAAGAAGACCCAGCTGAAGCACCGCTGAGGCTGAGGCCATATAGCCCAGCATCCTCTGAAAAGTTTTTAGCGGCACGGAGGTGCCCATCTGAAAGGAGGCGGCTAGTCGCTGTACACTGCGCGCGCGCTGTGTGGATAAGCGAGCCGTCATGGAAATCGAGTCCAGATCTATTCCTAGAAAGGAAATAGATTGACTGGGTAGAAGAGAGCTCTTTGTCCATTTGACAGAGAGGCCCAGCGATTTCAGATGGTTGAGCAGCATAGCGCGATGAGACAGCAGCTCCGTCTGGGATCGTGCTAGAATCAGCCAGTCGTCCAGATAGTTTAAAATGCGCATCCCCTGGCTGCGCATAGGGGCTAGCGCTGCATCCATGCACTTCGTGAAGGTACGGGGTGCTAAGGATAGGCCGAACGGAAGAACGGCGTATTGGTAAATCTGACCGTCGAAGGCAAAACATAAGAATGGCCTGTGACGGGGATTTATCTGGATCTGAAAATAGGCATCTTTCAGGTCGAGAGAGATGAACCAGTCCCCCTGGCGCACGTGCGCGAGGAGTTTCTTGATCACCATGAGCGCTTTGTTCAAAAGCCTGAGGTCTAATATTGGTCTGAGGCCGCCGTCTTTCTTTGGAACAAGAAAATAACGGCCGTAAAACCCCGACTCTGTCATAGACGGAGGGACTCTCTCTATCGCGCCCTTTTGTAGCAGCTTCGCTATTTCTGAACGGAGCGTGCTCATAGCCGCCGGACTGATATTGGATTCGAGCCGAGCGCGAGAGTGGGGCGGGCGGTGGCGAAACTGTAACAGATAGCCATTCTTTATGATGCTTAGCACCCACGGGGAAATGCCGGGGATGGCTTCCCACGCTTTGAAGCATACGGCTAGCGGCTGAATGGTAGCGTTGTCCTGATTGCTGAATATAGCGGGCTGGGCACTGGGTGCGGGCGCGCTTATACTGAGAGTAGCAATGGGACCTACACTCAGAGAGGAGCTTGTGAGCCCTGAGGCAGAGCGAGCAGAGCGGGGACACGCGCATGGACTCGTGGGCGTGCTTGGGAACTCTGATAGTGGAGCGGGCATCGCCTGCTTCCAGTGAGTGGGCTCTGGGGGGCTTATGTTGCCTGTGGGTGTGAGTGAACACATGCTTGTGGGCACTTTTATTACACAAGATGCTTTTATGCTCTTTCTTTGAACTCTCTGGGTAGCCGTGAAAACGGCCTTTTTTCGCACATAAGCGGGTCGAAGCGTCGGCTTGTTTAAGGCGGGAAACACTACTGAAGTCAGCGAAGTGTCGGGGACTTGCAGAGGAAGATGTTTTGATGGCGGTCCGGCCGCGGCGGGAAGAAGCCGTCTTCTTTTTCCCAGCAGTGCTAGGCAGACTTCGGCTGATCAGGCTTCAGCGTGATCTTGGGCCGGGGTCCCCTTGGAGGCGGCTGTCTGCGGCGGCTATCAGAGCGAGAGCGCGGGCGGCCGCCCTGTCTTTGCCGGGATTGATGAGCCTGCTGGGGTGGGCGTTGAGGTGGGTTCCTGGCAGGAGGTCTGTGAGAACGGCCTGCGGAAGTGCTAGCGCGGCGAGGCAGAAACAAGTTCATGGCCTGGGTGGCTTTCTGAACCTCTGAGAAGCGGTCAACAATGCCCGTGACGGCAGATCCGAAGAGGCCAGAGGGAGAAATAGGAGCGTTGAGAAAAGCGGTCCGTTCCGAGTCACCCATGTCGGCGAGCGTGAGCCACAAGTGTCTCTCAGCGACGCAGAGTGAGGCCATACACCTTCCCAGTGCTTGAGCGGCGGCCTTGGTGGCGCGAAGGGAGAGATCCGTAGCGCCTCTCAGGTCCGTGAAGGCGGGGGAATTCCGCCCGCTCTTCGTCAGCTCGCACAGGATGTCAGATTGAAGGATTTGGAGGACCGACATAGAATGCAGCGCTGAAGCGGCCTGGCCGGCG
This sequence comes from Cyprinella venusta, assembly GCA_038021265.1. Lineage (NCBI taxonomy): Eukaryota > Metazoa > Chordata > Actinopteri > Cypriniformes > Leuciscidae > Cyprinella > Cyprinella venusta. The sequence continues at coordinate 11,240,436 of CM075863.1, forward strand.
GCGGCATAAGCGCGGGCATGGAAGGTCGAAGTCGCCCTGCACGCTTTAGAAGGGAGCGTGGGGGAAGAGCGCCATCTAGCGGAGGGCGGGCATAAATGAGCGGCGACCAAATCCTCCACGGGCGGCATGGCTGTGTAGCCCTTCTCGGCGGCTCCGTCCACCGAGCGCAGCGAGGCGGAAACATCAGAGCGGTTGCGAGCCGAGAGGGGAGCATTCCACGACTTGGTGAGTTCAGCGTGGAGCTCCGGCAGAAAGGGGGCAGCCCGGCTGGAGATGGGGGTCGAGCGTCGGTGGAGGAATTTTCCGTCCAAGCGGTTCGGTGGTTGCTCCGGAGGAGGCGACCACTCGAGTCCCAGGCGATTGACGGCCTGCGAAAGGAGGCGCATCAATTCCTCTTCAATACCGGCGCGGGTCCCCGCAGACTCTCTAGCTGAGGAGTTGATAGACGACCAGTCACTATCGGACGCGTGCAGACTATCGGACGCGTGCAGTGAACCGTCGTCCTTCTCCTCCGCAGCGTCGCCGGAGGCGATGGAGCGGCCACTCGGCGGCAACGGGACGTCTGGCGGCGGAGAGGGAGAGCAGTCGGTGGGCGGCGACTGCAGCCCACAAGGATCCGCGGTGGGCTCTGGCGGCCTCTGGGCGCGGCGTTTCTTCTTCCGCGGCGAAGTCAGAGGCGGCGTGGGAGCAGATCTGACCGCCTGCAGTCGAGCCCGCAGGGAAGACAGCGGCAGGTCTTCGCAGTGGTCGCATCCTCCGTTGGCGAGGGCGAGCTCTGCGTGTTCAAGCCCGAGACAGAGCGCGCAGATGGGATGGCGGTCTCCGTCCTCGAGCAGTGAGTGGCAGGAGCCACAGGAAAAGCGAGACATCCTGAAAAGGACGCTCGTGCTCTTTTAGGAATAATGCAAAGAAAAAAGGATACGCCGTCGGATGACGCTAGCTTGCTAGGCGGCTGAAGGTGGCAGGCGGCCGGCTTCTCCAGTCTCCGGAGCTCGCTAGAAGATGTCTTCTCTACGGCGACGGCTTCTTTTCTCAGGTCAGCAGATGCGTGTAGCTCGCTGAACGATGAAAGAATCAGTGTAACTGAGCCTGGCAAGCGCTTATATACACTCAAGCCACGCCCCTTTCGGGCAGGCTCTGAGGCCTCCGCTCATTGGACGCGGGTTCAGCGCCGCTCTGCCATAGGCTCATGCATTCTCTCTGAGCGATCCAATGAGCTGCTAGCTAGCCCGCTCAAGGTCGACTGCAGAGAGACTGCGTTGACAATGATTACAAAATTATGGAATAATTTTTTGGCTTCAACTTCTCAGCAAAGATGAATCTTTCCCGTAGCGTAAGCTAGCTTACGCAATACGAGAGAACCTCTCGTAAGAGAACCGTGACCCACTACAGGAGATGTGTGTTTTGCACTGTCGAGTGAGTTTGGAACTGTTTGCCTCTCCGGCTAAGTTAGCTTTACAATACTGTGACATCGTCGCGGAAAGGACCGCAGACACATCGTTCGTTTGCTGAATGAGAGGAGACTACAAGAGTTTCGCTGGCTGATGCAAGTGACTGGAGACCGTTTGATAATGAGCGCTGGACGGACGAAGTTTAACCCTCTGCCGCCGCAGACACCGTCACTTGAGGAGAGAGAAAGTTCCAGACTCGGTGGGATCTGTGTCTTTCACTTTACTCGAGGAGGTATTGTTGTTGTTTTTTCCACTCTATGAGCTCCAACGTTAAGCGCGCCAACGATTAAGGGCCCGTTCACATATCGCGCCTAAAAACGCGCAGAAAACGCTAGGCGCACGCGTTCTCCTTTTTCCAAAGATGCGCTAGGGCGGTTGCGCTCCTGAGGCGTCTGTCGTTGCTAAGCAACCATCAGCTGCGCTATCCGTTACATGAAGGAAATTTCAGCAATGGATTTCCACCACCGAAAAACCCTTGCTGTAACTCTGTTACAAGATTTATTTACTCAGAAAAGTGAAAAACGCCACAGTGTTTGGGTGCACCCCATACTACAAAAACGCAAGAACCATGGGGAATTTCACCAGCTGATTCAGGAACTCCGCCTGGACAATGGGAGGTTCAAAGCCTATTTCAGAGTGGACAAGGACAAATTTGATTATATTTTAAGAAAAGTTGGCCCAAGCATTGGTAAACAGAGCTTCTGCCGTGAAACCATCTCTCCTGCCCAACGGCTCTGCATTTGTCTGAGGTTAGAATATAACTGTATAGTATATTACTATACTGTATTACATATATATATATATATATATATATATATATATATATATATATATATATATTACATAGGGCTGGGCGATAATATCGCACGATATTGTCTGCGCATCTAATCAGTAAAGCCGGTTCATTGATTAGTAGTAAATCACTTCACCTGCTTTCAGATGGAGCGGCATTTACTACAAAGAGCCGTAGATCACTGACAAGCTGAGCCAAATCGCGATAATATCGAGGACATATCGATAGCGATATTTAATGCGATATGGCTCAACTGGTCAGTTAATTACGGCTCTTCGTCACGACAAAATCTCCCGTGTTAAACTAATACACCTGGGGGTGTATATAAGTCCACACTCAAGAGCGTTAAAGTTAATGAGATAATTATGTGATTAAATGAGTGATGATTGAGCATTATTGAAGACACCTAAAGCAGAATCACAAGGAAAAAATCAAAAAAATTAGCCACCATTATGGAGGTGAGTGTTTGCTTTAGTTGGTCTTCTTGACCCTTATATTAAAAATTTTATATGTAATTTGCTATTGCATCTGAGTTAATCCTGTCAAGGATTACAAACAAAGATAAGCAATTATAAAATGATGACAGTTACATAATGACTTCCATCGTTTAAAATTTATGTCTATGATTTATTTTGTTGATTAGTGTATAACTGAGATTCTGCATAAACATCTGGAATGTTAAATATAATGTAATTTCTCTAAAGTTGTTTAAAAAAAATCTTCCTTTAAGGCACACACAGACCTCAAGATTCCGTCAAAGCTTCTCAACAACGGTGACGAGTAGAATATTCAAGTAGGAAAAGTAAATTACATAGACAATTCAGATCATAATTTATTCATACCGCAATGCATGATGGGAGAAATTAATGAGTTGTGATTGGTGGCAACATATCACCACGGATGAGATAGACAGGCTGATTATTGATCTCTGTGTTTCTGTATAAAGATGACAGTGATTTGATTAAAATATTTTATTAAATATTTGAGGTTATAAGAAAGTACAGATATGTAACATAACTACAAAACTGTAGCTAAGAAGTTAACAAATCATCTGAATACTTATATTTTTCAGATCATTGCATGTTTAGGCTATGTCAAAACATAGCCATCACTATCAGATCAAGTTGCCTTTGTTCACTTGACTGTTATAAGTCAAAATCGCTAGGCAAACAAACTTTAAAGTGAAAATATAAGGGTCAAGAGCCCAACTAAAGCAGACAATGATCTCCATAACGGTGGCTGAAAATTTGTGATTGTCCTTCAGTGATTCTGCTTGTTATCATCAGGTGTCTTCAATAATGCTCAATCCTCACTAAATTAATCACTTAATTATCTCATTAACTTTAACACTCATATCGTCCATCTGAAAGCATGTGAATGTGATTTACTACTAATCAAGGAACCGGCTTTACTGATTAGACGCGCATACAATATCGTGCGATATTATCGCCCAGCCCTAATATTACATATATACTGTTGGTATATATGAATAACTTAATTGTGGTATTTTTATACATACTTTACACACACTAAATATAAATGTACATTTGTTACAGATATCTTGCAACTGGGGATTCATTTAAGACCTTCGCCTTCAGTTATCGTGTGGGTCATTCTACAGTTGCAGGCATCGTAAAAGATGTGTGTGAAGCCATATGGGACAACCTTGTGGAAGAATACATGCCACCACCTAACAGGGAACGCTGGCGAGAAATCGCAGCTGATTTCCAGCAGATGTGGAATTTCCCTAACTGTGTTGGGGCAGTAGATGACAAGCATATAGTGATTCAGCCCCCTGCCTCCAGCGGTTCCCTTTATTTCAACTACAAAGGCTCCTTCTCAATTATTCTCCTTGCTGTTGTTGATGCTCGGTATCGCTTCCAGGTGGTGGATGTTGGAGCTTATGGCCGAAGTAGTGATGGTGGTACGTTGGCTGTTTCAGCATTTGGAAGAGCTCTCTGTCAGGGCAGCCTTGACATACCAGAGGACAAACCTCTCCCTGGTGCAGAGCATCTGGGGCCTATGCCACATGTGTTCGTTGCGGATGAAGCCTTTCCCCTCAGACGCCACATGATGCGTCCACACCCTGGCCAGAACATTGGGAGAGAGAAAAGGCTGTACAACTACAGGCTTTCGCGGGCCAGGCGAATGGTGGAGTGCTCATTTGGAATCCTAGCGTACACTGACAAAAAGAATGACAAAAAGGTCCTATATATGACGGCGAAACTACCGGAAGTAAGCGGGCGCCATTACTGAGCTGTTGCTGGGTAGCGTTGCTCCATTGCCTTCTATTGTTTTATTTGCAACTTGCGTCCACAGGAATAAACAGCCCGCGATTTACGACTGTCACTAACGTTACAACGTTAGCCCTTGTATAATGTCGAGTGGGTAAACAGTTTCCGTTATAAATTGTTTCAATGGTGGCAGTAAAATTTCAATTTTGAAGAGAAAACATTGTGAATACCCCGGGTCGACTGCCCCTGTCTGGTGCCATACGGTTTACACAGATTTCCTGGGCGAGTACAAGACGCGGACATTCGCGTATAATAACAATTATTTAATGACATAAGTAAAAAAATATAATAAATGTGTGATATAGTGATCAGCAAAATCTCCTCTCTTGCTATTTTTTTCTATTTAATTAACATGCTATGGTCATTAACTCTTTCCCCGCCAAACACGGAATTTTCCGTGTTTCAAGAAAAAACGCATCCCCGCCAAACACGGAATTTTCCGGGTTTCCGTGTTTTAGGTGGTATACGGTAAAGAAGGCCCGCGCACATGCTCTGAAAGAGTACGCAACTCTTTGATCAAAGAAACAGATTGCAATCGCGTCTCAAACATGAAGTGGAGTTGTGAGAATGTAGCTCAAAATATCAGATATGTATACAAATGCAGAGGTATACGGCTGATCAAGTACTGGAGGTGTTGATGGTCTCGGAGTCCGATCACTCTTTATTTGATAATTCTGAATCTGATCGGGATGAAGTAGTAGTGAGTGAGAGAGATGCATGCATGTTGCATGCATGTTGTGCATGCAGAGTTTGTGTACGTAAGTGGTTGCGGAAGGAGACCTCGTTCTACTGCAAAAGTTGTGGTGCTTTTGGCTTGCTTAGTTGGGGTTATTTAATATTTAACAATATTATCGATCTGTGTTGTACTTCTTTCATGTTATCACTATGAAGCTGCTTTGATGCAATCTGTATTGTGAAAAGCACTATATAAATAAATGTGACTTGACTTGACTTGTGGTGTCCCCTTACATCCTGGGAAATGTTACTCCGTGTACCACTCAAAAGCAAATTACAGTGCCTAAATTTGATGTATTTTACATTTATTTATTTTTTTAATTTATTTTGGAAAGTTTTATATATGAAGAAAACAACATCTGAATGTATTCTGCTTGAAAATGCACTTGTTTGATAAAAATGCCTTTTTCTCTGTTTTTTGTACAAAATGTGTTTTTGACAAAACCTACATCCGTTCAAGTGGCAATAAAAAAAGAACAAATGAAGATAAAATAAAATAGTTTTTTTTTGTCTAAAAGCAGAGGCTCAGATCTTTGTTTTGATATATAGCTTCTTCATATATTCAAGGAAGAAAATATTCAACGGGCCATAGAAGTTTAGCAAAAATCGTCAAAAACCCTGGCGGTGGCTGGCAACTTTTTTTAAAAACGCTGGCGGGGAAAGAGTTAAATGGCTTTCCTGAGCTAAATGTAACGTTATGTGACATAATTGTTCTCCTGCTGTTATATTGACCTCTTTCCATGGTTTAAAAACACTAGTTGGTCGATATTGTGTATACTTTCTAGCTGTAACGTTACCTTACCCATGCCCGTTGCAATGTAAAAATGAGATAAATAATGGACACAAATGAAAAACATGAATTTGTTTATTTGATTTCATTTATTTATTTATTTATTGTTGCCAAATGGACAGATCTTTTTTTAGTTTATTCGGTAGCAAACGTTAGCCTAGCTAGCTTGCCAAGCTATTTTCATAAATAATCTGTAAGATCGTTTGTACCTTCATCTGTGACTGGAGGCCAATGTCCAAAATCATCAACCCTACAAGTCTGCCTGGCTGTAGCTGTCATCGATGGTGCGTTATCACCTTATCTCCGAGGTTTGTTTACATACCGGTGCATGTCTATGCCAGTGTAACAGCTCAGTAATGGCGTCGCCACAAATTGGCAGCCTACACAAGGACGCTCGTCAGATTCGTCTATAGCTCCATATTTATATGGCCTAACTCCACCCATGGCCTGTACCAAATGAACAAGCAGGGATCAAACACACAATACATTATACACACACAAATAAAAATAATGAAACATTAAACATTCACAAATAACATTGTGTAAACCCATGGGTACTTAAGAAAACATAACAAAAAAAAGGAAATGAAAAAGAAAAAAATATATGTAGCTGCTAGTCCCCCAGACAAAACTACAAATGGATCAGTCCAATTAGGGCTATGCTAATAATACATAAACCTGTTTGAATCAGACAGACTGTTTGATCGTGCAGTATGAGTCTAGAAAACAAAGGTTTGGGGGGAATTCTTACGTGAAATAAAAGGTAATTCTGACTGCAATCTACTGGTTGTGAAGTTTTCTTATAAAAAGAAAAGAAATAATTGAATTGAACAGCATGTTGGAGCAAACAGACACACACACACACACACAAATATATATATATATATATATATATATATATATATATATCAAACTCATTTCAAATAGGGAAAACAATTACACAACATCATTCTGATTTAAAAGATGGTGAATGCCGGCATGTGTCAAGTCCATGTAATTCATTTTCAGTCACCAAGCTTAGCTTGTGACAGTCTGTATATCCATTATTAGTCTGTATATCCATTATTAATCCACGTGTTTGTTGAAGTGCACTTCTTTCATCATCCTCTTCCACATTCTCTCCGTCGTTGAGTGTCTCCGTCTCCATTTCCTCATGTTCCTCTTCGTATGTTTCACATCTGCACCTGAGAAATGTCTTTCCGCAGCCTTGGCACCACGAGGCTTTGCAGTCCCGCGCAAAATGCCCCTGCTCCAGGCACTCTGCAAATCAGTTGTGGACAGTCCTTCTTTTCGTGATTCACACTTGCACATATTCTGCACGTCTTCACCTGGTGATCATGAATCACCCTGAAAAACTGCCGTCCTTCCTCCGTTTCAAATCCTGTGTTGTATGGCAGTGACACCACGTCTTTTGGAAATTTAACTCTTATGAATCTTGTCTCATCCACCACAGTTGTCCCAGGGTAATACCTCCTTCTCAGTGGAAGTATCGGTGTAACCCCCCAGCTGGTCAGTTTTTGTAAAACATCCTCATCATTTATGTAGTTTGGCAATTGTAAAACAGATACCATCCTTTCCGTTGCACAAAGTTTTGTTATTTCACAGCATTTTTTCACAGCAGTGGAGTTTTTTATTTTGAAATTTATTAATTTGTGTCTTAGTTCTGGCTGTGTTCCTTTTTCCTTTAAACATGCCATCGTTCAGCCTCTTCTGAAGAAGAAGAACTTAGACCCTAGGAATTTGTCTAATTTTAGACCTATTTCTAAGCTCCCTTTTATTTCAAAGGTTTTAGAAAGATCTGTTTTATTACAGGTTCAAGAATTTTTGAAGACAGCTGATGTCTGTGAACAGTTTCAGTCAGGTTTTAGGCCTCGTCACAGTACGGAGACTGCTCTATTGAAAGTTTTTAATGATCTGTTCTTACATCTTGATGCTGGCAATTGTGCCATTTTAATTTTGCTTGATTTGACTGCAGCCTTCGACACAGTTGATCATAAAATTCTTCTGTGGCGTTTAGAGCACTGTGTTGGCTTGAAAGGCACTGTTCTTAAGTGGTTTGAGTCGTATTTAACAGACAGATCAATTTCAGTACAAATGGGACAGTTCTCATCCTCAGTGGCCCCTCTGACCTGTGGGGTACCGCAGGGGTCAGTTCTAAGTCCATTGTTATTTTCCCTGTATATGCTACCATTGGGTTCTATTTTCAGGAAGCATGGCATTTCCTTCCACTGCTTCGCTGATGATGTGCAGGTGTATCTACCGCTAAAGGTTCCAGCTAAAGAATCTTTGCAGGCCGTGACAAACTGCTTAAGCGACATTAAGACTTGGATGGACCTAAATTTTTTAAATCTGAATGAGACTAAAACGGAGGTTGTCTTGTTTGGGCGTCCGGAGTTGGTTCAGGTTCTCACTAGCTCCCTTGGCCATCTAGCACCTCACTTAAGATCCCATGCACGGAACCTTGGAGTGATTGTTGATAGTGCTTTTAAACTGGATAAGCAGGTCAGTGCTGTGGTTAGGGCCAGCTTTTTTCAGCTGAGACTGATAGCTAAAGTCAAACCGTATCTGAGACAGGCTGACCTAGAAAAAGTCATTCATGTTTTTATTACCTCTCGCCTGGATTACTGTAACTCCCTGTATACAGGCATTGGGAAGGGTGAGCTTTATCGTCTACAGCTTGTACAGAATGCAGCAGCACGTCTCCTAAGTGGCAAGAAGAAACAGGAGCACATCACTCCAGTGCTCTCATTGCTTCACTGGCTTCCAGTAAAATATCGGATTGATTTTAAGGTTCTTTTATTTGCTTTTAAATGCATCAATGGTCTTGCCCCAGAGTACCTTACGGACCTTGTCAGGCTGCATAGGCCCTCCAGAGACCTCCGTTCAGCCAGCATGATGGTCCTGGAGGTTCCTAGATCTAAACACAGATCCAAAGGTGATCGGGCTTTTTCAGTGGCTGCTCCGACACTCTGGAACTCATTGCCTGTAGCAGTGCGGACTGCTGGTAGCTTGTCCATTTTTAAATCATTGTTGAAGACTCATTTGTTTGAATTAGCGTTCGGCACAGGGGTGCCGCCTTGATGTATGCTGTATTTTATTTCTTAGTATTTGCTATTTATTTATTCATTTACTTATTGTGTTTTAGTGTATCAGTCTGTGTTTATTGTTTTGTGCTCTAATTGTGAAGTACTTTGGTAGACCTAGGCCTTGGAAATGTGCTATACAAATAAACATGACATTGACATTGACATTGACAGCATTTGTCCATTTATTTAAATTCCATTCAATAATTGTTCACAGTCTTCTTCTTTCTCCAATATAAGTTCATATTCAAATTCAGTTTTTTTCCTTAGTCCATACAATTTGCCCATTACAGCTTTATCCTCTACAGCTTTAATTATCGGGCGAGCGAGAGAGTGGAGGAAGAGCCGAGCGGGAGGTAAGTGGGTCAAGTTCAAATGATAAACACCTGTCTGTGATTGCAGTGATTGGCGTTGGGAGAGCGTACTTAAGCGGGCCAGGTGGACGCTACAGTGAGAGAGACTGCAGCTTGTGTGCGGATGCAGGGATGCAAACACATGTATGGTCAAAAAAGAGAGAGGTAATCGAAACCCTCGCCCGCGGAAAATATCCAGATACTTATATTGCCACCAACCCCTGACATCCCAGGCCCACCCCTGGGCACATAGTAAATATGTTTCAGCCTTTAAACCATTTATTCACAAAAAAAAAAAAGGGTTTTATAAAAAACAAACCTCACATATTTCAGCCTTTAAATCATTTTTCACAGAAACAAAAGGTGTTATAAAAAGACAAACCTCCCATATTTCAGCATTCAAATCATTTTTTATCAAAAGAGTGAGTCTAAAAGCTTATCTTTTATTAATAGTAAAATCCGGTCCCATTTTCCTGTGTTGCTAAGCACCCATGCACTGCACACCACACCGCAACGACAAAGAAGTTTTAGTTGCTAATAGATATTCACTACCGAAAAATGTGTTCTGTAGCTCTGCTACATGATTTATTTGTAAATAGACCTACATGGTTTTATAATCACTATGGTACCAAATTTGAGGCAGGGTAGTTAGGGGGCTTCGGGGTTTCCCCGAGAAAATTTTGGATTTCTCTAAACTACAGATGTGCATTTTAAGATATTGTGAAGGCAAAAAAAAGAAGAAAAAAAATCGATAACAACCGCTTTAATACCATGTCAGTGAGCTGATTATTTTTCTCTCCTCATCAGCATCACACTCTTTTTCTCTTTGTTTTTATCTTGCCCTCCTAAAGTTGACTTTTTTTTTAATTTACTAAAGCTACAATTTATATTTTATTCTCAATATGTAGGCTACACATTCATTATTAATCCTGTGCCTAACATGATGAAAACGGCTTTGTTCATGTTTCTTGTCCCCTCACAATGACAGTAACTAGCCTAAACTATAGGCCTATTTTCAGTTCAAAATGGCGAAATTAGACAAAACTATATTAGTTTGCCTAATTATTTTTTGTCATTCGTTTAACATTTATGACCTAAAAAAACTGTCAAATATATAAAGTTAATTTTAGCTACTTGTTATCTTGCACTTGACCGCACACTGAAGCGTCGAGTTGCACTGTTAAAAATTCGCGCTCAGCGTCCGTTAACATAAAGCCCGCCTACTTTGATTTGATTGTTCAGTTTAAATATTCTGACATTGACGAGCAGTGACAAGCCAATGAGGCTCAGAACCAAAACACACACACACACACACACACCCTCTGTCCTCTGTTTGATGTGCTCTCTGCTCGGCGTCGCTGCGGATTGAAGATTAATAACGCGCTGAATCTGATTATAACAAGAAGTTTGATGATTGATTTTTCATTAGGCTATTTCTGTGCCCCCTCAGCACTTGGTGCCCTACGCACAGTGCGTGATGCGCATGGTGGGAGCGGCGGCGCGCTGCTTGTAACATGAAATCCGGTGCGCTTGCGGCATTCTGAGAAGTTTTCAAACGCCGTTTATTAAGTCTCAAAACTCGCGCACAGGATACGAAGCAAAAAACTGTATACACGGACAGAATGCCATCCACGCACGGACGCATTTCTGCACAGTGAGCGTGCTCGATGCCATCCTCACGCGCGGCCCCTTGACAGCCACGAGCTAGTGGAAGAAACACTACTGGTTCACGCATACTGCTGTTTTGGTGCGCAATGTTCTGGTTTGCTTATTTCCTATTTGTCTGGTGGAGGCAATCCATATAAGTTAACTGTTGGTGAAATAATCAGGACACCCCCCCCCCCCCCTCTTAAAAAAATCTCTTCGGATCTGCACGATTCACACAAGTCACCCAAACTGACGTGAAAAAAGCGGGAGGCGCCGAAAAGCGCGCTGTTTGCATCCCTGGGATGTCTGGGAGTGGAGCTGAAACTGATCGTGTGATCTGTGATCGTGTCAGAGAGAAGCTGTGAACAGCGGAAAGAGTTTAGTTTATTTATGACTGTTTTGTGATAAGTGCTGAGGCACTGTGGAAAGAGTATTGTTGTAAAAATAAAGCACACAAGCTCCAGCATTCGCAGACCCCTTGTCTTCTTCCATCACCCACGTAACCTGAACCTCATCACAGTTATCAAAAGAAATAACAAAGAGTAAACCAAACAATAGGAGAGTCTTTCTCTCCAAACTGCCACCTCACACTTCCTGTGTTACACAAGAAAGGGTGTGCTCAAGGTGGTATGGCCGTAAGCGAAATCTGCTGTCAAAATTGGGCTATTTGAATGGTTAGAACATTAGGGTAGTAAACTATATAAAGCTTACAGCACCTGGTATTCCCAGGCGGTCTCCCATCCAAGTACTAACCAGGCCCGACCTTGCTTAGCTTCTGAGATCAGACGAGTTCGGGCGTTCTCAAGGTGGTATGGCCGTAAGCAAAATCTGCTGCCAAAATTGGGCTATTTGAATGGTTAGAACATTAGGGTAATAAACTATAGAAAGCTCACATCACCTGGTATTCCCAAGCAAATTCCCCTCCAAGTACCTAAGTGATCGTCAGCCGTCCAATGGTTGAGCAGAGCTGAGCAGCGATCAGCCAATGGTTGAGCAGAGCTGAGCAGCGATCAGCCAATGGTTGAGCAATGCTGAGCAGAGCTCAGCACTCAACAGACCAATGATTGAGCGAGGATCGGAAACCGTCAATTTAGCCTAACTCTGCGCGCTATTTTACAAAACTACTGTCTGGCGACCATCTCTATAATTTTTTTTGTATGAATAGAGTTATTGATGACCGATTGGACTGTTCATTTTTGCTCTCAGGTATACGTTTGCTATAATTATGTGCTATTAAGTATTGAATGAAACTCGTTATATTTTTGGGATAATTTGCTTGTAAATAGCTAGGTTTGATTTCCCTGAAATGCGTTTAAAATGCGACCAGATTATTGATTTTCCATGTTGACACCTTAAAGAATGTACTATACTAACGTTACTGTGTGTACTCGAAATGAAAAGCTTAAATATGCGTAAGATGCGTTAGAATATCAACCGCAATTAGCATGCTAAATGCATTGAAAATGAATGACTGAATGAATGAGCTAACTTTACCAATCGTCTGGAGATAAGTTACTTCAAAAACGTGAACAGTGTGGAGTACAACAAATTCGATGTGTAAATATTAGGGGTGTAATGAAAACCTCATATCACGATTCGATACGTATCACATTAACTCAATATGAATGATACGATATTATTGCGATACTCCAAGACATAAAATGTTAACAAAAAATGTACTGTTGATTAAAATACTAAATTTTACATTACATTGTGGGTTTAAATGAATAGGCTTGTTGGTGCTTATAACCCAAGGACAGACACCAGAATAAAAATATTCATGATTCTGAAGCTGAAAATACTGAATTATTGTTGACGACTATGCTTGCACTCCGTCACTGACTAGATATAGCCTATTTAAAATATGTAAGCCACTTTCAGACATTTGACATTACCCACAAGTATTTCCCCATTGCATTATTTTACAATATAATTAGCATGATTATATATAGTAGTTTAATGTAGTTCTGACACTAAAACTATGAAAACTTGCATTTTTTCCCACAGTAATTTTGATTTTGGGGGAACTATACATGAGACATATTGTCACTATCCACGATACGTATTTTTGCATTTTTGTATTGCGATATTTTGTGGCACAATATATTTTTACACCCCTAGTAAATATGCTTTAGAAGTGTAAACATGTCAACCGCGATTTGCATGCTAAAAACGAAGTGATGAATGGGCTGTTTTGGATTACTACTTTTTTACAAGGGCTGCAGGGTCTCTAAAAATGTATTCATGTATGTTTATGTATGTATAAATAAATATATATATATAAACATTTTTTGTATACTTAAAATGTATTTAAGTCATTATCTGCTTTTATTTTTACTCATTTATTCATGTTTTACTGTACCAGATGAAACATGGAGAAGCCTAGACATCGGTGCAGCGTGTGCGACAAAACTTTCACTGTAAAGTCAAACCTGACGAGGCATCTGAAGATCCATACTGTCATCAGGGAGACCTTTGACTGTGATGTCTGCAGGAATAGCTTGACCACCAAATCATTGCTGGTCAGCCATCAAAAGCAACACCAGTACCCCAACATCATTTTGTACCAGCAAGGAGAGGCCAGGCTGCAGTGTACAGAGGCAGCAAAGTCTGTGGCAGAGACCCCCAGCACCTTTGTTGTTGACCCTACATGGCTGGATCCCAAGACAGCAGAGGCGGCTGCCAAGAGGTCCGGGGGTGAGCTGTGGAAAGGTCAACTGGTCATCGTGTTCGGGAAGTACGCCGGTCAGACCTTCAGGTGGCTTCTAGAAAATGATGTCGGCTGGCTGGTGTGGTTGCTGTTCCAGTACTGCCAGCAGGGAGAGCAGAACGAGCTGCTGAAGTGGCAGAAGGAGCGACTGCTCGAGTACGCCAGAAATTTCCCTCCTGTCACATGGCACCTTGACAGGAGGTTGAAGGTAAGATAAACTCAGTTACCTTTTAGACCTGAGTAATTGATGTTAAGCAGTATTAGTAAAAGTATCATTTTATGAGATTATTCTATGGTTGTGTTTTATTTTCTGCAGAAAGAGCAATCGAAGAAAGACCGGGCTCCGTCAACCGTCCCCGACGTCAGCGATGCCGAGTTGTTGTCTGCTGCAGGTATAGTAGCATTATGCTGAAATGAACATGAAATGACTTTGTAATATGCTGTGGAGCTGCTAGGACTTGTGTTTGCGCCATGTGAAATTTATCAGTATGTATCGAGCAATGCTGTTGATACATTTTTGTGGTGTTCTCCTCTTCAGAGAGTGTCCTGGACGAGTCCGAGGTGTCGGTCAGCACACAGCTGACCACCTGGGGAGATCTCGCCAGCTCTGTGTACCAGGATGACAGGCCCGGACCCTCGTCTCTCCGAGAGACATCGGAACCCAGTGGCGTCATGCTGGAGGGCTGGCAGAAGTTCTGGGAGCAGCCGCCTGAATCCGCCCAAGCCCTTGGTATAGCCCCCGCGAACATCAAGTGGCTGAAAACCAACGAGACCTACGGGCTGTTCGAGAGGGCATCCAAGTACAAGAATGTCAGGGGAGAGATCGCTGAGAGGAAACTCTTTAAGGAGAAGATGGAGTTCCACCCACCCCCACCTCCTATGACCATCAAGGGAGCTGTGCCCAACATGCTCTCCTTCTTCACCACCCCTGCATTCTTCTGGCGCCCGGTCGGCGTGATGAAGGCATTGATCCGCTGCCCCAACAACAACTGCCCTGCACCGCCAAAGTACTACCTGGAGAAGAGAGGGTACGGTAGCTATGCCAGGCAAGTGTGCAGAATGAACTTCCATTACACCCTGCTGACTGAGAGGTTGATGTGCAAACACTGTCTCAAGCTAAGGGAGGAGCCGAGCCAGGCACACGCGGATGACAGTGGCGACGAGGAGGACGGTGCCCACCGTGCCCAGCAGCAGTACACCTGGCTGGCGTACAGTCCGAAAATTCTGATGAACCTCGCCCCGGCCGTCAGAAGCATGTTCCCTGCCATAATCTGTGGCAAGCGTGCTGTGGACAGGAGTGTGGTCACCCTGATGAGTGACCGACTCAACTCTGTCTCAATGAGCAAGGTGCAGAGGCTGCTGCAGCAGAGCCACGACGAGTGGTACATGGAGCGTCGGGACCTGTACCAGACTCTGCTGTACGATGCTTACAAGTCGGCGGCTGGATCGTCTTCGTCACAGCAAGGCATCCTGTCGTTTGCCAGAGCAGCCGGCACTTACACCCCTCCCATCGCCCCGTCTCCGCTTCCGTCTGCTCGGGTCCTGAGGCGTGCGCACCTGATCCTGGAGATGGAGAAGATGCCCATGTACAGGGACCAAATCCTCAGTACGACTGGGGAAATCTTGTGCATCGACGGCACGAGGAAGGTATGTACAGTATAAAGAACTTGTGATCATATGGAACAGACTGACTGTTGATAAACACCATGCAATGAATGTTCTGCTTTGTTTTTATAGATTCTCAAGAAGATCTACGGTGATGGCCAGGGCACCATGCAGTACGTCACAAGCGTGATGAATGAGTGGGGCCAGTTCTTGACCACAGTGGTGGTGGCGTCCGAGTCTGAGGGGTGCTACGCACGCATGGCCAGAGGTCTGGTCGCCCGCTTTCACCGTGCCAACGCCCCTGCTCTGAAGGTGGTGTACGCAGACAACAACTGCTGTCGGTGAGTTCAATAGCAGTTGAAACCTATAATGAAATGGATAATCCAACATGCAACGCACCTACACAAAATGTCATGATATAATTTTCAGTGACAGCGGTTCGTCATTCTTGGAAAATCTGTTTGGTGACTGGGTGAAGAGGGGTACCGTCATCAGGCTGGACATCCGCCACTGGCTGCACCGCTGGGACGCCGTCGTGATTAAGCAGAGCCACGCCAAGTACGGGGCTTTCATGAGTGCCATGGCGGGTGCCGTGCTTGCGGGTGCATGACGCTTCTGATCCAGGCGGTCAGGAATGGTATCCCAGAGCTCTACGGCAGGTACTCTGATGAGGAGATGATGGCCTTCCTCAAGCCTCATCAGATCAGGTCATATGTAAGGCGTATTACCCCGGGGGTTGTGGTAAGTGTGGCTTTCATATTCACATATGTATTCAACTGATCCAGATCCATTAAACACTCAACGCTGAGAATGTATCCTATGTGTTACAGGATACTGCTTTGGTGATAGAGTCCATCCTTGCTGAGTTCCGGGGACCAGCCGGCCTTGACATTGATGGCATTCACCTCTTCAAGTCGCCAGAGGCAGTCGACGCTCACTGGGCAGTTGCGAGCAAGCACCTCAGTTGCATGCAGGTGGGTTAATGTCTTTGCAGTCATCGTGTGTCAAAACCATTCAAACTTGTATATGGCAACATTTCAAAAGGACACCAGAATAAATAAGGACCTTGCAATATGTTGTGTGTTACAGGATGCCCCTGGCATACCGCTGTATGTCTCTGTGAAGGTGGTGGTGATGAGCGGCGTCCGCCTGAACAAGTACAGGTGTCGGCGAGGCAGCAACTCGTTGGAGGGGTTGCACGCCCATCTGGTCAACGCCGTCCCTTCACAGCAATGTGGGATTATGCCATTCCAAGTGAGTGATTAAAACATAAGATATATGTATAAAGCTTTATTGCAGACACGTAAGCAATAAGGTACGAGAGGCTCTGTTGTATCGTGAATAAGCAACAACTGAAGGCCGTTGTTAGGCACGACGCAAAGCGAAGCATAGCATTGCTTTTACAAAACGGTTACCACACAATATTAAAGTAAAAAAAAAATGTATTCATGCAACTTTCATGAAGTTAAATCAATAAAAGCATTCCTTCCGGTAGAAAAAACAGTCCCTGTCCATGAACGACAACGTTCCAATGTGTGATATGCATGAAAGCTCAAATAAAAACAACAAATCGTTCTCAAACTTTGTCTCATTCTTTTGATCTTTTACAACACAATATTTTTGAAATTTCCTCACACAAATAGGCATGGCTTATCTCTCAGCATGAGAAAACATTTTTTTTTATTCCGTTATTTTCTCTCTGCACTAAATAAATATTTACATAGCATAAATAAAAACACAAGGGCATATATTTTGATAGGTAACAGTTAGGTCTATAATCTATTTTATTAGAACAAGAGATTACTTTTTATTGTTGTTTATTTAAATTTATTTGAACATCTCTGCTTATTGTACACACATTAAATATTTGTCATTTCAATCGGCTCCACTGGTGATATTTAATGCAAGAATGGCGCTCCAGTGCTTTCTTTGTTTTAAGTTTGTCCTCCAGTAGCTCTGTAGTTGTGGTTGCTAAGGGTGTTGCTAAGGGCGCTGTGATAAATAGAACTGTTGGGTGAAGTGGTCATAGCCGTGTTTTATCGTGAAAAAAGCAAAGCTATTGACCAATCAGAATCAAGGATTGGAACCAACCATTTTATAAATGTTCATATACCACATCATACAGTATAATTTAAAAAGAAAAGTATCAATGATAGTTTCAATGATACATTTTATTTCACAGCTCCAGTCATCACTAGTAAACATTGTACACAATAACACTCAAAATGGGAATGTGTTTCAGGTATACTTGGTGTCCTTTGCCGTGCAGTGGAACCACCGCATGGCATCGCTTCGTGTCGCTGGTGGTCATGGCCGGCAGACGTCTTGCTTGGACGCGCGGCAGATCCAGCGCATTAACCAGCAGGCCGAGGTTCTCTTCGGTAAGGAGCACGTCCTGGAGCCCAACTTCGCTGCATCAATGCCGGTCCCCGAAGCGTACGAGCACCCAGATGAGGAGGAGCTCCTTGGTGTTGAGTACGCCATGTGCCAGTCCACCAGCTTCACTGCCAGGGACTACTACGTGCAGAAAGGTACAGTACTTGATAACACACTTAAACAATGATGACAAACCTGGTGAAAAAAAAACTATTGTTGTGTAGACATGTTTGTGATTAGTGCAATTACATATTTGCAGTTGAAGAAGAGCAGTCGCGTGAGGAGGAGGAGGAGGAGTCGGCTGAGCAGGGAGACGATGAGATGGCGGACGAGGGACTCGGCATGTCTTCTGATACAGAAGAGGACCCAATAGACAGAGTCTGTGGAAAGCACATCGTCCTCACCCAGGCAGAACAGGCGGAAGAGGAAGACAGTCCTGTCCTGCAAGATGTGCTGATGAACCATCAACATCGACATCTGCATCTGCCAGGTATAGAGGAAGTCAAGGCACTGGCCTTGCTCCTCCTTGAACTGGCCAACAACAGCGACCACCACCTAGTGCCGGCTGACCTCAGGCATAAGATCGCGGTCGCCGCCAACTCTCTCCACGACCACGACAAGACTGCCGCCCGCTTCGTCAAGAGGTATGAGTCCAGGTGGGGCTACACCTTGTTCGGTCGGTGCCTTGGGGCGGACTCTCCTGAGACCAGAGCAGCCCAGAAGACCAAGTTTGGCTGCATGAGGTACGCTCAGGCGGCACAGGTGACCGAGGACAGTCGCCTGCTCTACCTCCTCCTCAAGATGCTGAAGAACCGAGCGCCGGCCAATCAGCTCACCTCCCCCAGCAAGGTCACGGCTTCTTTGAAGGGACAGTATAAGCGGATTGCAGACTGAGTCCGAGATGACCCCATCCTCGGTGGTCTTGCCATTCCACTGCCCAACTTGAACGCCAAGTCCATCTCGACCTTCACTGCCAGGGAGGAGAAAAGGGCCAACTACAGGCCGACGGTACTGCCAAAGGTGACGCCTCACCTGAAAGTGCTGTCGGACGCACCGTTCCCGGAAGCTCCTGCGCTGCCAACATCCTTCCCGCCGCCAGACCGACCTAAGGTTCAGTACCGGGACGTTCATCACGAGGCTGGAAAAAGGCGTGGTGAGAAGCGTAGGTAAGTTGTCATAAGCACCTTCTCCTGTTGGCTGTGGGAAGCTAATAGCACAGTTGTCATATCAATCCTCATTACATGTGAATTTTATATTTCCAGATTATTTGTTGAAGAGCCAGAGCCTGTGCCTCATGTGCACCGGCCCATTCAGCCCACAGCGTCTTCCTCCTCCACTCGGCCAAAGCCTGCTGTGCCCACCCACCTCCAGCCAAAGCCTGCTGCGCCCACCCACCTCCAGCCAAAGCCTGCTGCGCCTACCTATGGACCACCCCCTGTGTCGGCAGCACCCATACTGCTAGTTCTCCCCGCACAGCCACAGGCTCCCTCCGTCCTGTTTCGTGGGCCATCCTGCAGCCAGAGCTTTATACCTCCTGCACCAACAGTCAAGGCATTCATGTCGAACAAGTCCTTGCGGCCTTGTGGAGCTTGCCATGTGCCTAATTGTGGTGGACAGCGGAAGAGGTACACTCCTTCCGGAAGTGGCGGGAAGCACCCAGAAAATATTTTCCTATTGTCCATCCACTAGGAAATCCACCACCACTGGGTTTGACAGTGTGGTGTACGACAGCTTTGAACACTTTAAAAGTGTGGTGGATGCAGAGCTGGAAAAGAGGAGAACTGTGTAAATAACGGTGTGATGCCACTTCTCCTGTGCCATCTGTAGGAGAAAGAGGCTTGTTGTGTTTGTTTGTGTGTTTTTTTGTTTGTGTTTTAAAGTTCTTCAAGTACAATCTATTTATTTATATAGTTCACTTTACAGTTTACAGTTTTACTTAAGAATGTTCTTGTGTTTGTTTTTTATTATTATTTGCACTTTACAGTTTTACTTAAGAATGTTCTTGCGTGTTTTATTTATTATTATTTATGTTGCTGTTAAAATGCACTTTGTAGTATCTTTTTTATACAAACACGTTCTGGCCTAGGTTCAATTGCAATGCCAATCTAACCTCAATAATTAGGCCCCGAGCACCCAAAGGTGTGAGGCCCTCTTGAAACTGTTAGGGTTATTATTTTTTTTTTTAGGGCCCGAGCACCCAACGGTGCGAGGCCCTCTTGAAACTGTTAGAGTTATTTATTTATTTATTTATTTTTTTAGGGCCCGAGCACCCAACGGTGCGAGGCCCTCTTGAAACTGTTAGGGTTATTTTTTTATTATTTATTTATTTATTTTTTTCTGCAAAGTAAGCGCCATTTTCGGGGCCGCAACATGCTCAAAAAGTCACCAAATTTGGCACGCATGTCAGGACTGGTGAAAATTTTCGTATTTTGTTGGTTTCGTGGATAGGCGTGGCAAAATGGCTCGCTAGCGCCACCTAGAAAATTGGAAAAAATTAGCCCCTCGTCCACGTTCAACCTACATGCACGAAATTTGGTGGGGACGTGTATCATTTCAAGCCACACAAAAAAGCCTCAAGAACCCATACCCTAAACTCGACAGGAAGTCCGCCATTTTGAATTTGGCGACCGATTTGGGACGATTTACACACTCCGTACTTTAACTAAATCCTCCTAGGGATTTACTTGGATCGACTTCAAATTTCTGCTGTGCCTTCTAAAGGCATTGACGATGTAAAGTTGTGCTATCTGCGCGTTTTCGTCGATGGGCGTGTCCGTGGCATCGAAGATTCACCATGAAACAGGAAGTTGTAGTAACTTGCCTGTAAATGCCCAGATCTGCACGAAATTTTAGACATTTGACAAGAGTCCCGCCCTGAACAAATCTACATGCCGGCATTCACCCACAGTCATAGCGCTATCTAGTGGCAAGAGGAAGTGACCTTTAAAGACGCAGCCCCCGCCGCATGTTTGACCGACATTTACGAAATTTCTGTGGTTCATCTACCGTGTCCAGACACACAGAAAAGTCTCTTGGAGCGATGCCCTAAACTCAACAGGAAGTCGGCCATTTCTAATTTTACCACCATTTTTGGATGATTTACTCATTACATACTTTAAATAACTCCTCCTAGGGATTCAGTCGGATCGACTTCAAATTTCTGCTGTGCCTTTTAAAGGCATTGACGATGTAAAGTTGTGCTATCTGTGCGTTTTCGTCGATGGGCGTGTCTGTGGCGTCAATGATTCGCCATGAAACAGGAAGTTGCAGTAACTTGGCTGTAAATGCCCAGATCTGCATGAAATTTGACACATTTGACAAGAGTCCCACCCTGAACAACTCTACATGCCGGCATTCACCCACAGTCATAGCGCCATCTAGTGGCAAGAGGAAGTGACCTTAAAAGACGCAGCCCCCTCAGCATGTTTGACCGACAGGTATGAAATTTCTGTCGTACATCTACCGTGTCCAGACACACAGAAAAGTCTCTTGGAGCGATGCCCTAAACTCAACAGGAAGTCAGCCATTTCTAATTTTACCGCCATTTTTTGATGATTTACTCATTACATACTTTAACTAACTCCTCCTAGGGATTTAGTCGGATCGACTTCAAATTTCTGCTGCGCCTTCTAAAGGCATTGACGATGTAAAGTTGTGCTATCTGCGCGTTTTCGTCAATGGGCGCGTCCGTGGCGTCGATGATTCGCCATGAAACAGGAAGTTGTAATAACTTGGCTCTAAATGCCCAGATCTGCACGAAATTTTACACATTTGACAAGAGTCCCGCCCTGAACAAATCTACATGCCGGCATTCACCCACAGTCATAGCGCCATCTAGTGGCAAAAGGAAGTGACCTTAAAAGACGCAGCCCCCTCCGCATGTTTGACCGACAGGTACGAAATTTCTGTGGTACATCTACCGTGTCCAGACACACAGAAAAGTCTCTTGGAGCGATGCCCTAAACTCAACAGGAAGTCAGCCATTTCTAATTTTACCGCCATTTTTGGATGATTTACACATTACATACTTTAACTAACTCCTCCTATGGATTTAATCGGATCGACTTCAAATTTCTACTGCACCTTCTAAAGGCATTGACGATGTAAAGTTGTGCTATCTGTGCGTTTTCCTTGATGGGCGTGTCCGTGGCGTCAATGATTCGCCATGAAACAGGAAGTTGTACTAACTTGGCTGTAAATGCCCAGATCTGCACGAAATTTTACACATTTGACAAGAGTCCCGTCCTGAACAAATCTACATACTGACATTCACCCACAGTCATAGCGCCACTTGCTGGCAAAAGGAAGTGACCTTTAACAAAGCAGCATAGCAAATGCACAGCCGCACCGGCTGAGCTGCAGAAAATGCAACACGGCCGCCTCACACCCCGACATTCAACAGGTGCGAGGGCCCGCCCATCGCTGCTTGCAGCTTTAATTTTAACCTTAATCAGTTCTGACCTAACATACAGTTAACATACAGTTAACCTATCAGTTAACATACCCTTTAGTGGTTGTTCATGTTCAGATAATCTGTTTTTGTCATGCATGTTTTTTTGTCTTTGTCTGCTTCATGTTTAACAAAAGTTTGCCAAAGAAAACACAAAAAATGTAACAAACAGGAATGGGCCTTACTTGAGCCTTTATTTGAAGAACCTGTTCTTTATTGGGCTTTGGCCTGTATATTTATCTTTAGTACAAATTTTTGTTTTTATTACTATTATTATTAATGTTATTTATGTGTGGGTGTCCTTGTGATGTTTGTATGTCTGTCAGCTCCATGTTTAACTAAATGTTTGCAAATGGTAGTAAATGCTCTTGTCTTGTCTCGTGTTCTCGCTCGTAGATCTGTACCTTGTCGTGGTGAGCGAGCTTTAAACCAAACAGATCTTGATTACTTGTGTTTTCATGCATTACCTTTAAATAAAAACACATTCTGGGTGAAAAATAAAAGTTGTAAAAGTATTTCAAGTATTTGGAGTCTCTGTATGCTTGGGTTTCAGAAGGGGTTGGATAGTGTCAAAAAAAAAAAGACACATCAAAGCAATTACAAGTCCTTGTTTCTTCACTGCCACTACCAGAGGTGTGAATACACCCCACTGTGCGGTGGCTGTACCCCAGTGGTCACAAAAATGTGAGAGTGCACTAAAACATTGCACCCTTTCTTAATTCAGCCCAGAAATGTAACAATTTGCACACTTTTCCACTTGACTATAATAATCTCATCAGCTACATCAACTCAAACTATGAAAATAATAAACAAAACATTCAGCAGACTAGTGGATTTCAATAAATTAGGCTGTGTACATGACAATTTCTGTAAAAAAAAAACACTTCAGCACGTTGACCACCAGATGGCATCATCCGTTTTGATCATTTTCAATCGATCCCAGGGTCAAGGAATATGTACTTGTGGGGGTCATGAGCCATTCCCAAGCGGTCTCCCATCCAAGTACTAACCAGGCCCGACCTTGCTTAGCATCCGAGATCAGACGAGTTTGGGTTTTTTTCTTTTTTTTTTATTAAGAAAAACTCAATCAATAAAATACATTTAAAAATACAATAATGATATGTATACAATATAAAATACAGATTTCCCAAACATCATGTAAACGAAAAACCTCTACTTTACATACATAATTTAGAAAAAATTCTTCACCTCCTGGCAGCTTCCACATTAGATTTTTTAAAACAAACAACTTTTGGGGTAAAAATATCATAAAAAGACTTCAACATATTTTCACCTTTAAAATATAATCTTTCAAAATATACTTCGGTTCTTCTTTTACACTCCAAACATCCAACATGATTTTTTCTTTTTTAGCCACAGTTCTTCTTTCCCATATTGCACTTTTCATAAACATGACACACAAATTAATAAAACTTTTGTTCTGACACGATCTTCTCCCACCCAAATATAACCACTCTGTTCCATTCCATTACATTTTCATCCCACTCCTCAGTTACTTCTTTAATTAAACATTCACATTTCTTTAAAAATTCTTCCAGCTCCTTACAATATAAAAACATATGTAAAATCACCTCTTGCTTCTCCTGGCACACTTTACACATAGCATTTTGCTCAATTCCTATTTTGTTTAAAATTCCTTCAGTAAAAACAACTTTATGCCTTATAAAATACTCCAAACATTCCAATTTAGTTTCCACACATCTCCCCCTTTATCTTTAAATTTCTGCACCCAGTATGCATTCACAATCGGCTCCTTAAAAACATCATCTCTAAAAGAACAATAAATCATTTTCACAGTACATTCCTTAAAATCATTCAGTTTCCCGCCCAGTTTCACATTAATACATATCTCTTTTGGCTCCGCTTCCATACCTTCTATTCTTTTAATCCACTCTTCAGGTATTGCACTTTTAATTAATTCATATTTGTTAATTATTCCTTGTTCACTGTAATCCTCATTTGCATCCTCCTGTCACGGGGTGAGTGTTGAGTGCAGGCACAGGAAGAAGGAGACCGAAGAGGCAAAGCTCCAATTCAATACTTTACTTAAACTTTAAACATCCAATGGAACAGGAACAGACAGGAATCACACTCAAACACTTGTAACATAAGTTCAATGACCGACAAAGACTGAATGAAACTGAGGGAACTAAATACACAGGGTAATCAAACATAATGAGGTGCAAACAGGTGAAAACGATGAACAGACGAGGAACAGGTGGCTGATGAGGGAGTGAGTTCCGGAATGGAAACAACAGGATCATGGGAAGTGTAGTGCAGGAGATGCAGACAGAACGGTGAAGACCCTTCAGGTGGCCACGGCGGTGAAGACCCTTCAGGCGGCCACGGCGGTGGAGACCCTTCAGGCGGCCACGGCGGAGTAGGCTTAAGGCGAGACCAGGGCAGAGCAGGCTGAGGGGGGGAGCAGGCTGAAGGCGAGACCAGGGCAGAGCAGGCTGAGGGTGAGACCAGGGCGGAGTAGATGGAGGGAGGACCCCTGGTGGAGCCGATGGAGGGAGGACCCCTGGTGGAACCGATGGACATGGGGTTGACGACACCAGGGGGCCGACTGACAGGGGCGGAGCAGATGGGAGAGGAGACCAGGGTGAAGCTAAGGGACTGACGTTATCAGGTGCTGAAGAGGGACCGAGGGACCATGGTGACACCGCAGGCTCAGGTGACCGAAGTGATGACAGGGGCACAGAGGGACACGTGAGGCCAGAGGGAGTGAGGGCTGACAGGTGACTGGAGGGAGTGAGGAGTCCGACTGAACCGGGGGGGGGTGACATGACGGGGCGGAGCCAGAGGAAGGAAGTCCCTAGGTGAAGGGAGGATGACGAGGGAGTGAAGGGAATCCGGAGGGACGAGGGACCTGGCTGAGCTGGTGGACTGAGGGACCATGGAGGAGCTGAGGGAGGTGAGAGCCACGGGGGAGCAGATGGGACGAGGGGCCGAGGAAGTGTCCAGATGGAGGAGGTGTGAGGCGAAGACTGGGGATCCACTAACCATGCTGGGTCTGGAGGGCTAGAAGACAGGAGGGCTGATGGGTAAATAATGGGAGGAGGCGGGAGAGGGAGGCTGGGTGGGATCCTGGTCTTAGATGCTGGCTGGACGGTCTCGGGCTCAGGCTGGACGGTCTCGGGCTGGACGGCCTCGGGCTCAGGCTGGATGGTCTCGGGCTCTGGGTGGACGGTCTCTGGGGATGGCTGGTCGGGGCTGAATGGAACCAGCGGTGAGGAGGGTTCAGGCTCGGCGGGGCTGGACGGGACGAGCGTTGAGGAGGGTTCAGGATTAACGGGCTGGACGGAACCAGGGAGTTCAGGCTCGACGAGGCTGGACGGGACCAGCGTAGAAGAGAGCTCGGGCTCGGCAGGACTGAACGGGACCAGCGTTGGAGGAAGCTCTGGCTCGGCAGGGCAGACGAGACAGACATACAAACATCACAAGGACACGCACACATAAATAACATTAATAATAATAGTAATAATAATAAAAATTAAAAAAAAACTTGTACTAAAAATAAATATACTGGCCAAAGCCCAATAAAGAACAGGTTCTTCAAATAAAGGCTCAAGCCATTCCTGTTTGTTACATTTTTTGTGTTTTCTTTGGCAAACTTTTGTTAAACATGAAGCAGACAAAGACATACAAAAAACATGCATGACAAAAACAAAGACTATCTGAACATGAACAACCACTAAAGGGTATGTTAACTGATTGTGTTAGGTCAGAACAGAACTGTTTTCCTTCAGTAAAAACAACTTTATGCCTTATAAAATACTCCAAACATTCCAATTTAGTTTCCACACATCTACCCCTTTATCTTTAAATTTCTGCACCCAGCATGCATTCACAATCGGCTCCTTAAAAACATCATCTCTAAAAGAACAATAAATCATTTTCACAGTACATTCCTTAAAATCATTCAGTTTCCCGCCCAGTTTCACATTAATACATATCTCTTTTGAGGAAGGAAGTCCCTAGGTGAAGGGAGGATGAAGAGGGAGTGAAGGGAATCCGGAGGGACGAGGGAACCTGGCTGAGCTGGTGGACTGAGGAACCATGGAGGAGCTGAGGGAGGTGAGAGCCACGGGGGAGCAGATGGGACGAGGGGCCGAGGAAGTGTCCAGATGGAGGAGGTGTGAGGCGAAGACCGGGGATCCACTAACCATGCTGGGTCTGGAGGGCTAGAAGACAGGAGGGCTGATGGGTGAATAATGGGAGGAGGCGGGAGAGGGAGGCTGGGTGGGATCCTGGTCTTAGATGCTGGCTGGACGGTCTCCGGCGCTGGCTGGACGGTCTCGGGCTCAGGCTGGACGGTCTCGGGCTCTGGGTGGACGGTCTCTGGTGATGGCTGGTCGGGGCTGAATGGAACCAGCGGTGAGGAGGGTTCAGGCTCGGCGGGGCTGGACGGGACCAGCGATGAGGAGGGTTCAGGCTTAACGGGCTGGACGGAACCAGCGATGAGGGGAGTTCAGGCTCGACGGGGCTGGACGGGATCAGCGTAGAAGAGAGCTCGGGCTCGGCGGGACTGGACGGGACCAGCGTTGGAGGAAGCTCGGGCTCGGCAGGGCTGACGTGGAGCGCAGGCTCGATGAGGCTGGACGGTGTAGTGATATATGATCAGTGTGATCGCTACCAATTGAGCCACGCCCCATGAGGGGGGTTTGTACTCTGCGAGTGTTCAATAAAGTTCAGTTATGTACCTGCTTAGCTGTGTGACGGCTGTCTCGGTTGATTCACGAACACAACATGGTGTCAGAAGCGGCTTGAACAGTCTCCAGTGAACGAGAAGCTGATGAATAAGATCATAAGCACTGCTGGAAGAGAAACGCTACTTAGGACTGTGATGTACACCGTTTCCAATGGAAATAACGGAAGAAAGATTGCACGCGGATCAGCACACGCTCAACCACCGCATCGTAAGTTAAGAGCGGGGGAGGGGTATAGTTACCAGGCAACCGGGGTGCAGGCAGAGAGGCCCACAGAAGCGTTGTATGTTTCATAAAAGTTGAATAAAGTGCTCAAGTTTGGAAAGAGCTTTAAGTAGAGAGAGAAAAAAAAATCTACAAAGCAAATAGAGGAATTACCAGCACCCACAACATCGTATCAAATCCAACCTCCTGATTCTTTCGATTTCACAAAGCCAAACGACTTTGAAAGATGGCTTAGACGATTTGAAAGGTTCAGAGTCGCAAGTAATCTTGCACAAGCATCAGATTTGCACCAAGTTAATACACTTATTTATTGCATGGGAGACAAAGCTGATGACATTTTGTGCGGATTAGCCATGACTACAGAAGAGCGTGGAAATTATGATACTGTGCAGAATAAATTCAAGGAGTACTTCACTGGCAAAATAAATGTGATCTATGAGAGAGCAAAATTTAACTCCAGGAAACAAGAGCAAGATGAGCCAGTTAATGATTTTATCACTGCACTGTATTCATTGTCGGAACGCTGTGCTTTTGGACCTCTGAGAGACGAACTCATTAGAGACAGAATTGTTGTGGGATTAAAAGACATCAAACTGTCAGAGCTCCTTCAATTACATGCAAACCTAACTCTGGAAAAAGCCATAACTATGGCCAGGCAAAGTGAAGCAGTGAGAAAACAGCAGGCAGAACTTAGGCAGGAAGAAGACGAAGACCTAAAGTTAGACGCTGTACACAAAGAGATGTACAGGCAGGATTCAACCAAAAAGCCAAAGTCAGGAAAAGGTGGGAATTGGAAAAATTTCCAGAAAACCCGTAAAGAGAAACCAATGAAATCAAGCTGCATGAGATGTGGAAAATCACCATACCATGTAAAGGATCTCTGCCCAGCTAAAGAAGCTGTCTGTCATAAGTGCAAAAGGACAGGGCACTATATGAGCCAATGCCATTCAAAGACCGTGCTTCATGAGGTTAAAGAGGACTGTGATTCAGATGAAGGGCAAGCATTCCTCGGAGCTGTAGATTCAAATACTCAAGGCTGGTGCACAACCGTTCAGATCTTGGAGCGACCAGTGAAAATGAAAATGGACGTCACAGCAATACCACAATCCATCTTTGTGCTGCTGTCCTCAAATAAAAATACAGGTCTTAAGAAAACGCGCAAAGTACTGATGGGACCAGGAAAGAATGTCTTGGATGTGAAAGGAGTATTTTCTACCACCATCTCGAAAAATGAGAAAAATATAGAGGAAGACATCTATGTGGTCAAAAATCTCTTCACACCACTTCTGGGCAGACACGCCATTGAAAAGCTTAACCTTATCACAAGACTGGATAACATCACAGAATGCCAGTGGCAAGAGAAATATCCAGAGCTTTTCACAGGCTTAGGTGAGCTGAAAGAGGAATACTGTATTAAGTTACAGCCCAATGCAACACCGTATTCTGTAAATGTAGCCAGAAGGGTCCCAGTGCCGTTAATGGAGAAAGTCAAAGAGGAGTTATCCAGGATGGTGAAGGAGGACATCATCAAGAAAGTTGAAGGACCTAGTGACTGGTGTTCGGGTATGGTTCCGGTTCTTAAGCCTGATGACACAGTGAGAATTTGTGTTGACCTGACTAAATTAAACAGTGCAGTCAGACGAGAGAAGTTTATTTTGCCCTCAGTAGACCACACATTAGGCCAGTTAGGGGGAGAAAAAATCTTCACCAAATTAGATGCCAATTCTGGATTTTAGCAGATCCGTTTGGCTGAAGAGTCTCAACGATTGACTACATTCATTACGCCATTTGGGCGCTATTCTTTTAAGAGTCTTCCATTTGGGATTTCCAGTGCTCCAGAGCTGTTTCAGATGAGAATGTGTCAGATTCTGGAGGGACTAGATAGAGTCACTTGCCACATGGATGACATCCTCGTATATGGAAGGTCTCCAGAGGAACACGACATCAGACTTGACACAGTGTTAAAGAGGGTGCAGAGAGCTGGCCTGACACTTAACAGAAAGAAATGCG